>CM062809.1:792256622-792856622 GCA_031772625.1 Pinus tabuliformis | reverse complement strand
TATTGGTCCATAAAATCTCTCTAATATCTCTCATAGGCTTTTCCAATGTTAATTCCTTTTCTAATGTCTTGATTCTTTCAGTGATCCTTCTATTCTTTCTCTCTTCTTCAGTGTAATTAATCTGTGATAGCTCATAATTATTTTCCAAGCTAGTAACCATTTCTTTTAGTTTCTTTATTTCAGTTGCTTGGATTTTCATTTCCTTCATGGATTTTATTAAGTCCTCTGTTTGCTTTGTTGAAGTTACTACGACTTCTAATGTACTTGCTGTTGTTGTTACTGGAAGAGCTGTTGCTAGGTGAATGTTGGGTGCCAAAGATGTTGCAATAGTAGATGGCATTGCTGTAGAAATTATGGGTATTACAATTTGAGAAATGGTGGTCGGCTCACCCTATTTGGACTGCAAGGATTTTTCTAGTTCTTGCTTTGTTTCTTTCAATTGCTCATTCAATTTAAGGACCAAGTCCATAAGTTCCTCCTAATTTTGTTTCTCAATTTCTTATGCAGTTTGTGGATGTAGAAGGGGAGGGAGTTTGAGTTGTTTCCTGAGTGAAGCAAGGTCACCATTCTTTCTCTTTATCAATCTTTCAGATTCTTTAACATCTTTGGGATCATGTACCAACTCAATCACCAGGTCTTCTAATGATTTTATCATGGTGTCCTTAGCCTGAGAAGAGGCTTTTTCCAACTGTAACTGTGTTGTAGTATTACTCAGATAATTCTGAAACTGATGTGTAGTGATGGCTTTACTGGTCAATGTGGAATAGACCATCTCACTCGTTTTCTTATGGAGCTCAATCTGATCAATTGGGTGAATGTCTCTGGTAAGAACATCATTTTTTTTTAAAATAATCAGCCACGGACTTTGGCTGTTGTACTGTTGGTTTCAAAAATCTCATCTGCATCTTTCCCTCTTTGACGTCAAAGGCTGAAATCAACCTTTTCTGATTTGTAGGAGCCATTTTCAAATAATGGGCATAGGTTTGAGCTTTGAGCTTCTCATTCCTAGCTTTAATCTCTTTGTACTTTTATTTCAAATCCTAGATCTCCTCTGAAGTTGTCCTTAGTGATGACACTTCCACACTTTGCTGCTTGCTTAGTGCCTGTGTTTAAGAGGTAGATGGTGTCTCCCCTGCTAGTGTTGTCTGCACTTTGTCACTTCTTGTCTCTTCATATTCCTTCTCGGATAAAGGATTCAATCTCTGCCTCTTTACATATACTTGTTCCAATGGCACTATAGAGGGGCTAGCCTCATTCAGACTTCTTTTTTGAATTCGCTCCTGTTGTGGTCACCAACAACCCCCCTATTTGTTTGATATTAGTAATAAACATCAAGCAAAGGGGGACCCTTAATCAAAAAATCCAAAAAATATTTTTGTTTGAAAAAACTTTTGTATTAACTCCCTAAGAGCTATATCGCATCGCAAAGGAAAAAGAGGCGCTCTCCCAAAGCGCATAAATACACTGAAAGGAGCGACGCAAGGACTCATCGCACCGCGTGCATTAAAAGCGCTCAAAAGGGGAAAACCTAAAGAACCGCCGACAGCCGATATGCGACGTCGCACATCGCAATGTCGCATAAGCAACACAAAGTGACAAAGCGAAAAACCTTGCGACCTTGCGATCTTGCGATATGCGATTTGCGACCATGCAAAGCTGCGACCTGCGATCTATGGTTTGCAATGAATGAGACCATCAATTGTTGCGATACCACTTATTTACATCACAATCTTCGATGATGCGATGCAAATCACGGAAGCCATTCGTCGCAGGCATTCCTCGGCATAATCTGTGAGCCCAAAATTAGGCGCACACCTTACGGGAAATTAATGATTGTACGCCTGTGTATCCAAAGATGATTATGTTGCGTTTTTCGAAGAGTCAAGTCATAATGGGTGACATGATTATGCATTCATTAGAACTTAATTGCTTTCATGTCAATCTTTTCTTCTGTCTCTTTTCATTTACGTGAACTATAAGTCAGCAACTGATATAAATCTATATGCAGGAAACATCTAAGGAAAAGCGCCAGAGCTAGAAGAACAGAGAGGAGATGACTTCGCAGATGGATACCGCATACAGCAGGACCGCGGATTCCAGAGTATCACTCAACAAATGCTGATGGAAATAGGCTATCTAGGACTCAGAGTCAAAGGCGCACAAAAGCAAAGAGTTTATGAAAGATCCTAAGTCCCAAATTGGGTAAAGCAAAAAGAAAAACACTTAAGGGGAAAGACGTCTCAGAAAAGCCTGGAACAAAGAATGGAAACAAGTTTCAATTGAGAAAATCGTTCAGGCAACAAAATCCCCAGCTCATTGAGTCATTCGCACGGTCGGAAACCGAAATAGTAACAGCACAATCAGTTTGAAAGAAATCTGAGTTGTACTAAGTATACACGCCGTGAAGACACTCCTCCAGAAGAACACTTTCAAAAATATCTTCTAGTTTGTCAGAAAGAGGTGCCAGCTCTTGTTATTTCTAATTTTCAAGCTCGAACTAAAGGAAAGGACAAGCAGCCGACTCTTTCACGGCGAACAGCGCATCGCTTACAGCACTAAGGAGCAGATACAAAAATGGTTAGAAATTAGATTCAGTTTTTAGAAATAAATTTGTTTTAGTAAAAGGGCGGTCATTTGAATCCATTCCCTAAATTTGTGTAATTAAAATTAGCCAGTTAGTAGTATTTAACCCTTCTCGTTGCATTGGAGAAGGGTCCAGAAATTTGTCAAAAAACTTGTCCTCAGAACATGCACTTTTGCACCCTCGGAGGGGGTTTTTGATGAATGGACGGATCAAGATTTATTTATGTTTGAATTTTAATACCTGCTACTGATGTTGCACTTCTGCACTCTTAGTAGGCATTAGAAGTAAGTAGAAATAGATCATTATTGCTTAAGGTCCGTGAGTATAAAAGCAGTCATAAATGGTACTTTTATCTCTTGACGAGTTTCTGCTTGCATTCTTAGAGTAATATACAACTGATGTTGTTTATATGTTAATGTATGAATGAGTGGACTACCATTTGGCACTTTTGTACGGTGGAGTCATTGATTTGTGCTTAATACATGAATAACTGATTATGCGATATGCTGTTCACAACCGTTTTGCTTAACTTTTTATGCAGGATGGTTCATCTTAATTGATTTATATTCTCATAATAGCTGAATAATCTTCATTACCAGTTATTGTGTGAAATCTTTCTAGATCGCATAATGAAAAAAGTTCTATCTCGTGTTAGCGTAGATTAGATGTGTTGTTCTTGATAGATTAAAGTAGTATAAAATTCAGTCTCATAGTTTAGAATTAAATTAGCTTAGAAATAATTCCAGATTTTCATTATCATATTCTACACACACACACATCACCAAACTCTACACACACACACCCCTTAGATCGGGAAGCTGGTCCTGTTATCCCCAGTCGGACCCGCTACACCAAACGGACATGGAGCCGCCAACCAGGTTCCCGACCGGGTGGGTATCCCCCTTGTTGTTGACCCGATTTCAGGGCCCTCAACATATTTGGCGCTAGAAAGAGGGCACGAACTATGAATGGCACCTAAAGCAACATCTAAATACCATTCTGAGAGTAATACACCCTCATCAACTCCCTCGACTTCTCCAACACGGTTAAACCCAAAATTTGAAGTCGCTCGAGTATCTACCACTGCTACATATTCAAATATATCAGACCAATCTATCATTGAACCCCCTGAAATTCGAACTTTGATTCGTAAACTCCAGGGATTCTCTATTTTTAACCAGAAGTCTGATAAATCTAAAAGCAACGTGACTTCGCAGTACAACCCTGCTCATCCCCTTACCAGATCAAAGAGTGAAAAATTTGGCATACAACCAAGTGAACTCCCTCTCCCTACCAGGAAAAGAGCAAGGAAAACACCACCAGAGTCTGACAGTCAGACTCCTTCATCCACTTGTTCCATATCAACTCCCTCACCGCGAAGTCAACCACTCACTCTTTCATTCCAACTCACTCATCCATATTCTACAAACCTTCCTCTTCAAACATCAAAGATCTTAATATCTTCATCTTCTCAGCATCAGAGATCATCTTCTGCACTTCCATTAACTAGCAGCTCAACGATGGCCCAGTCTCCATGGAACAATCCTGGGGCGGTTTTAATGCCTCCACCCCTGAGCCCTATACCGGCCCATCCTGAGAAATGGTTGCCTAAGTTCAATCCGGAAGCAGGCATGCTAGCCGAGGAACATATCAATAATTTCATTCTTTCTGTTAATCTCAACAGAGTCACTAACAAAGACGCTGTTGTCCGGCTTTTCCCTTATACAATGCAAGGAACAATTAGGTAATGGTACTTTTCGTTACCTTCCGGATCCATCACAAGCTGGGACATTTTTCAAAGTCAGTTCCTCACCAAGTTTGGTGATGACAGATCCACGACGACATTGATCAATGACCTATCTAATCTTAAGGTTGAGGCTAGAGAACCCATTAAAGATTTTAACTTACGGTTCAATAAGATCCTCAACAAAATCCCCGCTGCCTCACAACCCAGCGAGGAAGTAAGATGTGAATGGTACATCACGGATTTACCTCCAAACTTGGCTATCTTCGTAGATAGGGCAAACAAGACCACCTTAGTCGACAACTTGACAGAAGCGTTAGCAGTGGAAAAACGCGTGGTGGCCCTAGAAAAGAGATCTGCTATAGAAGAACGCAAATCTAAGAAGATCTCTTTCAAAGAAGACACCAAGAAGAAGCAAACAAAAGACCCTTTCGATTTGGAAGGATTACAAAAAGTGTTGAAAGCCATGTCCAACGAGATGATTGATATTAAGAAACAAGTAGCAGAGACCTCTTCGAAAAAGCCCTTTAGGACTTTTAAAAGAAATCCTCCCATGGAGGTAAGACCACCTAGTGTTGTCTCAAACATTGAATCTGAAGAAGACAAAGAAGAAGAGAATACCACTGAAGGGTAGATCGACGAGGAAGAGGTCGTAGAATTACAAGGAATGTGGGACTTCATCCTCCCACAAGAAGAGGATCAAGAAGCATTTCTTGTTAGCACGAGAAGCAAAAATCAACTTGATCCTCCCCTAACTACCCCAAAACAAAAGGGCGCAAACCCTGCAACAAAAGAAAAGGTCGCAACAAAAAAGACAACTGCTAAAGCGACCCAACTTAGCCCAGTCCAATCTGATCAAACGCCTCCATCAAGAACACTAATAGTGTCGGATGAAATGGAATATAACATCATTGATGACATGAAGAAGACTAGGGCTAATATCACTCTGTACGAATTGAGTAAATTGAAACACCAGCAGAAAATAATGATGAAAGAATTACATGCTGTGCCTACTACATCTTTACCTATAGCTGTAGCTTCCCACAATTTGGGAAGACCTCCAACCAACACGATCAATAAAATAGATCCAAATGACATCGCCTTGATTGGAGGAAGATCGAGATCCCATACTCCTCCTTTTCTTCTCACATATGAAATCTTCAATAAAAACGTGCACAATTGCTTGGTCGATTCTGGTGCTTCAACGAATATTTTACCCAGGTCAATATGTGCCAAATTGAATGTGCAACCTCAAAAATCCGCGGTACGTATAGTTCAACTTGATCGATCCCAAGTCGAAGTGATTGGTGAACTCAATCAGGTGACCATAAGATTGTCGTCTAACCCAAAAGTGTGTCAGGTTATCGACATTCTAGTAGCTGATATCCCTGAGTTCTATGGTTTAATTCTTAGCAGGGATTGGTCGGAAAAACTACACGGATATTTTTCAACCGATTGGTCGCACATGTGGTTACCATACAATGGTAAACCAAATCAGATAAAGGTTGAACGAGAGTTGCACCAAAAATACATAGTGACAGAACTGGAAGGAGAAAATGAAGCCATAACATACAATAGCAGCATTGTAGGCAATTACGCAATAGATTCTTTCCTAGGTAATTTCAATGCTCATATTTCACCATACTTAGAGAATTCAGTTTTATCCCAAGTTGAAAATTTCTCCCAAACTGATGACTCAAAATGTTTTGGTTTTTTAGATAATTCTGTAAATACATCTTTATTTTGGAAATTATATTTTGACGGATCTAAATCCAATGAGGGAGCAGGAGCAGGATGCGTTCTAATTAACCCAGACGGGAACAAGACTATGCTCACATGCAGACTTGAGTTTGATTGCACGAACAACACAGCGGAGTACGAAGCCTTGGTTCAAGGCCTATACAAAGCAATCAGATTAAACGTTAAGTATCTTCAAGTCTTTGGAGATTCGGAGATCGTCGTAAAACAGGTACGTAACACCATACATTGCCTGTCAAGTCATTTAAAGCATTATCAATCATTAGTTCAAGATCTCACTGCACATTTCGTAGCATTCAACATCTCGTCAATTCCAAGAATTCAAAACGCGAGCGCAGACCTGTTAGCTAACGTAGCCTCTAGACTTATCCCTTCTGAAGATTTTAGTCCTGATAGGTTTTCAATAGAATTAATCTTTAGACCATCCATCCCTGACAATATCACCAATTGGAGAGTGTTCAACGACGATCCTGACATCGTAAATTTCCTTACTTCTGAAGGATCCTACTCAAATCAGATAATCGACGAAGACCATCATGATCACCAAATACAACAAAATGGCTCTGAAAATGCTATACCGAAATCGGTGGTCAAGTTAGAAGATTTATATGATTTGAAAAGTCGGTTTAAAAGGTCTGCCAATGCTAAACTTTGCAGTTCTACCCTGAACTATGAATTAGTAAACCTAGGGACCGATCAGAAGCCACAAAACGTTAACCTAGGTCACGGCCTAGCCCCTGAAGAGAAATCGGCATATATCTGTCTTCTGAGACAATACAAAAACGTTTTTGCCTGGAATTACGATGAGCTAAAGACATACAACACTTCTATCATTCAACATGTTATCCCTATGATTGACAATGAAAAACCTGTCCAGCAGAAGCTTAGAAAAATACACCCTAACCTAGAAAATCAGATAAAAACTGAGCTTAATAAGTTGTTGAGAGCCAGAATAATCTTCCCCGTAAGGCATTCTAAATGGGTATCCAATATGGTGCCCGTTAGGAAGAAAAACGGAGACATTAGAATCTGTATCGATTTCCGAAATCTCAACAAAGCCTGTCAGAAAGATAACTTTCCCCTCCCACCTATGGGGCAAATATTACAGGCAGTAGCAGGCTCAGAATTAATGTCATTCCTGGATGGATTTTCAGGATACAATCAAGTACTGGTGCATCCTGATGATCAGTTAAAGACTACGTTCCGAACCAAATGGGGCACTTATGCATATCGGAAGATGCCATTTGGTCTGATCAATGCCAGAGCTACCTTTCAGAGAGCCATGGACATCGCGTTTAAAGGGTTAGTCAATAAATCAGTAGTGGTTTACCTGGATGATATAACAGTGTACTCCAAAAAACGAAACAACCATCTCAAAGATTTGAAGCAAATATTTCAAAGATGCTTGAGGTATGGGATTTCGCTCAACCCAAAGAAATCTTTCTTTGCGTTAAGCGAAGGGAAATTGCTCGGATTCATAGTGTCAAAATCTGGTATTCACATAGAACCCGACATAATCAAGGAAATTTCCGAAATATCCATACCCCATAACAAGAAAGCCATGCAATCCTTCCTTGGACAGATCAATTTTGTCAAAAGATTTGTCCCAGATTTTTCACGTATTATTTCTCCCTTACAAAATATGATAAAAAAGAATTCAAATTTCAAATGGGGTCTAGATGAGCACGAAGCGTTCAACTTAATCAAAAAAGCTATCATCGATGCTCCATCTTTGGCCACCCCAAATTTTTCGGAATCTTTTATCTTGTACACTTTTGCCTCAGAGAAATCCTACGCCGCGATTTTGACCCAAGCAAATCAAGAGAAAGCGGAAGCTCCAATTGCATTCTTTAGCTCGAGCTTACAAGGTGCTGAAATTAATTACTCAGACGTGGAGAAACAAGCATATGCTGTTTTCAAAGCGATCAAATATTTCAGACCTTTCTTGCTTAAAGCCCACACTAAAGTCGTAGTACCGTTTCCGGCGGTAAGAAACCTTTTGGTGCAGAAAGATGTGGGCGAAAAGAGAGCTAATTGGATTACCGTTTTACAAGAATATGATCTTGAGATCAAACCAGCAAACATCGTAAGAGGTCAAGGCTTCTGCAAGATGTTAGCCAGAGCATCGTAAATCCCGGAGAACTCATCTGAAGAGGTACAAGCGTATGAGGTAAGCCTAAACGATGCAGAATCATCATTTGCTGACACCATTTATTTTCTTAAGAACGGGTATGCTCCATCACATCTGGATCATATCAAGAAAAGAGCTCTGAGATTAAAAGCTAAACAATACCAGCTCATAAATGATGTCTTGTTTAAAAGGAATTACGATTCTGTGCTTCTTAGGTGTCTTGAGAAAACTGAAGCCGAAAAGGTTTTGCAGGAACTCCACGATGGACCAGCGGGCAGACACTATGCCGGAGATACGACTGCACATAAAATCTTGCGTGCAGGATATTATTGGCCCACGCTGTTCAAAGACTCATACAATCACGTAAGGAAATGCCAATTCTGCCAGACCGCTGCAGGAAAACAAAGGAAACCGTCCATGCCGCTACAACCAGTCATCATCGACCAACCATTCAGTCAATGGGGCTTGGACATAATAGGTGAGATTGTTCCTCACTCTTCTAAGTAGCATAAGTATATCCTTACAACAACTGATTATTTTACCAAATGGGTAGAAGCAGTTCCTCTCAAGACAGTTCATTCTAAAAATATTATTGAATTCATAGATCAATTTATCATCACTAGGTTTGGATTGCCAACATCATTAATGTTTGATAACGCTTCATATTTTTCTGGAAATACTATGACTGGGTTTGCGCTTAAAAGAGGTTTCAAACTGAAATATTCTGCAAACTACTATCCGCAAGGTAATGGATTGGCTGAGTCAACAAACAAGAACCTAATCAAAATTATCAAAAGAACAGTCGACCAAAACTAAAAGAATTGGCACAAAGCGCTGGTAAATGCTTTATGGGCTGATAGAATCACAAAGAAAGCTTCAATCGGCACTTCTCCCTTTAATTTAGTTTATGGGAGAGAAGTGGTTCTTCTGACTCACCTAGTTATTCCCTCTTTGTCTTTAGTGCAATATATCGATGAATTATCTACTTCCTCTTTACAATTAAGACAAATGGAAATAATCAAACTAGAAGAACAAAGAGAACAAGCTAGGAAAACCCATGCTCATCACCAAGCGCTAATAAAATCTTCTTTTGACTCAAGCATCATAACCAGAAAAAACTTTCAGATGGGTGATTTAGTTTTGAAATGGGATAAGGCTCATGAAGAAAAGGGCAAACATACGAAATTTCAAAAGATGTGGCTTGGCCCTTTTCAGATTGTAGAAGTCGTAGGCCCGTCTACATTCGTGTTGCAGGATCTGGCAGGAAGGAGAGATTCTTTACCTGTCAATGGATTGATTCTTAAATTATACTTTCCATAGAAGAGAATTCTTCTAATTTTTGTAGGATAGATTTAGTTTTTAGTTTTTTTTTTTTTTTGTTTTTCTCTTTTTATGAATAAAACCCGTTGTAAATGATCATTTAAAAAGGATTCATGAAAGAGCACGCCAATTCTCTATCAGATTTTGATTTCGCTTTTACAAATAGCAAAATTTTTGAAAATCTGAATTTTATTATTGACAAATAGAGTTAACTTCACTTTGATTACGATACCCGTTTCGACCTCTAAAAAACTTTGACAAAAGCAACCTCTGGTAAAAGAATTGTTTTGTATCAGCACCATGAAAGGTATCATCAATAATAAAATAAGCATTCTCTGCAAAACTGTTGTTTTCAAAAACTCTATTATTGTCGTCCAGAGCTTTCTTAAGGAAAAACAATGACTTCCTCCCTGCTAAAAGGAAATTACAGCGTTCAGAGAAACAATCCAAGGAAAAAACTATATCTCAAAGAATAAGAGGTCTCATCACGAGCCGGCTTATCATGATCACAGATATTATAACTTGCTGACTTTGCCAATACTGTCTATCAAAACAGGGCAACGACTTAAGATTGTTGCAATCAAAAGACAAGAGGTCTCATCACGAGCCGGCTTGTTCAGCAAAAGTGTAAATCAAGTGAATGACTGTGTCATAATTTGGCCACCAAACCAAGACATTGTTCTTTAGAGAATTAAAAAAGGAAAAGTGTGACAAAAAGGATTTTTCTCTGGAATGTTGCGAGTAACCTCAAACAGGAAAAAGGATCATTGCTGGATAACATGGTAACCCTGTCGAGGCTATGGACGCTTGCGGGCAACAGAGGCTCTACCTACGACAAATGAGCATACTTTTAAGCCAGTACGCAGAGAAGACCTTCTTTTATCTTTTATCAAGACCAAGTAATGTCTGATGCGAATGCAAGAAAAAACCTGAGGAAGCAAGAAATTGGGATATAAAAGGGGTTGAAACAAAATATCGTCGAAAAGGTGAGGGGTAATCTACTCTATCTGTCCATAACAAAATTTAGACATATAAAAATTTTGCTATTTCGGAAGTGAACGGTCAATAGAAATGCAGAGATAACTGGTTCTTCACAGTGAATCACCATTGTTGTGGTCACCAACAACCCCCCTCTTTGTTTGATATTAGTAATAAACATCAAGCAAAGGGGGACCCTTAACCAAAAAATCCAAAAAATATTTTTGTTTGAAAAAACTTTTGTATTAACTCCCTAAGAGCTATATCGCATCGTAAAGGAAAAAGAGGCGCTCTCCCAAAGTGCATAAATACACTGAAAGGAGCGACGCGAGGACTCATCGCACCGCGTGCATTAAAAGCGCTCAAAAGGGGAAAACCTAAAGAATCGTCGATGGCCGATATGCGACGTCGCACGTCGCAATGTCACATAAGCAACACAAAGTGACAAAGCGAAAAACCTTGCGACCTTGCGATCTTGCGAGATGCGATTTGCGACCATGCAAAGCTGCGACCTGCGATCTATGGTTTGCAACGAATGAGACCATCAATTGTTGCGATACCACTTATTTACATCGCAATCTTCGATGCTGCGATGCAAATCGCGGAAGCCATTCGTCGCAGGCATTCCTCGGCATAATCTGTGAGCCCAAAATTAGGCGCGCACCTTACGGGAAATTAATGATTGTACGCCTGTGTATCCAAAGATGATTATGTTGCGTTTTTTGAAGAGTCAAGTCATAATGGGTGACATGATTATGCATTCATTAGAACTTAATTGCTTTCATGTCAATCTTTTATTCTGTCTCTTTTCATTTACGTGAACTATAAGTCAGTAACTGATATAAATCTATATGCAGGAAACATCTAAGGAAAAGCGCCAGAGCTAGAAGAACAGAGAGGAGATGACTTCGCAGATGGATACCGCATACAGCAGGACCGCGGATTCCAGAGTATCACTCAACAAATGCTGATGGAAATAGGCTATCTAGGACTCAGAGTCAAAGGCGCACAAAAGCAAAGCGTTTATGAAAGATCCTAAGTCCCAAATTGGGTAAAGCAAAAAGAAAAACGCTTAAGGGGAAAGACGTCTCAGAAAAGCCTGGAACAAAGAATGGAAACAAGTTTCAATTGAGAAAATCGTTCAGGCAACAAAATCCCCAGCTCATTGAGTCATTCGCACGGCCGGAAACCGAAATAGTAACAGCACAATCAGTTTGAAAGAAATCTGAGTTGTACTAAGTATACACGCCGTGAAGACACTCCTCTAGAAGAACACTTTCAAAAATATCTTCTAGTTTGTCAGAAAGAGGTGTCAGCTCTTGTTATTTCTAATTTTCAAGCTCGAACTAAAGGAAAGGACAAGTAGCCGACTCTTTCACAGCGAACAGCGCATCGCTTACAGCACTAAGGAGCAGATACAGAAATGGTTAGAAATTAGATTCAGTTTTTAGAAATAAATTTGTTTTAGTAAAAGGGCGGTCATTTGAAGTCGTTCCCTAAATTTGTGTAATTAAAATTAGCCAGTTAGTAGTATTTAACCCTTCTCATTGCATTGGAGAAGGGTCCGGAAATTTGTCAAAAAACTTGTCCTCAGACCATGCACTTTTGCACCCTCGGAGGGGGTTTTTGATGAATGGACGGATCAAGATTTATTTATGTTTGCATTTTAATACCTGCTACTGATGTTGCACTTCTATACTCTTAGTAGGAATTAGAAGTAAGTAGAAATAGATCATTATTGCTTAAGGTCCATGAGTATAAAATCAGTCATAAATGGTACTTTTATCTCTTGACGAGTTTCTGCTTGCATTCTTAGAGTAATATACAGCTGCTGTTGTTTATATGTTAATGTATGAATGAGTGGACTACCATTTGGCACTTTTGTACAGTGGAGTCATTGATTTGTGCTTAATACATGAATAACTGAGTATGCGATATGCTGTTCACAACCGTTTTGCTTAACTTTTTATGCAGGATGGTTCATCTTAATTGATTTATATTCTCATAATAGCTGAATAATCTTCATTACCAGTTATTGTGTGAAATCTTTCTAGATCGCAGAATGGAAAAAGTTCTATCCCGGGTTAGCGTAGATTAGATGTGTTGTTCTTGATAGATTAAAGTAGTATAAAATTCAGTCTCAGAGTTTAGAATTAAATTAGCTTAGAAATAACTCCAGATTTTCATTATCATATTCTACACACACACACATCACCAAACTCTACACACACACACCCGTTAGGTCGGGAAGCTGGTCTCGTTATCCCCAGTCGGACCCGCTACACCAAACGGACACAGAGCCGCCAACCAGGTTCCCGACCGGGTGGGTATCCCCCTTGTTGTTGACCCGATTTCAGGGCCCTCAACAGCTCCTCATTAAGAGGGGTCTACAATACTGGAGGGTTTCCCATGTTTGTATCAGTCTGGGTCAACTCCTCAGAAATACTCCGTGACCCTGAATCTTTTCCCTGTCCTAAAGTCTCTGGTTGTCCTGATGTTTATGCACCATGCTCCTGTGTTGGTCTCTATGAGGATTCTCCAAGCACCTGTACAAAGGGATTCAGATCAAGTCTTCTTTCCAAATCTTTCAAAACATTTTCTACTTCAACTTGTGTACTATCTTGTTCTATAAGTGTTCCCTCAAATCATTCATTCTGATTTGCATATTGTTCTATCTTTGGAATTCTATGATGGATGTAGGGGGATAGCTTATTCTTTTGCCTTCTGTCACAAATGAAGCTATGAGGATCATAAGGCTAGATGAAACTTTTTTTCAATCTCAATCTCTCAAGGATTTCCTCTACCTCTTTCCCTGCTTTTCTGTTGTTGCAAATAAATGGGCCTAGGTAATCCTTTATCCTCAGCTGAGCTTTCTTCTTAGTCTTCATAAAGTAGATTTCATCAGAATTGGTCATTTTCCTGTAGTAATCCAGGGCAAATAATCACATGGGGAGGTATTTGGGCAGTTTAAAGGGACGCAGCTCACATCCATAAATTCTGATCTCAATATGGTTCTGGTACAAGTACCAGTCCCCAACCTTGTACTACTTGGATAACTCAAGAATTCTCTTAATATCATCACTGATTATGGGAGGAGGACTTCCTATAAACATGGTAGTTACTGGATGCAAAAATTTATCAATAAAATCTATATAAGGATAGGGAGAAGAAGGTGAATTGTGAAAAATGGAAGTCCAGAAGATGACTGACCTAGGGTTCCCTCTAGTGTCAAGATTTTGTATAGAGAAAGGGAATTTATCAGTTTGGTAGTAGAGGAAAAGATTATATAGGACTAAAGAATATTTAAATACTCTCTTTTTCTCTAATCTCATGAATTGGTCATGCATCTTATCAGCAATGAATGCAACATAGTCAAATTTGGCTGCAGGAGGTTGGCCAGGGGTGAAAATAGACATGTAGGCAAAGGTCATTTCATCTACATACTCATTAGTGGTAAAACCCAAAATGTGAGAAAACATGGTGACAATATCCCTGCCTAGACCAGTAAAGGTGCATGACATGTAAGGAGGGGGGTCTTTTGATCTGTATTTTTCTTCAATAAAAGTCTGACTAACTTGGTTAATTTTAGAACTGGACAAACTTGAAGATTTTTCAAGTAAATTGGAAATGGAAAGGGGAGTGAGGTCCTAGCCAGGTTGTAATTGCAGTATTTCATTTATAGACTCAAGTGTAATGGTGAAAAGGCTCTTTTGATCAGGGGACATTACAGCTCTCATATTGGGGTCGTAGTTTGCATGGTATTGGTGGACAATATCTGGGAAAATATGGACAGCGGGGAATTGATATATAGGTAGGTTTGACTCCAAAAGACTTATTTTATCAGCATTGTTCAAATAATTGTCCTGATGCTTGCCGTGTAGCTTCAAGTGGGTTTCATCAAAAGTAAGGTCCTTGATTTGAAAATCTTTATCGGCCAAGGGAAGGTGGTCCAAATCCCTATGGGGAGTAGTGATTGGCATGACATTTAGGGTGATAAGAGCTTCCATCCTTGGTTCTTATGTATTCAAGGAAGAAAGTTGGGGTTTTCGAGGACTTTTAGATAAAAAAGGTGCTTGGGGAACCCTTGGAGCTAAGAAACAACTTAATTGTACTAGATTACTTGAGTTTAGAGTAACTTGCTGAAGGCTTCAGTACAAAAATAGGGTTCCTAAGAAGGAAATGTGGTAAATACCTGGTTATGGTTGACTGAAGGGACAAATGGCTGTGGTGAATGCTTTATTGGGTGTGCACAGTAGTCTATAGTGGCCTGGAGTTTAGCGACTGATGGTGGTTAGTGGTTGGGAGTAAGTTGTTGGTCTAGATGTATTCTGTGCATACATGGCAAGAAGAAGTTTCTTTTCTCGGTAAAAAGGGAAAACAACGAGTATTTTTGTTTTATGCACAAAGTCAATGACTTCTGGTGGGTGAATGGGAAAATGACAGTTGTTGTTAACGAACTGATGAGACACTTTTTCGTTTAACGGAGGCGGTAAGTGGGATCGATCACACCGTTTTTGGGAAGTTGGTGGTTTTGGCAAAGGGTCACGTGATGCCACAAATTGAATGACACATAGCATCGGCAAAAAGTCAAAACAACTTGTATCGAGTGGTTAACGTTTGACCAAAAGGCCCACGTGATATGAGCGAGAGTCGTTGGATGAGGGAAGGCAGATCGAACGACAGTTAACAATAGAAAGTGTTAGGGAGTTAATCGAGGGGGCTCGATGGCATAATCAACATAATTAAATGACTTTAATTATATCAGGGATGATTGTATTGGCAGAGAGGCTATTAATTAATCCAGGTGACTAATTAATCCCTTTTTAACGCGTCGGGGGTTTTGGATTTTAATTAATTGTGGTTTGATTAATTAATCCAACTTAATTAACTTTATTATGGTTTATTTTCCAAACCATCCGGACGAGATATTTATTTATTTTGGGATTTTTAATAATATGGGAAAGGGTAATTTGTTTCAGGAGTTAAATAAATTATAAGAATTAAAAGTTAATATGATCATGGGAAAAGAAAATGCGCTAAGTAAATGTTTCCGAAAATGCATTCATCATCCAACATTATGACTTAGGCTAAAAAGTGTTTGGGGGGTTTATAAAGAACCATTTATTTTTCCTAATCAAAAGAGTGATTTTACCTTGGGAAAAGGATTTGAAGGGAATGAATGAATTATGGAGGGGGTGAATTTTGATGAAGGGGCTTTAGCACTTAAGCTTTACAAGTTATTGGGCTGAGGATCCGCTCCCTCTAGAAGTCAGAGAAATGCTCTGAGCCCCTTTAACTTTCAAGTTGTTGGTGCCTTTAGTACTTATGGGAAATTAGTAAAATTTAGGGAAAAAATGAGTGAGGAGGTTAATTAGTTTGACTTTTGTCTATGATGTAAATGTCTTCATTGTCATCCATATATTTAAGTGCTTTTGATGATGAAATTATATGACTTGATATCTGGATAATCATTCATCATACATAATTCTGTAACCATTCATCTACTTACCCAACCTACTTATCCTACCATTTTTTCTTCTTTTATTAAGGTGCACTTAAACTAGCAAACCCTTATCAAAACCTTTTCTTTTCTTTTACAATGGAAATCTGTCTAAGTCTATCCTTATTACATCCAAGGGCTCAGATTAAACTGTTGATCTCCTTTTATTCACTCTACCTATCTACTTATCTGCCAAGATTGAACAGTTTGGTCAGATTTTATTCTCTATATCTAAGCATAAAATTCAAAACATGGAATAACCAAGATTAAACTATTTGGTTACCATGTATTGTGGCATAACAACACTTTTCACACAATCATTATTTTACAAAAAGTAAAATAGCAGTGGCATTTGGACTTGCACACTTTCCTGGTCTTTTTATTTTTCTTGGGGTTCATTTTTTATTTTTTTTTACCTTTTCATTCTTTTTGTCCTTTTATTCTTTTTCTAGGACATACCCTCTTTACATTTTTTAATTTTTGATTTTGAATATGGAAAACATTTGCAACAAGAAAAGGTATGTACATATTTCAGAGCTAAACCAAGTCAATCATGATATATGACACCTATTGGTATAGGAACATAACAGTGGCTCCACTTGGCAATGGCTTTTCCTGGTGGAAAGTCAAGAACTATAGATCAATGGCCTTTGAAATACTTTTATTGTGCTCGGCAAATCTCCTTTACCCTGCTGCTTTCTTTATTGATATTTACTGACAATAAAACTTTTGAAGCTTAGGGCCTTCTCTTCAGGATTCAACTCCAAAATTACCATCTAATCAACACTGAACATTATGAAGGATATAGTATGTACAACTGAACTGGTAAAATTAGTAAATTGGGTCAATGTAATGTTTCAACATTCGACCATTGGCAGGTCCTCCTTCTATCTCTGCACCATCCAATTCTTTAAGAAAGCAAGCATTATTACCTCTGAAAGCATATATAATGTATGGACCTTTCCACAGGAAGTCAAACTTCCCATATTTCCCTTTGTCCTCTCTTCTCGAATCTCACTTTAACACTTTGTCTCCTAGATAGAAGTCTTCTGCTTTGGTCCTCTTTTCAAAAATATTCTTAAGTTTTTCTTGCATTACTTGGGATCTATTGTATACTTCCTCTCTGGTTTGTTGTAAATGGATAGTCTGGTTAATTCTCTTTTGTATATCATTTGGTTCCACTTGGGCTTCTTGAAGTAATTTCATGACTGGAACTCCCAAAGATGAGGGGAAAACTACCTCCATTCCATACACTAGATCATAGGGATTGGTTCCAATGGATTTCTTAGTTGTAAGCTGGTGGGCTCCAATATTGTAGCAATAATGCTACAACTCCTGGAGCTTCCTTCTCTAATTTTATCAACCCGGTAGTTCGTAAAAAACTTGGAAGCGACGGTGCTGTATGCACAAGTACTAGCTCTTGTCGCAGCTGTCACTTGGTCAGCTAGCACAAGTCCGCTAGGGCTCAAGCCAACTTCTATATGTTCTCAGAAGAAGCTTTTTAAATGATGAACGAAAGCTATCTCAAAGGAAATTAACCTACTTTGCAAGAATGAACTGAAAGCCAACAAAACATGGAAACCCTAGTAAACCCTAATTTGACCAGCTTAATCCTTACGATGCAATGGTGGGAATGAAACTTCTAAAAATGATGCCATTACTTCTAGTGAGATGAGATGCATGAGTCTAAACTACTTTCATCTGAAGAGAACATGTTTTTGTATTTTTTCTCAAGTGGTTGGAGTGATTATGACTGTGCTTCTTACTGGGTCTTTGACTGTGCAGGGGTAGTTCAAGGGGAGGAAGGCTTGGGAAAGGTCAGGAGGACTCTGAGAGGTTCCCGGGGATCCCTAACATCATTCCACGGAAGTTCACAACGTTCAGATGCCTGGAAACCGTGGTTGCAAGCTTCTACAGGATGTCTGCAGGGGATCCTACAGGAAGCTCGGGATTTCTACAGGAAGTCTGCTAACTTCTATAGGATGTTCTGCAATCGGAGTTTTGGATGATGGAGGAGTGAATGAGCTGTATGGGTGGATAGGTAGGATGAGAGGGGAGCTTGTGATGGCTTATGAACAGAGAGATGAGATGGAGAGGGGGTGTGTAAAGCTGGTTGGTTGATAGAAGGGTAGAGGCAATGGAAGGCCGAAAAGATAAAACAACGTGGATAATAGAAGAGGTGGTGGGCGAATGATCTAGCTGGGAGGTAAGGAGATGGCTTAGGCACGGCTGAGAAGGATAAGGAAGTGATAGAGTGGTGTTGCGCAGTGTAAATGAAACAAATCACCTCTGTCTTGCACAAAATCGAGAATTCATCAACCTATTCTAACTGTTTTATTAAAAACCAAAGAACAACAATGTAGGTTAAGAGAGAAATCGTGCATGGTGCTGAAACAAAGAGTTATTGCTCAAGATCTAAATGCATGGACAATTCTACCAATGTAAATATTACTTTAAATCTTGCATGAACATGTAAAACTGCGTTTTTTGGTGGTTGGCACGGTCTACACTCCCAATCTCTAAACAGAGGTGGAAGTGAGTGTACGATCAACCTTTTCTTGGAACTCTGATGAATTCTAATCCTCCTACTCTAATCTAAACTGCTGAAAGCACTTTATCCATAAAACTAGCCTACTTAATCACATCAAGAAATTCGAATCAGCAAACTGTGTTTTCCAAATGCATGTCAAGGCAAAGAAATGAAATGCTGAAAGGAAAGACAAGTAACAATACAAAGAAAGGATGCCTATTGCTCTCAGTTTGGGCCCAAACCTAAGAGCTATAGCTCCTCTAAGAACTCAGAATTGAACCCCAAATCTGCCTGCCTTTTATTAAAAGATCATAATCATAAGTCTAACAACATGCCAAAAATGGCTTACAAAGAGCAAAACAGAGCTATAGCTCGTGATTCAAAATCTGCAACAAAGGTTCAAAAGTCCCCATCGAAGGCTATAGCCTCAATATTTATACATTATGAGGGCCAAGCTGGCCCCCTAAATTAGTGGCGCTTGGCTGTCTAACTAAATGTAAACTGCTGTTCCTGTAGAATCCGTTGGCTTCCTTCTAGCTCGGTGGTGATAGCTGTTGGAGCTCGGAGTTGGGGTGGAGATCACGAGGAAGGTCATTCAAGGCTGTGGACAACCTTCCTACAAACCCGCAATGCCACCTTGGTTGTCTCCTTGCCTCCATCTGCGTGGTTTTTGCTCCATTTAATGTCAAAAAACCTGAAATAAACATGTATTAGCCACATAGGCATAATGACTGCCCTCCTTCCTACAAATAACATGAATATACTAAGAAATGATGCATAAGTGATAAAAAATGAAGGGTTGAGCAAGGTAAGTAGGCCAATTGAACCCAAAATGTTATCAAAATTTGGGGCTCATCATCACCCCCCAGCTAAAATATTTGCTCATCCTTGAGCAACTAGTCCAACTCTTCATCCTTCATTGCCTTTACTGCCACCCTTACATCCCAAGTCTCTGTAGTAGTGTCCTCCTTGCTGATATGAAACCCAACCCTTCTATTTACCTCTTCCCACTGTTCATTATCATCTTTCTCTGTGCTGCCTTCCATCAATCCTAGCAGCAGTGGTAGGCTTAGCTTAAGGCCAATCCAGCTGGCCTGGAGGTTTTGCATGGATTTCTTATAGAGGGCCACCCGTACCAGAGCTTCCCTCATCCGAGTTGGGGTATGGTACTCTCGGATTTTCAGACTGTGGGCCAATGTATTCCATCTGCGGGTGCATGCTTGGACAACGTTGTCTCCTAACAGTCTCTCCATGTCCTCAAAATGAGCTATGGCTTGGGCCTGTTGATCCATATATCTTAATGAAGCTTGAGGGTTAGTGAACAAATGTTGGTGTGCCGAGATTAGTGCAACTGGATCCCCTGGTTCTGGTCTAATGAGAAATGGCTCATTCAGCTCTCGATTCATGACCGCTTTGGCTTCTGCTGCTCTTTTGTCCTCATGGTTCAGCCATGAGGCAAATGCCATTAATTGCATATCTCCCAAGGCCGTATTGGGATCCCATGAAACTACATTAGGCAGGGCCAGATTATGGAGGTAGAACTCCGCTAATTTGGCCTTATCCTCTGATGAACTAGTACTGCATACTTCAGTGAATTGCTGCGGGTCTTGGAGCTGAGAGATACCTCTTTGCGCCAAGGTATTGATTTGAAATTGCAGCCATTGGTCTTTCAAGTACAGGCCATAGGATTTGGCCGGCTGTCTGCATTGGATAGCATCCATGGCCCAGCTGGCCATGCAGGCCAATTGTGCCTCTTTCTGCTGCAGCTGTTCTCTGAGAGCTTGCACCTCAATTTGTGCTTGTTGTTCTGCTTCTTGTAGATGTGTAGTTGGCTCCCCAATACCAGTGTTCAGTTCCTTTTTGCCTTGCTATTCTGCTGTGGTGTCCTTGGAGGATGTACCTGTCCCTGCCCTCAGCTCCTGTAGCTGCAATCTCAGCTTTTGGTTTTCTTCCTGTAGGAACACTCGTTGGCAATTTGCCACGTGTTTAGCCATGGATAATTCACTTCTGGCCTCCTTGAGCTGCTCCTACAAGGGACCTATGTTCGTCACACCCTTTGACTTGGCTATTTTCATCCACGTGTGTGTACGGACTCTTTCTTCCTCCGATGCAAAAAACAGTGGCACAGTAAATTTCTGAGGTATAATTTTGCCAGCCTCTAAAAAGTTGTAATATGAACTCAAACTTGGCTGAGGGCTGGGCTCTAGTATATGCTCTTTCTCCACTTCTTTTGGTGGCTCTACTTCGCCCTCCCTCGGTGGTGATAAGGGTGCTTCTCCTTCCATTCTCTCAGTTTCCTTAAGCCTGGCCAAGGTTTCCTTTAGAGCATCTTCAGCATCCTGTAGCCGAGCTTTTGTAGTCAATTGGTCTAACCTTTATTTCCAAGTAGTTTTCTTCGGGCTCCCCCTCTCATAGGTGACTGATATCCTCGAGGGGGACCTCTCCTTGGGCGAAGTAGGGGCATCTTCGATAATGATTGGGTTGCTGGATGGAGGCTGTGGCTTGCCCGTCTTTATTCTCACACTTCTTCTAGCTTTAAAATATAGAGGGGTCTCCCTCTTTCTCTTCTCCTTTGGCTTAGGAGGTGTGCTGAGGGCAGCCAGCACAGCTGCTGCCTCCCTTGCAAGAATGTCAGCTTTCTTCTCCTTGGGTTTCACTTTTTCAGGGCTTCCTGTAGAAGACCCTATTTTAGTTAATTTCGGGCTTCCTGTAGAAGGCCCTTTTTCAGTTAATTTCGGGCTTCCTGTAGAAGCCGATTTTGGTTTTCCTGTAGAAACAGGTGTCACTGCTTTGGTTTGTTTTGCTGCATGAGTTTTACTTTTTGACTTGGTTGCGGTTGCTGTCAAGGCACTTTTGCTGATGTGGACCTTCTCAGCCTTGTCCACTCTGCTTTGCAATCTTTTCTCTCTTGCCGTCAAAATGGGTGTGTCATCCTTCTCTTTGGCACCCTTTTTCTCTTGTTTCTTCTCTTTCTTTTTCTTCTGCTCCGTGGTCGTGGTCTTCTGGCCTTTTTCTTTCTTCCCTGCAGGCACTGACTCTTTCTCCTCACTGCTAGATGAACTGAGCTCTTCGGTCAGCATCTTTATATCACCATCGGTGGTCAAATTTCTAAAGGCTTCCCATGAGAGAGGAACCTTGTATGTGTGGAGCGCATCCTCCATGAGGAGTTTGATGAGTCCATGGTGGGCTACCTGGTCTGGTGTGCCTTCTTTCAACTTGGTGGCACACTCAATCAGAGACTGTAGTAGAAAGTAGGGGAGACTGAGTTTGTTTTCTACAGGTAGGTCCATCTGATGCCTTAATTCCGTGAGTAACCGAAAATGGTACCCATATACAATGCTAAAATGGCCTTCGCAGGTGATGTACTTCATAATCTGCAGGCTAACTTCACTCCACGGTGGCAGTAAACTGGTTCTACGAACCCCATTTTTATCTTCTGAGAATTCCTCCTCTGGTGGAAAGAATTCTTTCTTAGCCTGTTGGCCCAATTTTCTTTCTTCTTTATCCCATGGTAATCCCATTGGGAGCTCAGTAACTCGGCTGATGAATTGTGGGGTGAGTCTGAGACTCAAACCCCTGAAGTTAACGGTGGCCAATGTTTTGGATTTCGGCCTCAGAGCTTGCAAAAACTCCTCTGCCACCTCGTCGTCATAGCCCTGCAATTTGTCACAGAATGATATCCATTGCGCTCGCGTGAAGAGCTCCACCACCTCAGGATTTTCTCTTAACTTCGTTGAATTAGTTGGTTCCCTTCTGATGAACCCACCCGACATGGTGAAAAACTGTTGCGTTAGCTGGAGGTGGCGAATGCGGAAGAAAATTGGCCTACTGGGACAGAGCGTGGAATTACGCCTCTGTCATGCATACAATTCACGAAGCTTATCTCCCGAGGACCTTAACACAGCTTAATTATACTGACATCCTGTAGGACGACAATTCATGCAACGACAGACAATATTTGCAAAAATTTTCTACGACCAGACTGTAGACGTCGATTCTGCCACCCTCAAAACCAATTGCATGGAGAGTTCAGGCTTACCTTTTTAATCCGCCACCTTTTGACGTGAGGAACCCGATTTCCTGTAGAAACAACTTTCCTGTAGAAGCAGCGCACGAATTCTGGAGGATACTGCAGTGGGTCTGCGCTCTTGGTGTTGCTTAACAGGCGTTCGAACGGCCAAAGACTTGGAGTGTCGAGCTGCAGAGGGATCCGGATGATCACTCGAGTTTCAAACGGTGAATGATAAATGCGTGGGGTGGCAATCTAGCCGATTAGATTTGAATTCGGCGGAATCCGTGGCGCGGGGGTGAGCTGTCCCTGCCGGACCGTTGGACGACGTCACTCCATCATTCGTCTGCGAGTTCCCTTACTGCCGCATCATTCCCCGCAGATCCGCCGCCGTCACTTCTGTTAAAACTCGTTTTTCCCGACGGGATGGCTCTCACGTGTGCACTGCCCGTTCCTTTTGCCACGACCACCACCCAAACATCTGACTAGACCACTGAATGGTCGACGTGGCCAGTAGAATGGCCATACAACCGCTCAACCCATTCACTTCACACTTGCAAACATTTTCAAAGTAAAATTCATGCAATTCGACGGAAGAAAGGGTCGAGGCACTTACCTGTGCGGCCGCAACACGATTTTTCCAGCTCTTGGACGACGATGAGTGGATTTATTTGTTGCTGGTGGATTTGCACAGGCCCAGAGGTTCATATTCACAGGCCACTGACGATGAATTTGATGGTTCGGCTGCATGTGCCCGCATGATCTTTGCATGTTGCAGGCGGTGGAATGGTGTGCACTCTAGCGGGCTTAACTGTTACGGGACTCCTGCAGGATGTCCTGTAGCAGTTTTTCCTCCTCGGGTGCATGCTGCACGACGAAGGCAGTGGCCTCACGATCACGCTCACAGAGCTCATGGATGGCTGGGATGGATATGGTATGACATCTCAGCGTTTTTTCATTTTAAAAATTGCTTTCTCTTGATAACTCAATGATCTGTTTTGATGGTGCAGGTATCTTTATTGCATGTCGACAGGGGTGGTAGAAAGAGGTGACAATAGTGTGTAAGGGTGAAAATAGTAGCTTGCATGCGTCCAAACCGATCCTTGGTCGTTAGATCTCCTCATACAATGAATTCTGGGCTGTCCAAAACTTCTACAGGAAGTTTCTTGTAGAAATACAGAACTTCCTGTAGGAAGTCTGTACTTCCTGCAGAAAGTCTGTAACTTCCTGTAGAAGACTAAGCTGTGATGAAATCGTGCCCATACCTTCGAGAAGATGAGTATTCTTGGAGGAGGTGCTAGTGAGGTCTCCTGGCAGCATGATAAGGATCCTTGACTTTGAGTTGAGAGACCTCCTCTCCTTCATAGAACACCTGCAACCTGCATGCATTTCTAGATTATAAACTTACTGTCCTTGTCTTCTTTTGCATATTGTTTTTTTTTTTTTTTTTGAATGATAGCAGGGGCGCCTCAATGAGGTTTTCACCCTTGCCATCTGCCTTAAGCGCCTCAGAGAGGTTTTCACTCAAGGATATTTTTTTCAAATCTCTTTTTTTTTTTTTTGAAAGACAATAGGGGCGCCTCAATGAGGTTTTCACCCCTACCACCTGCCTTGGGAGCCTCAGAAAGGTTTTCCCCCAAGGATCTTTATTATTATTATTATTATTATTATTATTATTTTTATTATTTTTAGATCTTTCAGGGTATGCCCAAAGCAGAGGCAGAACCCTTCTCTATGACCAACACTGATTTCTCCACAGTTTTGATGAATTCTTGTCTTGAGAGAGGTTTCCTGTAGATCTTCAGTCAATGCCCATTGACAAGCATGGGGATGGCTTCCTCATCAATGGTCCGAATAAGAACAGATCCATTGTCATGACATTTTTCCACTGCATATGGTCCCAGCCATCTGGTTCTCAGCTTCCCCTTGAAATCTTTGTACCTGGAGTCATACAACAATGCCCAATCTCCTGGCTGGAATTGCTTGTCATTGAGGTGTTGGTCATGCCACACCTTTCTCTAAAGTTGAACCACTTCTGAGTGAAGGAGGGCCTGCATCCGGTGCTCGTCCAGTCCATTCAGCTGCAATAACCTTTCGTGTTGTGCATGGCTGAGATCTAGGTCCAGCTGAGTTGCCATCCTCAAAGTGTTGTATTCAAATTCAATGGACAACAAAGCTTTCTTCCCATAGACCAGCTCATAAGGTGTGAAGTCGGTGGTGGTCTTCCAGGTGGTGTTGTAAGCCCATGTGGCCTTAGCCAGGCGATTTGCCCAATCCTTCCTACTGCTGCTCACCACCTTAGTCAAAATCCCTTCCAATGCTCTGTTGGTGACTTCCACTTGCCCATTTGCCTGTGGATGATAGGGGGTGGAAGTCCTATTCTTGATTTTGTGATGAGCTAGTAGGTCTTCAATTAAGTTGGATGTGAACTGGCTTCCTTGATAGGTGACCAGCTCTCTTGGGTAGCCAAATTTGTAGAAGATGTTTTCTCTTAAGAACTCATCCACCTTTTCTTCTGTTGCTGCTTTGATTGCTTTAGTCTCTGCCCACTTTGTCAGGTAGTCGGTGCACACAATGATGTAAGACCTTTGCCTCGAAGGAGGGTTGATTGGACCCACAAAGTCCATACCCCACTTCTCAAATGGCTCAAGAGTCACTTGAGGTTGGAGAGACATCTCATCCCTTTGAGTCGGTTTCCCCATTCTTTGGCATCGGTCACATTGGCTGATATACCTTCTGACATCTTGATGAAGTGTGGGCCAATAGTAGCCTGCCTGCAGGATTTTGAAGGTAGTCCTCTTTGCTGCAAAATGTCCTCCACAAGGCCCATCATGACAGGTGAGGAGGATATCAAAGACTTCCTCCTTCCTTACATAACGCCTTAAGATCTGATCAGGGCCAAGCTTGAACAGGTTGCCCCCGATCCAAGTAAATGAGGCACTTTTTCTGATGATTCTGCTCTTCTCTCTTGAAGATAGGTGCGGAGGGAACTGTGCTGAAACAAGGTAGTTTGCTATATCAGCAAACCATGGAGAGAGTACTAAGATAGAAAACAGATGTTCGTCGGGCATCTAGTCATCCACTGTTCCATCCTCATCTGCAGACAAATCCAATCTAGATAAAAAGTCAGCAACAACATTTTCTTTACCTGGTTTGTCAACAATGGTCAAATCAAACTGCTGCAGCAAAAGTAACCATCTAATAATACGAGCATTCACATCTGGTTTATTCATTAAATATCTAATTGCAGCATGATCCGTATGTACAAAGGTTTGATAGCCAGTGATATAATGTCGGAACTTGTTCAATGCATGGACCACAACCAAGAATTCTTTCTCGGTTACAATGTAATTCAGTTCAGCTTTGGATAAGTTTTTGCTAACAAAGTAAATGGCATATGGAAGTTTTTGTTCAACTTGTCCTAAAGCTGCCCCTATGGCTTTGTTTGAGGCATCAGTGTGGATGTGGAAAGGTAAGGCCCAGTTTGGACCTCTCAAGATTGGGGCAGATACTAACTTGTCCTTTAATTCATTCAAAGCCCTCTGACAATCGTCAGTCCATTTAAACTCCACATCTTTTGCCATCAGGCCAAACAATGGCGAGGCTAGCTTGCTGAAGTCTTTAATGAATTTGCTATAATACCCTGCTAATCCTAAGAAACTCTGAACATCCCTTACCTTTTGGGGAGGTGGAACCTTCTTGATGAGAGCAATTTTGTTAGGATCCACTTGTAACCCTTGACAAGAAATGGTATGGCCTAGCACGGTCCCTTCAGTCATCAGGAATTCACATTTTTCAGGACTAAGGGACAGGTTCGTCTCAATGCATTTGGTTAGGACTTTTCCCAGATTGGACAATGCTTCCTGGAAGTTGGACCCATAAGGAGTGAAGTCATCCATATAGATTTCCACCGCATCATGGACCAGCTCCGAGAAGATGCTCAAGATAGCTCTCTGGAAGGTAGCAGGAGCATTGCATAGCCCAAATGGAAGAACTCGGTAGGCAAAGGTACCCCAAGGACAAGTGAAGGTGGTCTTATCTTGGTCTTCCGGGCTGATTTGGATTTGGTTGTACCTGCTAAACCCATCCAGGAAAGAGAAGAACTTCTTTCCTGCCAGTCCATCCAACACTTGATCTATGAAAGGTAGAGGGAAATGGTCTTTCTTGGTAGCTTTGTTCAGTTCTCGGTAGTCCACACAGATTCTCCACTTCCCATTTTTCTTGGGAACCAACACCAGAGGGGACACCCATTCACTATCTAAGATGGGGTAAATGAATCTGGCACCCAACAGTTTTTGCAATTCTTCCTTGACAATGTCCTTAAGGGTTGGATTCATTCTCCTCTGAGGTTGCCTAACCGGTTTACAATCCTCTTTGATGTATATGTGATGGGTACAGACCGAAGGATGGACTCCTTTCATCTCCTTATAGCTCCAAGCAAAAGCATCTAGATGACTGGCCAACATGCTACACAGCTCCTTTTCTTGGGAAGGAGATAGAGAGGAGCTGATCTTTAACGTTCTCTCAGGGCCGAACTCCACATTCTTGACTCTGGGAGTGACAGGGTTGGTGGCACAAAGGTCCACTAAGGTGCTGGCTTGGGCATCCTCCACCAATTTCTCTAAGGATAGTGCACTGGTGGGGTGGATTCTTGATCAAGGTCTCAATCAAGTCATCCTCGGTTGGGGGGTCTCTTCTAGTGGTGTCTAGGGTGCACAAAGGTGCTGAGTACACCTCATCCTCTTATCCTTCCTCAAACCAAAGTGGTAAGTCATGCTCTAAGGAGGGTTGGGCAGGAGGGTATAGGACTAGCTGCTTGGACATAGGACCATTTTTGATGGTCATGTTTCCTGCACGGCAACTTATGTAAGCATCTGCAGTGGCTAACCAAGGCCTTACCAAAATAAGAGGATATCCAGTAAGCTTTGCCTTGGGTTGTAGAACCAAGAAATCTGCAGGGTATTCCCAAGAGTCGACAGAGACCAAGACATCCTCCACAATCACTTCGGGAGTCACGGTGGAGCGATCTGCTAGTTGCAGGACTGTCGAGGTCTTTCTCAGGGAACCCTGAATATTGAGTTTGAGCATGGTATCCCTGGTCATCACATTAATGGTAGCCCCAGGATCAATCAAGGTGTGAGGTATGATGGTGCCATTGATGTGGACATCTACTATAGGACTCCCAGGATCTAGGTACTTGGGGCAGATGACTTGTCCTAGCATAAGGTCAGACAGTTGTCCTATGACATTGATGGTTGAAGCATCTCTCTTTCGCCTGCCTAGGTGTTTGAAACACTTTTCCTTAACTAGTTTGTTGTATATTGGCACATCGTTGATGGCTTGGAGAAGTGGTATTTTCACACACAACTGCTTGAGCTCTCCCAGAAGCTCATCCTCCTCTGGGTTGGGTTGTGTGGTGGCTATTAGTCTCTCAGGAAAGGGTGGAATAGCCTTTGGTTCACTTTCCTGTTTGTCTTCCTCGTCCTCTGGGGGAGGAGGTTGGCAATCCGGAAGAGTCTTTCCAGATCGAAGATTGATCTCCTGGATCTCCACAGCATAGGTAGGGCATGATGTTTCTCCAGTGTATACCTGCTGGGCCTGTCTATTGTTGGGGTTCGGGTTCGGTTGAGCAGGAATTTGAGGTTGCCTTGGAGGAGCAGGAGGTAATGGTTGAGGTTGAACTGGTGGTGGAGGCAAAATGGCGGGAGGAGTGTTGTACTGGGGCCTCCACCCCGACCGAGGTGCATTCCACTGAGGCTGTGGCTGGGCATGTGAGTGATATGAATGAGTAGTGGGCTGAGTAGAGTACTGAGGTGGATAAGACCATGGAGGAGGCATAGACCACGAAGGATGAGCAGGGGGACCCCAGGAAGGCATAGAAGTAGATTGGTTGGGGCTGTAATAAGCTTGGGGTGCCCCTTGCATCCCCTGCTGGTAAGGTCTAGGTCCTTGTGGCCTCCTTTGGTTGAGGAAATAGAGAGGTTCATTGGGGGCTTCTATCCCTTGGTACATGGCTTTAAGCCCAGGTAAGGTTGGACATTGATTTGTGGGATGGTCCTCCTCACAAACGAAGCACACTTCAACCGAATGCAATGGGCATTCGTTCTTAGGGTGTCTCCTTGTACATCTAGGGCAGAAGATAGCCAAGGCCCTCTCAGCTTCTTCCTTCTTCTGCTGGATCCTGAATGTATCAAGTTGCATGGTAATGGTCTGTCTCACCTCACTCTTGAGATCTTCTAATTGATTTGCAAACTCATGTTTGGAGAAAGGAATACCAGCTGAGAGGAGGTTTCCTCTACCTCATTTCCGGGCTGCCCTAGAGTGGTTCCTAAACACAGTCTTTATGTCCTCATAAGGCAATTGGTAAATATCTCCTCTAGCTAACATGTGAAGGGTATCTAAGAAGTCTTCATCGACTCCTCGGAGCAGGACCAACTTGAGGGATTCAGGGTCAAGTGTGCACCTGGCCCGTTTATACCTAAGTTGGAACCTTTCCTCATAATCCTCTAAGGACTCATCATTTCCCATGGTCATCCGAAAGATTTCTCCCTTGGTTTCCTTGGACCTACAGTAGTCCCGGTACTTGGTATTGAAAGCTTGCTGCATCTGAGCCCAAGTGGTGATACTATTCCCAGGTAAGCCCATGAACCAGCATAATGCTGCATCCTTAAGAGTTGAAGGGAAGAGTTTCAGCTTCTGCTCATCTTCAGTATAGTCATAGGTTCGACAAAGGACAACAAACTCAAACAAGAAGGTATCAAGATCTTCAGTAGTCAGTCCATGGAAGTGAGGTAGAGTGGAGGGACTACTGTTTTTCATTTTCATGTCTCCATTGGTTTCTCGGATGGGGAAGGCACCTTCTATTCTCTCATCTTCTCCTCTATTGTCAGCCATAGCTTCAGATGGGATGGTCTCTAATTCTTATTCTGCTATAGGATCTTCGTATATCTCAGGAGGTTCACCTATAGGTTCTTCTGGATCACTGTCACCGAAGAAGAGAGAAGGGTGACTCAGTGATGTGGTGGGGGTGTTGGGTAAGAATTTGCCTGTTTTATCTTGATTCCTACGAGGCATGAAATGGAAAGACTTTTTTGATTGCTTTTGTTTTTTTCTTTGGTACCTACAAAACTGAAACAGATTGATCTACAACTAACTATCTTGCTGAAATAAAAATGCAGAATTGAAATGAAAGCAGGAAAGAACTAATCTACTTTGCTCAAATGGAATTGCAGGAATGGAAATGCTAGTCTACGCTTGCAGAATTGAAATGCTAATCTACGCTTGCAAAATTGAAATTGCGGAATTGAAATGCTAATTTATGAAAGCAGGAAATTTCTATGCTACTTTTGCAGAATGGAAATGAAATAAACTACTTGGCAGAAGGTGAGAGTAGGAAAATAGAAGAAAAGCAACAATTACTAATACTCTGACGCTTCCCCGGCAACGGCGCCAAAAAGATGGTGGGCTCCAGTATTGTAGCAATAATGCTACAACTCCTGGAGCTTCCTTCTCTAATTTTATCAACCCGGTAGTTCGTAACAAACTTGGAAGCGACGGTGCTGTATGCACAAGTACTAGCTCTTGTCGCAGCTGTCACTTGGTCAGCTAGCACAAGTCCGCTAGGGCTCAAGCCAACTTCTATATGTTCTCAGAAGAAGCTTTTTAAATGATGAACGAAAGCTATCTCAAAGGAAATTAACCTACTTTTCAAGAATGAACTGAAAGCCAACAAAACATGGAAACCCTAGTAAACCCTAATTTGACCAGCTTAATCCTTACGATGCAATGGTGGGAATGCAACTTCTAAAAATGATGCCATTACTTCTAGTGAGATGAGATGCATGAGTCTAAACTACTTTCATCTGAAGAGAACATGTTTTTGTATTTTTGCTCAAGTGGTTGGAGTGATTATGACTGTGCTTCTTACTGGGTCTTTGACTATACAGGGGTAGTTCAAGGGGAGGAAGGCTTGGGAAAGGTCAGGAGGACTCTGAGAGGTTCTCGAGGATCCCTAACATCATTCCACGGAAGTTCACAACGTTCAGATGCCTGGCAACTGTGATTGCAAGCTTCTGCAGGATGTCTGCAGGGGATCCTACAGGAAGCTCGGGATTTCTACAGGAAGTCTGCTAACTTCTACAAGATGTTCTGCAATCGGAGTTTTGGGTGATGGAGGAGTGAATGAGCTGTATGGGTGGATAGGTAGGATGAGAGGGGAGCTTGTGATGGCTTATGAACAGAGAGATGAGATGGAGAGGGGGTGTGTAAAGCTGGTTGGTCGATAGAAGGGTAGAGGCAATGGAAGGCCGAAAAGATAAAACAACGTGGATAATAGAAGAGGTGGTGGGCGAATGATCTAGCTGGGAGGTAAGGAGATGGCTTAGGCATGACTGAGAAGGATAAGGAAGTGATAGAGTGGTGCTGCGCAGTGTAAATGAAACAAATCACCTCTGTCTTGCACAAAACCGAGAATTCATCAACCTATTCTAACTGTTTTATTAAAAACCAAAGAACAACAATGTAAGTTAAGAGAGAAATCGTGCATGGTGCTGAAACAAAGAGTTATTGCTCAAGATCTAAATGCATGGACACTTCTACCAATGGAAATATTACTTTAAAGCTTGCATGAACATGTAAAACTGCGTTTTTTGGTGGTTGGCACGGTCTACACTCCCAATCTCTAAACAGAGGTGGAAGTGAGTGTACGATCAACCTTTTCTTGGAACTCTGATGAATTCTAATCCTCCTACTCTAATCTAAACTGTTGAAAGCACTTTATCCATAAAACTAGCCTACTTAATCACATCAAGAAATTCGAATCAGCAAACTGTGTTTTCCAAATGCATGTCAAGGAAAAGAAATGAAATGCTGAAAGGAAAGACAAGTAACAATACAAAGAAAGGAGGCCTATTGCTCTCAGGTTGGACCCAAACCTGAGAGCTATAGCTCCTCTAAGAACTCAGAATTGAACTCAAATCTGCCTGCCTTTTATTAATAGATCATAATCATAAGTCTAACAACATGCCAAAGATGGCTTACAAAGAGCAAAACAGAGCTATAGCTCGTGATTCAAAATCTACAACAAAGGTTCAAAATTCCCCATCGAAGGTTACAGCCTCAATATTTATACATTATGAGGGCCAAGCTGGCCTCCTAAATTAGTGGGGCTTGGCTGTCCAACTAAAAGTAAACTGTTGTTCCTGTAGAATCCGTTGGCTGCCTTCTAGCTCGGTGGTGATAGTTGTTGGAGCTCGGAGTTGGGGTGGAGATCACGAGGAAGGTCATTCAAGGCTGTGGACAACCTTCCTACAAACCCGCAATGCCACCTTGGTTGTCTCCTTGCCTCCATCTGCGTGGTTTTTGCTCCATTTAATGTCAAAAAACCTGAAATAAACATGTATTAGCCACATAGGCATAATGACTGCCCTCCTTCCTACAAATAAGATGAATATACTAAGAAATGATGCATAAGTGATAAAAAATGATGGGTTGAGCAAGGTAAGTAGGCCAAATGAGCCCAAAATGTTACCAAAATTTGGGGCTCATCATAAGCCTATCTGCCCATAAAGCATTGTTTAATTTCTTGTTCCAAGTTTTCTTATTGTCTTCCAATAATTTTTTGATAATATTCATTAGACTTTTATTAGAGGATTCTGCAAGTCCATTCCCTTGAGGATAGTAAGCTATGGAATGACCAAGTGTTGTATGGTACTTGTGACAGAAATCAATCATTTTCTTTGACTTCAAGGCTACAACATTATCTGTGATGATTTTGTTAGGACAACCAAACCTAGACAGAATATTAGCCTCTAGAAAACCTATTATTACAGTACCAGCGGTCTGTCTAGAGGGAATAGCTTCTATCCATTTGGTAAAGTAGTCAGTTGCAGTGAGTATCCATTAATGCTGAGCAGAAATGAAGTCGATACCCCATTGTTGAAATGGTTTTTCCTGTGGAAATAGGTTTCAAAGGCAAGGGTAAAAGTTTTCTTTTGTCTTCGAAGATCTGGCATTTATGGTAGGAAGTTACAAATTTTTTAACATCTACAAACAAGGTTGACCAGTAAAATCCAGATCTTAGAATTTTGTCAACAGTTGACTTCCAGTAGAGATGTCCACCACAATCCCCTGCATGAAATTCTTGGAGTACTTTGTCAGATTCTTCTTTTAATAAATAGTTCAACAAAATACCTTCATGATTTTTCCAAAACAAAGTATTATCCATAAAGAAAAATTTCGAAGCTTTCATTTTGAAAAACCTACTCTTAGTTTTGGATAACCTTGGAGGAGCCTGCAGATTTTGTAGAACATATATAATATCAGCATACCAAGGGGAATCTAGGAAGGGCTGGCTGATCTGTGGAGTCACCATCTCCTATTCATTATCGAGTTCTACAATAAGATTTATTTGTAGGGCTTGGCAATTTGTTTCTGCAATAAGTTTGGCCAACCCCTGACCTTTATTAACTTGGTAGGTTTTATCTCTATATCATATTCTAAAATAGTAGCTATCCATTTTCCCCTCTTTCCATCAACTCCATCCTGTGTCAGGATATCTTTGACTACAGCATTGGGAACATAAGATATTATATGAGAATACAAAATATACACTCTGAAATCCTTAATAGCTTTTACCAAAGAAAAATCCTTTTTCTCCATTATTTTATACTTTGATGAGGCATCTCTAAGAGCTTTACCAAAAAAGGTTATTAGTTTTTCACATCCTTGATCATCCTTTTGTAGTAAGACTGCAGCTATGGTGTGTTCTGATGCAAAGGAAAAGATAATGAAGCCTCTGTCAAATTTTGGGCTTGTGAGGACTGGTGTTCGAGTTGAGGCTAATTTTATTTCTTCAAATTATTTTTTAGCTTCTACTGTCCACTTAATAGCTAAATATTTTTTCAACATGTTATTCAATAATCTAATTAGTTCAGCTAAGTTAGAGATGAATCTTCTTAAAAATTTTATTTTTCCTAAAAATGCATGAAGTTCTTTAATGTTTCTTGGGTGAGGTATTTACAAGATAGCTTCAATCCTGGTTGGGTCAATTTGGATTCCATCTTTGGAGATAATGTGGCCTAATAGTTTTCCTCTGCCATCCCAAATAAAGATTTCTTTGGGTTTAGAGAGATGCCATATTTTCTACATTTAAGAAAAAATTGCCTAAGATGATCCAGGTGTTGTTGATCTGACTTAGAAAAAATTGTTATATCATCAAGGTATATAACCAGGAAATCATGGATTTCCTTTGCAAAGGAAATATCCATTGCCCTTTGAAAGGTGGATCATGCATTTTTCAATCCAAAGGGCATTTTGACATACATGAAGGTGCCCCATGGGGTTGTGAATGCAATTTTTGCTTGGTCATCAGGATGGACTAAAATTTGGTTGTAACCCAAGAATCCATCTAAAAGTGAAATCCTTGTAGAACCTACTACCCTTTGCAGTATGTGATCCATTTTAGCTAAGGGATAGTTGTCTTTGAGTGGGACTTTGTTCAAAGTTCTAAGGTCAACACATAGTCTAACTTCTCTTGTTTTCTTTCTTGTAGGGACAAGATTAGATACCCAATCTGAAAACCTAATAGGGGCAGTGATTCCTGCTTCATACATTCATTTGATCTCCTTTTCAATGGAAGGTAATAAAACAGGATTAATTCTCTTAGCATTTGAGTAAAAGGTTTCTGATCTTCTTTCAAAGGGATAGTGTGTTGTATAATACTGGTATCATAGGATTTTAAGTCTTCATAACTCTAGGCAAAAACATCCTGGAATTCTTTCATTAGCTCAATATATTTCAGCTTTTCATCAAGGGGTAATGATTTAGACAATTTTATCAGCTTAGGATTCTCTTGAGTTCCTATGTTGCATTCTTCAATGTCTGCTTTCAAGGGCTCCATCTTAGGATTTTTAGGAATATCATTGGAGTCAAATAAGTCCTCCAAAGGAGTCAATCCCTTGGGTAATTGGTTATCTTTGAGATTTATGACTTCAGTTTCATCATCAATTATTTCATCAATATCCATTTGCTTTAAGTCCTGAATATCTATTTTCATGAATTTAGTAGGGTGAAGCATGTTTATTGAGTTTTCTTCCAATTTGTTAATGTCTAACTCATTAGTGTGATCAAAATTTGAAACTATGTCTACATCTATATTAATGCTAGCAAATTCTTCATCTAATGTCATAAAGTGATTAATCTGCTTATCCTTTTCAAAAGCTTGCTAGTTCTTAAGATTATTAGGTCTAGCTGGCTTGTGCCTAACCTTAGCAGTATACTGGTGATTGGGTTGAAAAGGAAATTTGTAGGTGCTGGCAAACATAGCTAGGCTATGAGCTTACATGTTATGTTTTCTAAGAATGGTTGCAAGCTTGGTTTCTAAAAAAGTGTTAAGGATTTCTACAACTGTACCTTTGTAAAGTCCTAATCTAGGGTCTCTGGTTATGTAAACTCCATTAATCTGTTTAACTATCAGTTCAAAATCTCCCATGATTGATACCCTTATAGCTCCTAATCCTTTAACTAGCTTGAGACCTAGTAGGAGTGCTTCATATTCTACCATATTGTTTGTGCGCTTGAAAAACCTATAGGCATGTCCCTCTACATGATGATTCTCTAAGTTATATATCCATATCCCTGCCCTTGCACCTAGTTTGTTTACTAAACCATCAAACTCTAAATGAAATAAAATTTCATGTTCATAGTTTTCATCCGGGGTAGTGGAATCTTTTTTAGCTAAGGCATTTGGATTTTCTTTTCCATCTAATATCTCTTGAATTTGGATAGTTAACTTTTCTTTTACAATTTCTTTTGGTTTTTCTACTATATCACTTGGAGTATCTTCTAGATTAGTTTCTGCATTATAGAGAATAAAGGAATCCATATCAAAATGCACTGAGTAAATAGGAAAGTTTTGAGGTCTCTCCTGACTACTCACTACATACTTCATTAAAGTTTCTCTATATAGCTTCTTTGGTTGTCCACAAATAGATATGGTAGTGTATGACATGTCTAATTGTAGAGACCTTAGAATTTTGGCACCCTAGGATTTGGACAACAGCATGCCATACTTGGGTGGAATGTCTGCTACCACTATGTCCATGAGTATAGTTTTGGCAGGGTATTGAACCAAAGAAACACGTAAATCCTTTATAAGATCTAAACACCTCACTTGATTGGAATCAAAGGAAAATAAATCCCTATAGGGTCTAGTGATGTATAAGTTAAGTTTCTCCATAACAGATTTGGGCATGAGATTGTGTGAAGCACTAGAGTCGAACATGGCATTATGCAAATTTTGTCATGGATAATGAGACTGAAATAGAAGGGTGTTATCCCTCCTTCCATTGGTTTCCCATTTACTTCAGGGCCAAAAATCAACTCGGGCTTGTCATCAAAGAGATTTACATAATCTTCATTTTCAATGACATTTAATGATTTGCTTATCTGAGACCTATAAGCATCATGTTTTACTAGTTCTGTCAAAGGAACTAAAATTTTAAGCTTAGCCACCTCTGCTCCAAGATTAAAGGGTAGAATTACTTTGTTTGTTTGAAGTTTTGGATTTCTTGCAGGAGTGTTTTCTATGTTTTCTTCTCTTTCAGGATTTGGGACATTCTTTGTTGATTTATCTAACATGATCTTTGGAGACTCTTCCATTGTTTCCTTGGAGGGAAGAGAAGTGGAATTTTGTTCATTATTGGGCTGATTATCAGACACATCTTCTATGGTGGGGCTAGAAGGATTTTGATTTGTTTTAGAAAGGATCTAAAGTGTTTTTTCCACTGGAATTGTTTTACCCTTTTTAGGTTGATTAGGACCTATTTTCTGGTTTGGTTCCGAGGCATCAGTACTTTTTTTGCTTCTTAAATTATACTGCTTATGTACTTCAAAAATAACAGAATCATATCCCTGTCTGAAATCAAATGACTCTCCTGTTTGGGTTTGGAATTGTTGTAATACAAGGGACTCCTAGTCGTCCTGAGTTAGGAAGATATCTTCCTCATCATCTAGACCCATTAAATTTATCTGAGTGTCATGTTTAAGGTCCTCTGATTTGGAGGCCTCTACATAGTTTTCTTGGAAAGGTGGTTTGATGTTTTGGTCAGGAATATTCTTTCTAGCATTTTGGTTCTGATTTTTTCTAAAGTTAGGATTTCTCTCTGAATTAGCCTGTTGGCCATCCCAAGGAGATTTTCTTTCAATTATTTCAACTCTATCCAATAATCTATCCACTCCTTTAAATGTAGCATCCATCTTTTGTTCGAAGGGTGTATTCTCTTCTTTTGTGGGTATTCTTATCTTGTTCCTAGCTTTGGCTCTTTTGGAAAGTAGGTTAGCCTCGACACTTACTGCTACACTCTTCATTTCTTCTAGAGTGGGGAGATTCCTTTCTCTTAACTGGAAAGCCATATCTGAATCAAATCCATCAGGAAATTTGATCAAGGATAAACCAAGTGGGGGTCTAAGGTCGAGTGGAATGGCAGTATAAACACTATTGAACCTAGTGCAATAGTCCTAAATGGTTTCATGAGGTCCCCTTTTAATGTTCTCATATTCAAATAGAATCTGTAGGGGGTCCTTCCTTTTCTCCCACCTATTCAAGAATTGTTGGTAGAGATTTCTTAAGCTATCTATACTTTTGGGGGACTAAAGATATAAACCAAGTTCTAACTTCCCCAGTCAGACTCTGAACAAAAATTCTCATTTGAACGTCAATTGTGTCAATTTCATATTTCTCAAAATAGTCGGTCATTTTCTTAGTGTGCTGCTGAGTTGTGTAGGTTCTAGTGCCATTAAAAGTAGTAATTTTACTCTGATAGTCCTAAGGCATGGCACATAGGGGAGCAAGCATCATAAGGGGATCATATCTATTGGCCATGATTGTAGGTTGGGTAGTAGTATGAACGAGAGTTGGGGTAACAGGAGATGTTTGGGTTGTCGAGGAAGAACTGGAGGTGGTGGTGGGATGTTGGGTGATGATTGGTGGGAGAGGAAGTGAAGAGATAAAGGGAGGGGTGGAATGGATTGCATAAGAGTGAGGAAATAGTGATGAACTAGCATAAAGAGAAGTAGTTTTAGAAAGTTCGGGTGTTCTATCAGTGGTAAGAGATGACTGAGTGGAATTCTGCAGATATTGATCAATTGACAAATTGGCTCGTTGAGTTTCAAGTTCTCTAAGGAATTATGGATCTTGGACTAGGTCCAATAGTTCACTGTCAGATGTGGTTCTAAATAGAGAGAGTTCAAAATGTTCGTCAAAAGGAAGATCTTCTAGGAAAAGCCACTCAACAGGACATGAATGTGATGTGAACAAAGGTCTGGGGCTCAATGAAATTTCTTATCCTCTAATGATTCTCAGAATCAAGTTGGGATTTTCAAACATAGGAGGAGGATTTGGATCAAGGTTAGCCCTGGTGTAATGAGTTCTTCCTGAAGCCAAATTTCAAGTTTTTAAACGCTATTCTTGTTGAAAATAATACTGAGAGTGGGGGGGGGGGGTGAATAAGTATTATCAAGTTCTTTTAACAAATCTTTCTTATTTACACTTTGAATTATTTTTGCATATCAGTAACATAAAATAATGAGCATGAACAAGAAAAACAGATAGTCACACCAAAGAACACCAAATATAAGGTGGAAACCCAATGTGGGTGAAAACCACCTGCTGCAATATGTCTCTATCTTCTTTCAAATTAGAAACTCCTGTTACAATGATTTTGTACTGGTACAGTCCTTTACCAGTACGCAGGCTGCAACCTGCAGAGAGCTACAACTCTCTCTCATTTTCCAGTCTCTCCTGGAAGGGAGCTACAACCCCCTACTTCTTTTCTTTCAAGGACCACTTTTCATAAATTTTCAAACTGGATCCAACAACAACATTGAAGCTCATAATAAAACAACCTTCTGAATCACCCAATCACCAGATCCATACATATACAATGATATTATGAGAGTTATCAACCAGATCTAGTACATAAAGATAAGTCATTAATCATGCTGTTATCTGAACTCAATACCAGTAACCAAACATCAATTATGCACCCAAAACCCTGCAGAATAGTCAAAGGCAGTTAAAACAAATTTTAAGCAGGGATCGTAACTTCACTGGTATAGATCTGCGGATATCTGTACTACCTCCGCACCTGTGCCTTCTGTGGCGCCGCGCCCACCGCACCTGCGCCTTCTGTGGCGCCTTCGCACTGCGCCTTCTGTGGCGCCTCTGCACTGTGCCTTTTGTGGCGCCTCCGCACTGCGCCTTCTGTGGCGCCTCTGTGGTGTCTCCGCACTGCATCTTCTGTGGCGCCTCCGCACTGCGCCTTCTGTGGCACCTCCGCACTACGCCTTCTGTGGCGCCTCTGTGGCGTCTCCGCACTGCGCCTTCTGTGGCACCTCCGCACTGCGCCTTCTGTGGCGCCTCTGTGGCATCTCTGAACTGCGCCTTCTGTGGTGCCTCCGCACTGCGCCTTCTGTGGCGTCTCCGCACTGCGCCTTCTGTGGCGCCTCTATGGCATCTCCGCACTGCTCCTTCTGTGGCGCCTCCGCACTTCCGCAGCTGCAGCGATTGAGAGATCACCCTTCAGAGATTCGCTTTCAACTTCCCTTTCATAGATCAAACTTTTAAAACAATAACCCAATATTTCAGATCTTAAGATATTCGATTTGCAAGAATGAATTAGCCAAGTGATCTCCTTTGCTTTATATAGGCAAGCTTCTTCCTAAAATCATGGATCAATACCATAGATAACCAATACAAGGGGCCCAAAAACATGGGGCTCAATAATACCAAGGACTAACCACCATGGACCAAAGGTAAGTTCTCCAACATATACACACTTTTGACGAGGCACCATGGTCCAAAACCATAGGTTCAAATACCAAGGACTAACTACCATGGACCAAAGGTAAGTTCTCCAACATGAAAGTGCGTGAACTTTTCTCTACATGAAATAAACTTTTCTCTGCATATAAGTGCGTGAACTTTTCTCTACATAGAATAAGCTTTTCTCTGCATATAAGTGCGTGAACTTTTCTGCACTATAATTTATCATCTGAGATGAGTGGGTTGCCATCAAGTACAACATATGTATCATAAAGCCATACCACAATCATAATGCCAACAATCTACCCCTTTGGACTTGATGGCGACCTCAAAATCTTCAGCTCATTCTCCCCCTTTGACATCAAGAGCAAAGGGTTATGCTCCCCCTAAGAGCATGCTCCCCCTGAATATGAACCAGATCTGTAAAGAAGAAACATAATCCACCAAACACCATAAATGACCATGAAAGAGATAGAGACATATTGCAGTAATATTCAGATCAACATCCATGATCGCCTTCTGTACATCCTCCATAATGCCAACAATGCATTATAAGCTCCCCCTGAACCAGTACTATTTGATCTTCAACCAATCCGCAACCCAAAACATGTACGCATATTCCCGTACAACCAACAATTAGAAGAGATTCAACAACAAGATGATGCATCAACAACCCCCAACTTTTGCCTGAGGTATTCAAAAGTCTCCCTGGGCAATGGTTTGGTGAGTATATCAGTAACTTGTTCCTTAGAAGGAACATACTCCAACTTGACCTTCTGTTCAAGCACTTGTTCCCGAAGAAAATGATACTTGATTGGTATGTGCTTGGTTTTTGAATGCATGACTGGGTTCTTTGAGATGCTGATTGCACTTGTGTTATCACATAAGATGGAGATAGGTGGTGTACAAGTGATTTGAAAATCCTGCAAGGTCTGCATCATCCAAAGGAGTTGAGTGCAGCAAGATGCAGCAGAAACATATTCTGCTTCAGCTGTAGATAAGGCAATCGAACTCTGTTTCTTGCTGAACCAAGATACTAGTCTGGAACCCATAAAGAATGCGCCACCACTTGTGCTCTTCCTGTCATCCATGCTTCCGGCCCAATCGGCATCTATATAAGCATGAAGTGTGAGATTTGTATCTCTAAGATACCATAAACCATAATTTTGAGTCCCTTGAAGATATTTGAAAATTATCTTCACTGCCTGAAGATGAGTCTCCTTCGGATTTGCCTGAAATCTTCCAACTATTCCAACTGCATGCATGATGTCCGGTCGGGTACCTGTCAGATAAAGTAGACTTCCAATCATAGATCTGTAGGTTGGTTGATGTACTGCTGCAGATTCATCATTTGCACTGAGGCTACATCCTGTGACCATGGGTGTACATACTGGTTTTGCATCTTCCATGCCATATTTCTTCAAAATCTGTTTGAGATACTTGGTTTGAGACAAAAAGATTCCTCCTTCCTTTTGTTGGATTTGCAAACCAAGGAAATATGTCAGTTCTCCCAGCAAGGACATTTCAAATTCTTTCTGCATGACCAAGGCAAAGCTTTGACTCATAGCTTCTTCATTGCTGCCAAAGATTATGTCATCTACATACACAACAAGTATTAGCAATTTGTCATTTTCAACTTTTATATAAAGATTGCTATCTGCTGATCCTTTTGAAAAACCTTGTTGATGAAGATATTTGTCCAAACGATAGTACCAAGCCCTTGGAGCTTGTTTGAGACCATAGAGAGCCTTTTTCAATCTGCATACAAGATTTGGATCATTTCCAAGAATGAAACCATCTGGCTGCTCAATATATACTTCTTCTTCTAAGTCTCCATTCAGAAAGGCTGATTTCACGTCCATTTGAAATACTTTGAAGTTTTGAAAGCTTGAGAGAGCAAGGAACATTTGGATGGCCTCAAGTCTTGCAACAGGAGCAAAGGTTTCTTCAAAATCTATTCCTTCTTGCTGCGCATACCCTTCACAAACAAGTCTGGCCTTGTTTCTGATTACTTCTCCATTTTCATTCAATTTATTTTTGAAGACCCATTTTGTTCCTATAACATTCTTATCTTTTGGTCTAGGAACCAACTCCCAAGTGTTGTTCTTTTCGATCTGCTCAAGTTCTTCATCCATTGCTTTGATAGCATTGTTGTTGTCCTTCTTCAAATACATATAGATTATTTGGAGTTCTTTTACCTTTGATCACCGTTTTACCTGTATCAAGATCACGAACAAGACATCCATTTGCTCTAAATATCACCTCGCTTCCTTGATCACACATCTGGCTGACACTTAGAAGATTATGTTTCAATCCATCAACATACAAAACATTTCCAGCCTTGACCTTTTCTTTTAACTGAGCAGTGCCTTTTCCTTTTATAGTTGCAGGAGTATCATTTCCAAAAGAAACTTTCTTTCCCTTCTCTAGAGCAGAATATGACTCAAGTTTTTCTTTATCACCTGTCATATGCTTTGAACATCCACTGTCAATGTACCATAGATTTTCCTGTCCCTCTGCATAGAATGCTATCCCACATCTTTCTGTTTGTGGTTCCTTTATTATCCATGTTTTGGTGTTTGAGGCTTGTTCCTTTGTCTGCTGAAACCTGCTCCTGCATTCAGAATCTTCATGACCAAAGTTATTGCAAATAGAACATTCAACTTCATTTTCAAGAGCCGAAAAGTTGTTATAGGTCCTTTTTGTAATCCCGATCATACTTCTTTGTTTTTGAGCTTCTCTAGTCATGATTGTTTTATATGAAACACATTGAGCTGCTTTGTGACCAAAGTTATGGCAAGAGAAACATTGTCCATTGAAGAAATTTTTGCGGTTATCAAATCTACCGGCCAAATGATTGTAATTTCTATTTTCATCCATTCTTGAACTAAATTGAGAAGATTTTACTTGTGGCTGGTTGTAGCTTTTGTTCAACCTTAAAATGGATTGCCCTTGATAGTCTCTGTTTGCAATTCATCCCTGCCTTGCCTGATGGTCTTCATTGTGCTTTTGCTCATTCCTTCTTGCTGCATCAAGATAACTTTTTGAAGTGGTTGCTTGAGAAGTTTCTCTATTATAGCCCAGACCTGTCTTGTTTAGTGGAGAACGTTGTACATTGATAATCTCATCCAAAGTTTCAGATCCTTTGACAAACATAAGATTAATAGCTTTTGTTTTCTCAATCTCTTTTCTAAGACCAACAATTTCACCTTCTAATTTTTCAAGATGTTTTTCCTTTTCATCAATTTGAAATTGTAGAGTATCAATGATCATATTCTTTTCTTCTATACATCTCTTGAGTCTAGTAATTTCTTCAAAAAGGCTATCCACATTTATAGCATCCATATAATCATCATCTTCAAATGCCATTAACAGTTTATAGTCATTACCTTGTTCATCTTCATCACTAATCAATAGACCATCACTATCTTCATGAGTGTAGTAACTTTTCTTGTTTGCACTCTGTTTCTTGTTCCATCTAGCAGGTTCCTTTCCTTTATCCTTATAAGGACATTTTGCAACATAATGACCTACTCTTCCACAAGAAAAACATTTAAAAGGTAACTTACCTCTGAACCTTCCAGAACCCCTTTGAAGATTTCTGACAAAATTTGATTCTTCTTCTTCTTCTTCTTGCACGTGACTTGCTTCATAGTAATCTCCTTTGCCTGAAGCCTTGAAAGTCGCTTCTCTTCTGTCTGATGGACCTCCCTTTCTCATTTCATAAGCAGTTAGAATTCCATGTAGTTGAGACATGGTGAGAGTTTGTAGATTTTCTTTTTCCTCTATAGCGGACACTTTAGATTCAAACTTGGGGGACAAGGATCTTAGGACTTTTTCAACCACAATAGCCTCTTTTATTTCGTCACCCAAGTTTTTCATGTAGTTAACAATTTCATCTACCCTAAGGAAATAGTTAGCCACACTTTCATCATTATACATTCTGAGATTCTCATACTGAATCCTGAAAGTTTGAAGTTTAGCACGCTTTACCTGTTCGTCTCCTTCATAGCTCGTGACAATTTTGTCCCATATTTCTTTTGCGGATTTATAGTGCATTACCTTCACGAATTCCGATTGGGATAAGCATCCCAATAGAGTATTGACTGCTTTCACATTTGTTTCATATTTCTTCTTTTCGGCCGAATCTGTAGGAGTAGTTGAAGGAAAAGTGTAGCCTGTCTCTATGATATCCCAAACTTCTGTACCAAGAGATTGAAGATAGGCAATAACTCTTATCTTCCAATAGTTGAAGTTCGTCCCATCAAAAATTGGTGGCCTAATTGATGCTTCTCTCTCGTAGTTTCTCATGATGAATGATCTACCTTCAAGTGATCAAGCTTCTCTGAAGGACCTGCTTTGATACCAATTGTTGAAAATAATACTGGGAGGGGGGGGGGGGGGTGAATTAGTATTATCAAGTTCTTTTAACAAATCTTCCTTATTTACACTTTGAATTATTTTTGCATATCGGTACCATAAAATAATGAGCATGAACAAGAAAAACAGATAGTCACACCAAAGAACACCAGATATAAGGTGGAAATCCAATGTGGGTGAAAACCACCTGCTGCAATATGTCTCTATCTTCTTTCAAATTAGAAACTCCTGTTACAATGATTTTGTACTGGTGCAGTCCTTTACCAGTACGCAGGCTGCAACCTGCAGAGAGCTACAACTCTCTCTCGTTTTCCAGTCTCTCTTGGAAGGGAGCTACAACCCCCTACTTCTTTTCTTTCAAGGACCACTTTTTATAAATTTTCAAACTGGATCCAACAACAACATTGAAGCTCATAATCAAACAACCTTCTGAATCACCCAATCACCAGATCCATACATATACAATGATATTATGAGAGTTATCAACCAGATCTAGTACATAAAGATAAGTCATTAATCATGCTGTTATCTAAACTCAATACCAGTAACCAAACATCAGTTATGCACCCAAAACCCTGCAGAATAGTCAAAGGCAGTTAAAACAAATTTTAAGCAGGGATCGCAACTTCACTAGTATAGATCTGCGGATATCTGTACTACCTCCGCACCTGCGCCTTCTGTGGCGCCGTGACCACCGCACCTGCGCCTTCTGTGGCACCTCCGCACTGCGCCTTCTGTGGCGCCTCCGCACTGCGCCTTCTGTGGCACCTCTGTGGCGTCTCCGCACTGCGTCTTCTGTGGCGCCTCCGCACTGCGCCTTCTGTGGCGCCTCCACACTACGCCTTCTGTGGCGCCTCTGTGGCGTCTCTGCACTGCGCCTTCTGTGGCGCCTCCGCACTGCGCCTTCTGTGGCGCCTCTGTGGCGTCTCCGCACTATGCCTTCTGTGGCGCCTCCGCACTGCGCCTTCTGTGGCGCCTCTATGGCGTCTCCGCACTGCACCTTCTGTGGTGCCTCTGTGGCGTCTCCACACTGCGCCTTCTGTGGCACCTCCGCACTGCGCCTTCTGTGGCGCCTCCGCACTTCCGCAGCTGCAGCGCTCGAGAGATCACCCTTCAGAGATTCGCTTTCAACTTCCCTTTCATAGATCAAACTTTTAAAACAATAACCCAATATTTCAGATCTTAAGATATTCGATTTGCAAGAATGAATTAGCCAAGTGATCTCCTTTGCTTTATATAGGCAAGCTTCTTCCTAAAATCATGGATCAATACCATAGATAACCAATACAAGGGGCCCAAAAACATGGGGCTCAATAATACCAAGGACTAACCACCATGGACCAAAGGTAAGTTCTCCAACATATACACACTTTTGACGAGGTACCATGGTCCAAAACCATCGGTTCAAATACCAAGGACTAACTACCATGGACCAAAGGTAAGTTCTCCAACATGAAAGTGCGTGAACTTTTCTCTACATGAAATAAACTTTTCTCTGCATATAAGTGCGTGAACTTTTCTCTACATAGAATAAGCTTTTCTCTGCATATAAGTGCGTGAACTTTTCTGCACTATAATTTATCATCTGAGATGAGTGGGTTGCCATCAAGTACAACATATATATCATAAAGCCATACCAGAATCATAATGCCAACAATTCTTTTATGGAGTTTTCAAAATAACTTCTAGTAATCCTTTAAGATGCTTTAAAATTAAACTTTATGTTTCCCAAAGGTTTACTTCAATTGAGGATTTGTTCTTCCCCAGTATGGTCGCCACTATGTTATCACTCAAATTTTCCTTAGAAGTTATTAAAAGAAGGAAAGGATCCAAGGTAACTACAAATCAACTTTTACACTCGACTGCTAGCCCACCTAAGTCTAGAGAGGGCTCTCTCTTTATGATTTAACTATATTTGAAAGGATTTTATGCTAGTATTAATGTTTGGTGAGGTTGTTTTGTTTGAGAGTGGTGGAATTCTGAAACAAATGGGAAACTAGGCTTTTAGGCCATTGGGCTATGGAGTCAATCAGGGATAATTCACTCGATTAAGTCTATGAGGCCAGGCAGTAACTCCATGGGGCAGAAATTAATTGACTATATTATTCCATCAGGTAGGTCCTCATTATATACATGAGGGAGAGACTGTTCAGTTCGTCTCCTGATGACTGTTCATATTCCTATCTATCTATTTACAATAATTCACCCAATCACAAGGATTAGGGGTCAACATTCCCCCCCTTAATCTGAAGGGATGTTGGTGAGTTCAAGCATCATTCTGAATTGTTCAAGATTTTCCCTTCCAAGCGCTTTGGTGAAGATGTCTGCAATTTGCTCATTTGTGGAACAATGATGGAGATGGATTGTTTTGGCCTCAACATGATGTCGAATCAGATGATATTTAGTATTGATGTGCTTCGTTCGATCATGGAACTTTGGGTTCTTGGCCAAATTTATTGCAGAGGTATTTTCAATCATGAGTGGAGTTGATTGTACTTGTTTTACTTGCAAATCTTCTATAATTTTCCTGAGCCACACAATTTCTTTTGTTGCTTCAGCCGCTGCCGCGTATTCTGCTTCTGTTGTGGAATTTGTTGGAACTAATTGTTTGCGTGATCTCAAGGAGACAGCTCCTGATCCAAGAATCATAGCATATCCTAAAGTAGATACTCCAGTTTCTTTGTCTCCATCGAAGTTTGAATCAGAGTATCCAATCAAGCTGAAGTCGTCCACCTGTGTATACTTGATTCCAATGTCTTGAGTTCCCTTCAAGTACCTTAGAACTTGTTTTGCAGCAGACCAATGTCCCTCACAAGGCTTTTGCATAAACCTGGAGAGGATTCCAACAAAAAATGAAATGTCTGGTCTGGTAGTAGTTAGGTAGTTGAGACTTCCTACAAGCTGTCTATACTTTGTTGCATCCTCAAATTCCTTTCCTTTAATAGATGTGAGCTTTAATTTTTGTTCCATTGGAGTAGTAAGAGGATTGCACTCTGTCATGCCAAACTTGTTCAACAAATATCCAATGTATTTCTTTTGAGAAAGAAATATGGACATTGGATGTTGGGTTACTTCAATGCCAAGATAGTAATGAACATAGCCCAAATCAGTCATTTCAAAACTTTCCCCAATTCCTTCTTTATGGATGTAATGTAGCTTTCATTGTTCCCTGTCATTAAAAGATCATCTACATATACCATAAGATATACAACTGTTTTGCCAACTTTCTTGACAAATAAAGTTGCATCATCAAGATCAAAAAGAATGAAATTGAGTTTTAGAAGATGCTCAATTAGTTTTTCATACCAGGCTCACGGTGCATGTTTGAGGCCATACAAGGACTTCACAAGTTTGCATACTTTATGTTCATGTCCTTTCACAGCAAATCCTTCAGGCTGGGACATAAAAACATTTTCTTTTAAATCTCCATTCAAGAAAGCAGTTTTTACATCCATTTGATGGACGTTCCAACCATTCTGAGCTGCTAGTGCAAAAAGTGTCCGGATGGTAGCCCATTTTGTTGTGGAGGCAAAAGTCTCCTCATAATCGACCCCTTCCTTCTGTGAAAAACCTTTTGCCACAAGCCTAGCTTTGTGCTTGTCAAGTGATCCATCTGCTTTATAGTTGTTCTTGTAGACCCACTTGCAGCCAATTGGTTTGGTTCCAAATGGAGGATCAAACAGCTTCCAAGTGTCGTTCTTTATGAGGGCATCATACTCCTTTTGCATTGCTTCTTTCCATTCATCATGAGAAGCAACTTCTTTGAAAGAAGTTCGTTCAAAATCTATAGACAAGTTCAATTCACAATCATAAGAAACATCCATATCAACAGGTGAATTAGAGTCATCTAAATCACCTCCATTTTGCTAGTTTGAATTTCTAGTTCTTGTCTTTCCAACTTCATCAGGATGAAAACTTTCAAGTGTCTTTGTCAACCACTTTGGGGGACCTTTCTGAGATGGTCCAGGCTGCTCCGTTGATTGAGTTGGGATTGAATCAAGATTGAGTCTCCCAATTCTATCAATTACATCACTTAAAGTAGCATCTGTTGTTGGAGTTTCATGCAGGGGAGAGTGTTCTTCAGAAGAAGATTCCACATGTTGATCTAGTATAGGAATCCCCCCTTCAATATGTGGAATCTGATTATCAAATTCTTGAAACGATTTTTCTTTTTTGAATCTATCCAAGTGATCAAGTTGCCGCTCAACAACATTGTCAGTTTTGGATGATTCAAGGAAAATTACATCTCTAGATACAACAAATTTCTTATTTACTTCATCATAGAGGTGATATGCTTTAGAGGTGTTTGAATACCCCAGGAAGATACACTTACGACTTCTAGCACCAAGTTTGTTTCTATGTACCTTTGGTATCAAAGCATAACAGGTGGAACCAAAGACCCTGAGATGCTTTACCGAAGGAACATGTCCATACCACATTTCATATGGAGTCTTGTTTCTTATAGCATTAGATGGACATCTATTCTTTATATATGTAGCACATAGAACAACATCAGCCCAAAACATTATCTTTACATTTTTGAAGAAAAGCATGGATCATACCATATTTAAGATTGTCCTATTTATTCTTTCAGCTACACCATTCTGTTGGGGATTATAAGGCATAGTTGTTTGATTTTTGATCCCATGTTGGCGAAGATAGTTTTTAAATTCATTTGATGTGTATTCTTTTCCATTATCAGTGCGAATAGACCCAATATCAGATTGTGCATCATTTTCAATCCATTTATGAAAATTCTTGAATGTTTGAAAAGCATCAGATTTGTTCTTCAATAAATAAACCCAACACATTCTAGTGTAGTCATCAATAAATGTCATGATATATTTATTTCCATTTGCAGAAGGAATAGGCATTGGACCACATAAATCTGAATGAATGAGTTCAAGCTTCTTATGTGCTCTTGAATGTGAATCATGAAAAGACTGTTTGCTATGCTTTCCTAGAATGCAAGCATCACATTGCTTAAGTTTCCTAGGAATTGCAGGCAAACCAACAACACCATTTTTCTTCAATAAGAGGAGACTGTCATAGTTCAAATGTCCAAATCTAGCATGCCATAATAAACTTGATGTAAGTGTAGCTTCTTCATGATGAGCATTTTATGAGAAATGTTGTGCATGAGCAAAGGTTCCTTGCAGTTTGAGAAGCCTTTCTTCTTCTATTCCCCTCATGACAAGTGAGTGGTCAGATGCTTTTCTTACCTCAAGCTTGCCATCAAACATATGAATGGAGTGACCTTGCTGGCAGATGTGGACCAAGGATAGAAAGTTTCTCTTGAGCTATGGGAGATATAGAACGTGATCTAGAAGAAAGTCTGGAAGACCAAGCAGTTTAAGCCTGATTGTGCCAAGCCCTGATGGCTTGATTTTTGATTGATCTACAAAGTATACTGCTCCATCAACATTGTCAGTGAAATATTCAAAAAAAACTTTTCTATGAGTCATGTGGCAGGTTTCTCCTAAATCAAGCAACCAATCATTTTTCCATGAAGCAAGTGAAGCATTAAACAAATCTTCATTTACTCCAATGTTACATTGTGCCTCAACATAGTGAATGGATTCAGGTGCTTTACCTTTGTTTGTATCATTAGTTTTACCTTTCTGTTGGTTTCTTTTCTGCTCAATTTTTTCCCATGGTAGCTTGCATGTAGAGGCATCATGTGATCCATTTCTTTTGCAGCGAATGCAGTGCAAATCTGCCTTTTCTCCTTGAGAATGTCTGCCCCCTTGCCTCTGAAATATCTTCCTCTTCCTCTTCGTCCACCTCTTCCTCTTGTAGAACCTTGAGCAGGATGCTTTTCTTTATGAGCAAGGCACACAGTCTCTTCAGAAGATTCAGAGGCTATCTTCTTTCCAAAAGCTTTCTCTCTTTCAGCAAACTTTTTCACAAGAGAGTCAAAGGTTATATCTTTGATATTTCCATTAGCTTGCAATGACTCAAGATAATTGCAGTAAGTAGGATAAAGTGCCTTGAGAAAAGCGATAAGAGGAATATCCAATTCAACCTTAGTAGATTTGATATCATGCATTATAGACTTTACTTCAGATGTAAGAGCAAGAGGATCATTATTTTGCAGTTCAAGGGTGAAGAGTTTAATCATGAGTTGAACAATTTCAAGTGCAGAATGTGAGTCATAGAGTTCTTTCAGCTTTTGTAAGGATTCAAAGGCAGTTGAATATGATGAAATATGGCGACTCACCTCTTCATTTACAGATGTTGTGATTAATGCATCAGCTTTGCTGTTCTTGTTTTCCCAAATGATGAGCTCTTTGTCTGAGGTAGGTTGTACTGGGTCATTGTCTCCTTCTCCGACACACACTCCTTTCCACAACTCGTTGAAGATGAGGGTGTGTTTTATCATTCGAGACCATTTGGGATAGTTCTCCTTGCCAGTGAGAACTATTGCCACCATGGATATGATTGAATGCATATTGTAGCAAATAAAATTTTGGCTGCAAAACTTTTACTCTTAATGGGAAAAAAAACTTATTTCAGATATAATGGGACAGCAGATTCAAATATCAATTTTCATGCTTCTGCGCAATGTTAAAGGAAAAAATATGGCAGTATAAAATACCCTCAACAACACTATGTTCACAAAATAAAAATTGAGGAATGTAGTCCAGATGTATTTGGACTCTCAGATATTGTGTCATACACAGAAATATTTAGAATAATTTGAGACAGATGTATCTCTGATTTTAAGCCATATGAAATACACCACAAAACTGCAAAAAGCTTAAGCGCTTCTCCAAATTTAGTTTCCAAAGAACTGAGAGATCCTCAAAATGGAATTCAGAGGATACTTTATTTGCATATTGTAAACCAAGATACAAAAATCCTTTTTATGGCGCACATCACCCACAACTCTTCTCCAATTCCCAGCAATGGAAGTCATACAATATATGAATCTGTAGTTAATAGTCCTTCAATCTATCAAACCAACCTTAAAAAAGACATGCTACGACCATCAAAATGCAGAGAGATACGCTATACGCTAAATCGCTGATGTATGAGTTCAACAGGTAGGATAACAGAATAAAGACAAACTTTGGGGCTTGAATGGGTGATAGTTCTACTCAAAACTAGAGGGAAATCAAGAATCCTCAAGTTAGGATTAGAAAGAGAAAAGGAAGATAGGTCAACTAGTAGAGGGCAATTGGGAATTCTATACCAGGGACATATTAGAGAAAAAATACAGGGATAGAGGAGCAGTTAAGAATTCCTTTATCGAGATAGTTTAGAAGAAAACATAGAAATGGTAGATTGTTGATAGTAGAGAGCAGTAAAGATAATTCTGATATACTTTGACTATTTTACAATTTATATTTAAGATGCATGAAACATTGAAACATATAGAAAGCACATAAAATCATAAATATAGAATACTTATTTGTAATTATAATGCACGGGAATCTGATGAGATGTCCTCAACTTTCATTCCTTTTCCAACAAAGATCCAAATTTAAGTAAAAAAGCTTTCTCACCTTGATAGCATAGATTTACAAAGATGTTATAGAATCCACCCACAATACTTTGAATGGAGAAGTATTTATACAAAAATTACATCAAAATATCTCATAACCACATGAGATTTATTATAGGGAATACAAAATATCTTTTACAAAAAGATAGAGATAGATGGAAAATTGATTGCTGCTATCCCTTTATTTATGAATGAGCTAGAGGTTGAAACTCGGATTTGCCTCTTGCTGTTGCTTTAGAAATTGTGTTCTGGATCTTTGCTTACTTTTCTCCACTGATACTCTTTACATGTTCTTGATACTCTTTACCTGTTTTACCAACCTTTACCCCCAGTAAATATTTTCTATTTACCTCAGAGTTACCATAGTAAATTATAGGATATCGGTCATATTGGTTCACCATTCTTCATTTGGTATCTTCATCCTGATCAATTTCTTGTATATTTCATCAACTTCAGTGTACTTAGCAAAATTGGGTTGGACGATAAACAAGTGTTTCACTCCATGCTCAATATAGAAAAGATTTTCCAAACCATCATACAACACTTTTCCTATATGTAGTGCTTTCACTATGGAAGAGTTGGCTTGATTTCTGGCTCGTTTGTGTAGTTTCTCAATGTAGTCATCAGGAGTCATCAGCTTGTCATTTATGACTAGTGGGCTTGGAAGTCCTTTATCCCTTAGAATTTCATATTTTAACATAAAATCATCTATGTCCTCTTCAATACTTTGACATATTTTTTCCAGGTTAAGAATTAAGTTCTTTTTAATAAGAACTTTCTTAATTTCAAGGATAGTAATAGTTCGATCCTTGATATCCTATTGTTCCAGCTAGTGCTTGCTTTTGCTATTCAAGAAATTGATCAATTGGGTTGCCTCTTCAGGTTTCTCTCCCAATTCTTCCCTGGTCTTCTGTATAGCCTCTGTAGCTAGTTTAACTAACTTAGTTTGTTCAAAAATGATCTGGATAGAAGACCAAATATGATTGATGGAATCAATGATATTGGTCCATAAAATCTCTCTAATATCTCTCAAAGGCTTTTCCAATGTTAAGCCCTTTTCTAATCTCTTGATTCTTTCAATCATCCTTCTTTTTTTCTCTCTTCTTCAGTGTAATTAATCTATGATAGCTCATAATTATTCTCCAAGCTGGTAACCATTTCTTTTAGTTTCTTTATTTCAGTTGCTTGGATATTCATTTCCTCCATGGATTTTATTAAGTCCTCTGTTTTCTTTATTGAAGTTACTACTTCTTCTGATGTACTTGTTGTTGTTGTTACTGGAAGAGTTGTTGCTAGGGGAATGTTGGGTGCCAAAGATGTTGCAATAGTAGATGGCACTGTTGTAGAAATTATGGGTATTACAATCTGAGGAATGGTGGTTGGCTCACCCTGTTTGGATTGCAAAGCTTTTTCTAGTTCTTACTATGTTTCTTTCAACTACTCATTCAACTTAAGGACCAAGTCCATAAGTTCCTTCTCTTTTTGTTTCTCAATTACTTCTACAGTTTGTGGATGTAGGAGGGGAGGGAGCTTGAGTTGTTTCCTGAGTGCAGCAATGTCATCATTTTTTCTTTATCAATATTTCAGTTGCTTTAACATCTTTGGGATCATTTCCCAACTCAATCACCAGGTCTTCTAATGATTTTATCCTGGTATCCTTAGCCTAAGAAGAGGTGTTTTCCAACTGTAACTATGTTGTAGTATTACTCAGAGAATTTTGCAACTGATGTGCAGTGATGGCTTTACTAGTCAATGTGGAATACACCATCTCACTAGTTTTCTTATGGAGCTCAATCTAATCAATTGGGTGGATGTCTATGGCAAGAACTTCAAAATTTGTTTTTAAATAATTAGCCATGCACTTTGGCTATTGTATTGTTGGCTTCAAAAAGCTCATCTGCATCTTTCCCTCTTTGATGTCAAAGGTTGACATCAACCTTGTCTGATTTGTAGGAGCCATTTTCAGATATTGGGCATAGGTTTGAGCTTTGAGCTTCTCATTCCTAGCTTTAATCTCTTTGTACTTTTCTTACAAATCTTGGCTCTGCTCAAAAGTTGTTCTTAGTGATGACACTTCTACACTTTGCTACCTGCTTAGTGCCTGTGTTTGAGAGGTAGATGGTGTCTCCCCTGCTAGTGTTGTCTGCACTGTGTCACTTCTTGTCTCTTCATATTCCAGCTCGGACAGAGGATTCAATCTCGGCCTCTTTACATATACCTCGCCCAATGGCACTGTAGAGGGGTTAGCCTCATTATGACTTCTTTTTCGAATTCGCTCCTCATTAAGAGGGGTCTGCAATACTGGAGGGTTTCCCATGTTTGTATTAGTCTAGGTCAACTCCTCAAAAATAATCTATGACCCTAAATTTTTTCCCTATCTTGAAGTCTCTAGTTGTCTTGATGTTTATGCACTATGCTCCTATGTTGGTCTCTGTGAAGATTCTCCAGGCACCTGTACAAAGGGATTCAAATCAAGTCTTCTTTCCAAATCTTTCAAACCATTTTCTACTTCAACTTGTGTACTATCTAGTTCTATAAGTTTTCCCTCCACCCATTCATTTTGATTTGCATATTGTTCTATCTCTCAAATTCTATGATGGATGTAGGGGGGATAGCTTATGCTTTTTCCTTCTATCACAAATGAAGCTATGAGGATCATAAAGCCAGATGAAACTCTTTTTCATTCTCAATCTCTCAAGGATTTCCTCTGCCTATTTCCCTGCTTTTTTGTTGTTGCAAGTAAATGGGCCTAGGTAATACTTTATCCTTAGCTAAGCTTTCTTCTTAGTCTTCATAAAGTGGATTTCATCAGAATTGATCATTTTCCTGTAGTACTCCAAGGAAAATAATCCCATGGGGAGGTATTTGGGCGGTTTAAAGGGAGGTAGCTCACACCCATAAATTCTGATCACGGTATGGTTCTGGTACAAGTACCAGTCCCTAACCTTGTACTGCTTGGATAACTCAAGAATTCTCTTAATATCATCATTGATTCTGGGAGGGGGGCTTCCTATCAACATGGTAGTTACCGGATGCACAAATTTATCAATAAAATCTATATAAGGATAGGGAGAAGAAGGTGAATTGTGAAAAATGGAAGTCCAGAAGATGACTAACGTAGGGTTCCCTCTAGTGTCATGCTTTTTTACAGAGAAAGGGAATTTATCAGTTTGGTAGTAGAGGAAAATATGATACAGGATTGAAGAATATTTAAATACTCTCTCGTTCTCTAATCTCATGTTTTGGTCATTCATCTTATCAGTAATGAAGGCAACATAGTAAAATTTTGTTGCAGGAGGTTGGCCAGGGGTGAAAATAGACATGTAGGCAAAGGTGATTTCATCTACATACTCATTAGTGGTAAAACCCAGAATGCAAGCAAACATAGTGACAATATCCCTACCCAGACCAGTAAAGGTGCATGACATGTAAGGAGGGGGATCTTTTGATCTGTATTTTTCTTCAATAAAGTCTAACTGACTTGGTTAATTTCGGAATTGGATAGCCTTGAATACTTTTCAAGTAAATTGGAAATGGAAAGGGGAGTGAGGTCATAGCTAGGCTGTAATTGTATCATTTCATTTATAGACTCAGCTATAATGATAAAAAGGACTTTTTGGTCAAGGGACACTACAACTCTCATATTGGGGTTGTAGTTTGCATAACATTGGTAGAAAATATCTGGGAAAATATGGATATTGGGGAATTGATATTTAGGTAGGTTTGACTCCCAAAGACCTATTTTATCAGCATTGTTCAGATAATTGTCCTGATACTTGTAGTGTAGCTTCAAGGTGGCTTCATCAAAACTAAGGTCCTTGATTTGAAAATCTTTATCGGCCAAGGGAAGGTGGTCCAAATCCTTGTGGGGAGTAGTGATTGGCATGACATTTAGGGCGACAGGAGCTTCCATCCTTGGTTCTTGTGTATTCAAGGAATATGGTTGGTGTTTTCAAGGATTTTTAGATAAAAAAGGTGCTTGGGGAAGCATTGGAGCTAAGAAACAACTTAATTTTATTGGATTTCTTCAGTTTAGAGTAATTTGGTGGAGGTTTCAGTACACAAACAAGGATTCTGAGAAGGAAATGTGGTAAATACCTAGTTATGGTTGACTAAAGGGACAAATGGCTGTGTTGAATACTTTGTTGGGTGTGCATGGTAGTCTGTAGTGGCCTGGAGTTCAGCGACTCATGGTGGTTGGCGGTTGGGAGTAAGTTGCCAGTCTAGACATATTTTGTGTGTACATGGTAGGCAGAAGTTTCTTTTCTTGGTAAAAAGGGAAAACAACGAGTATTTTTGTTTTATGAACAAATTCAATGACTTTTGGCAGGTGAATGGGAAAATTGTAGTTGGTGTTAATGGACCGATGGGAAACTTTGTCGTTTAGCTGAGGTGGTAAGCGGGATCGATCACACCACCTTTGGGAAGTTGGTGGTTTTGCCAGAGGGTCGCGCCATGTCACAAATTGAATGACACGTAGCATCGATGAAAAGTCAAAAGAACTTGTATTGGATGGTTAACATTTTACCAAAAGGCCCACGCGATATGAGCGAGAGTCGTTGCATGAGGGAAGGTAGCTCGAATGGTAGTGGACAGCGGAAAGTGTTAGGGAGGTAATGGAGGGGGCCCGATGGAATAATCAACATAATTAAATGACTTTAATTATATCGGGGATGATTGCATTGGCGGAGAGGCTATTAATTAATCCAGGTGACTAATTAATCCCTTTTTAACACGTCAAGGGTTTTGGATTTTAAGTAATTGTGGTTCTATTAATTAATCCAACTTAATTAACTTTATTATGGTTTATTTTCCAAACCATCGGAATGAGATATTTATTTATTTTGGGATTTTTATTAATAATATGGGAAAGGGTACTTTGTTTTTGGAGTTAAATAAATAATAAGAATTAAAAGTTAATATGACCATGGGAAGAGAAAATGCGCTAAGTAAATGTTTCCGAAAATGCATTCATCATCCAACATTATGACTTAGGCTAAAATGTGTTTTGGGGGGGGGGGGGGGGGTTATAAAGAACCATTTATTTTTCCTAAGTAAAAGAGTGATTTTACCCTGGGAAAAGGATTTGAAGGGAATGAATGAATTATGGAGGGGGTGAATTTTGATGAAGGGGCTTTAGCACTTATGCCTTACAAGTTATTGGGTCGAGGATCCGGTCCCTCCAGAAGTCAGAGAAATGCTCTGAGCCCCTTTAACTTTCAGGTTGTTGGTGCCTTTAGTACTTATGGAAAATTAGTAAAATTTAGGGAAAAGGATGAGTGAGGAGGTTAATTAGTTTGAATTTTGTCTATGATGTAAATGTCTTCATTGTCATCCATATCTTTAGGTGTTTTTGATGATGAGAGTATATGACTTGATATCTGGATAATCATTCAACAAACATAATTTTGCAACCATTCATCTACTTACCCTACCTACTTATCCTACCATTTTTTCTTCTTTTATTAGGGTGCACTTAAACTAGCAAACCCTTATCAAAACCTTTTCTTTTCTTTTACAATGGAAATCTATCTAAGTATATCCTTATTACATCCAAGGGCTCAGATTAAAATATCGAGCTCCTTTTATTCACTCAACCTATCTACTTATCTGTCAAGATTGAAAAGTTTGGTCATATTTTATTCTTTATCTCAAAGCATCAAATTCAAAACATGGAATAACCAATATTAAACTATTTGGTTACCATGGATTGTGCATAACAACACTTTGCACACAATCATTATTGTACAAAAAGTAAAATAGCAGTGGCATTTGGACTTGCACACTTTTCTGGTCTTTTTATTTTTCTTGGGGTTCATTTTTTATTTTTTTTTGACCTTTTCATTCTTTTTGTCCTTTTATTCTTTTTCTAGGACATACCCTCTTTACATTTTTTTATTTTTTATTTTGAATGTGGAAAACATTTGCAACAAGAAAAGGTATTTACATATTTCAGAGCTAAACCAAGTCAATCATGATATATGACACCTATTGGTATACGAACACAACACAACCCAAAGCCCTAGGGTACTTATTCCTGTAACAGAATTGGCGACTCCACTGGGGATAACAATCTTGTTATTCCTAGTTTGGGTTGTTCAGTGTCAATCAGGGCTCAATTCTTGGTTTTCTTGCTATGACAGTATTATTTGGTTGAGTAGAATCTCAGGCCTTAAGTCTAATCTTTTTGATCTGGCTTTTTTTTTTTTTACTTTTCCTATAAATCTTTGTATACGCACTTTAGTATGTTTACAGTAGCGTACACACACTTGTTTATGTGAAGTGAACCTGCGTATACACAAGTTTCCTTTATCAAAAGTGCATGTACATTCCTCTGTGCTTGAACACAATCGCGTATACCATTTTTTGCATTGTTTTTCAAATCTCTTTGCCCAGAAAGATTTGTTTCTTGGTTTGTTTAGTCTCTGAGTGGTCAATTTCTGTCTCTAGAATTTTATTATTCTGCGAGCTTACTGTTTTGAAGTCTCTTCCGCTTTGAAAATATTTGGCCTAGGTTTGCTTTTGAGTGAGTTTTATGATTTGTGTTTTGGCACACAAGACTTCATATAGAGGTTCTTCATTGTTCTGGTCCTCTAGAACAACAGATTGTTTTCAATCTTAGTGTCAAGCTCGGTTATTGGTCTACTTGCTTTGCTTTCCGTCATTTTGTGGCCTTATACCTTTTCTTGCTTTTTGGAAGTATTTTTTGACAAATTTGAAAGTGTTTCTTTCTTGACTTCTTGGTTAGTTTGTCAAGCTCTTTGCTGCTATTTGGGTCGTGTAGTACAAGTTGAAGCCTTTTTGTTCAAGTTTTCATTCGTTGTCGAATTTGTAACTTGCAAAGACTCCTTGTGCTCTTATTTCAGTCTTTGAGTCTAAGTGGCATTTAGAGTGCTTTCAAAAGGTTGTTTTGATTGTTTCTTGAAAAAGAAAAGATCTTAAAAAACATTATTTTTGTTTTCTTTTGCCAAGTTTGATTTTGGTTTCTTTTGATTTTTTGAAAGTGAATTGTGATCTTTTGGGATTTGTCCTTCTTGTTTGGAGAGAATTTTGTATTCAAAATTTGTATTGTTTTCATCAATTAAGTTAGCTTATTAATTGTTACAAACCATTACTTTCATTCTTTTTTAGTGTAATTTAGGATCTTGCATCTTCATTACACCTTGCATTAGGGTAGTTTTGCATTATTAAAGCATCAATAGTCTTTTTAGTTTTTGTATGTGTGAAGTGTGTTTTAAGAAAAGAAAAGAAAAAGCTTTTTGCTTTATAGAAGTTTCGTAGAACCCACGTAGAGATCTCTTTTCATCGAAGAACAAACGATTGCTTTCATGTAAGTTAGTTTTTCATTTATTTCTTTTGCTTCATACAAACACCATTGGTTTAATTTCCATTTATACCCTTGACTTAAAAGAACAACCATTAAAAATCAAGCACTTAACTAAAATAAACTAGAAATTTTGTATTGTCATCAGAATACACCAACAATTTTAGGTTTATTAAGGCCTTGGATTAGGTGAGAGGAGAGTTAACTCTCCAAGGCCACTCTAAATTGTAAAACATAGAAGTTTGATTAAAAGAGTGAAATCCAATATCGTCAGGGAGATCGAGAAAGGTCCGTGACTGGGAGTAAAGCACGAGGGTTAGTGAAGATAAGGATGAGGGATACCCCCTCTCTTACTTGTTGGATCCTACCTCACGACTGTTCCGACCGACTTCTAATACGAGTTTGTGACCATAGTTGGCTATCCTAGGATCGACACAAGTGGCTACAGAGGGGAATCTCGTGGCACATGAGATTGACGTTATACCACATTCAACAGTACTTCTAGGGGGCACCCTTACGAAGCTTGGGGGCTTGCACCGGAAAATGCTATTGTCTGGAGGTCAGCGTAACTACCTCTGATACCTTCGCTAGTAGGCATGGGGCGTAATTGCTCCAGTCTATTTTTGGAAAGCCCTTATTATTAACTTTCTTGTATTTTAGTGTCTGGTCCTAATCACCCAAAGTGGAAATACTTGGAGGTTTTTTGATTGCTGATATATTTAGGGACATTTTAGTGAGTGTTTTGTGCTCCTAGTCAGCCTAGCTTTATAATTTTCTTGAGTCTTTAAGTAGATCTTTTATAATAATTCAAAGTGGTTGACCAACCATCTTGACGGTCTTGGAGACTTCGTGAGATTTCACCTACTAGTACGGAGCCTTATCCTAGAAGGCATAGGAGTGATTCTTCCAGTGGTTTCCAACCAGTGGAAGTAGGTGCATCAAATATTGATCCTCCACTTGGGGGAATTAGTTCACAAGTTAGACCTGGTACTAGTATAGAGTTAGAGAGGACCACACTAGTTCTTTCTTGGGTACTCTTCCAGTCGGAAGATAGTATTGAAGTAGAAGAGCTTTCAGAGTCTGTTACAGCTCCGAATTATCCTCTCCCTCTTGATCATCCAAACATTTTGTTATACGTTGGAACTTTGACTCACAATCCCTCGAGCCTAGATTTACATACATCTATCCCTGCGATGACCACTGTTGGAAGCATGGCATCCACGACGAGTGTTGTGAGCATGCAGACTCCCATATCTATACAAGTGGGAGGAACTATTTCCATCCCTTCTAACACTCCCAGCACAATTATATTTGGGTCTTCTTCTATTCCGTCGATGAATGGAATTTCTCAAGCTAATGCATCCAGTTTTGGATTTTTCCCTTTTGGAATGCCCTCTCAAGGTCTTCCTTCAGTTCCTTTGAATATACCATCAACTGCCTCTACATCCATGATGAATGGATCAGATTCTTTTCAGGGTTTCCCAATTGGAAGTGGTCATATACCACATTCCAATCTAACAGTAGGCTCAATACCTTTTCCTTTTATAAGTCAAGGTAGTAACCCCTTCCAGAGTTGGACAAATCCTATGGTTAGTGGGATAGAAGCTGGGAATATTTTTTCGGCCAACAAGGGAATGTGATATATTCTTCAGTTGATTCATTTCAAAGTTTTTCGCCCTTTTCTAATGCATGGAACCCTTATCAGGGGTTGTCAGCTCCTTTCAATACTTTGTTAGGGGGTAACTTCACTGGTTATGGAGGATTTTCGACAGGAGTTGGTCAAACTCTGAATTTTACTGGACCAAAAGGATAACCTTTTGGTTTAGTAGGCTCTAGGAGTTAATTCGGGAAACTTGATGCCTTTCAAAATCCAGGTCATTCTTTTCAGACCTTCGAGAAAGCCGCCCATTCTGGATGGAATTCCCAAGGTCCTCCACGACTTCCTTTTTTGGCCACGCTTAATTTGCCAAACTTAACTAAATTGACAAATGATCCAATTAGGTACAATTTGGCTTGGCCTCCCAACCCAACTAAACTTCCATCGGATATTCCAATGTTTGAAGGGAAGAGTGGTGAAGACCCAAGAGACCATGTGACCACATTTCACTTATAGTGCTCATCCGAATCCCTAATAGATGATTCGATCAGGTTGAGGTTATTTCAGTACACCCTAACCGAGAATGTAGCCAAATGGTATATAGAGTTTCTAGGGGGCACCTATACTTCTTTTGTTGATTTGGCTAATATTTTCTTGAACCATTTTCAGTTGCTTGTCCGCTATGAAGCTGGGACTGAGCTTCTGACCAAATTTCATCAAGACATGACAACTCACATTTCGGATCATATCTAGGAATGAAGATAGAGAAAAAGTCTTATCAAAGCCAAAATTCCACTAGAGTTCTATCTTGAATGGTTTCTCAAATCATTACAACTTGAGATCTCAAAGGATGTTTCTCTTTCCGGTGTTTATTCGGAAGAGCAGGCTATTTTTCAAGCCGAGCAATTAGAACTGATATATTCTCAGTCTGGGACTCTTTAGAAAATCTTACTTGAGGCTCCTAGATATAAGGTTGATATAGCCAAAGCAAAGCCAAGCCCCCACTCCAATGGTATAGTTGGATCAATTGATGCAAATACGATTAACCTTTTGAACCCATTGCAACAGTTGTCTCTACAAACTACTTCTTCTAACCATGTAGCACTGTCTACACCTTCACCTTCCCAACCTACCTCTATAAATGTCGTCCAAGCCTCTAACCCCAAAGGAAATCAATGATCCAATGGGAAGAAGAAGGGACGAGGTAAGAAGAAGAACTAGGAAGGGAAGGGTAATGTGAACAAGCCCGACAACGGTGTCTGTGAGGGTAGAAAAGAGTCTAAGAAAAAGGTTAAATTTCCATGTAATTTATGCAATGGAGATCATTTGACTCACCTCTACCCTAAGATTCAAGATGCTCAGTGCTTGTTAGTGCAGCAAGGGTCCTCTAGCTCCCAAGCTGTCCTGACTAACCCTTTCCCCAAGGGTAGCAATTACTTGCTGGCGTGAACTCAAATGTTGGTACCTCCGTAGGGGGCAACCAGGAAGGGGAAAATTCCTTAAATGTTTATATGATGAACTCTCATATCGATGTTGCTACATGAGCACACGATTATGGTGAAATGGAAACATCTAAGGCTAAATCTATTCTCAAAACCACAGACCCACTTCATATTGAGCGACCCTCTACCGAGTCTATAACTCGGATACCGAAAGGTTCCACAAAATGCTTAACTATTAACTCTAATGCTAGGGTAGCCCAGAACTAATTGATTGTAGAAGATATAGCTCAAAGTTCTTGTGCTATGTTTACATTGGAGGTACTCCAGTCGTGTCCTACTCAAAGAAGTGCTTTGCTTTCAGCAATCGGGGCAGTGGATCCAAAGAATTCTTTAGTGCTCACTTTTGATATGCTAAATGTCAAAAAGAGACTTCCTCACCATATGGATTTCCAAATAAAGTCCACTTACCGAAAAACCAATATTTTTCGGACAATTATAGATGAGGGAGCTTCCACATGTATAATGGCTATGTCATGTTGGAAGGCCATTGGATCACCTTCAGTTGTTCCTTCACCGACTCTCTTAACAGCATTTGATGGACATTCTCATACGCCACACAGAATTATCTCGACCTTTCCTATATGTGTTGGAGGAAAGGTCATTAATATTGAGGTAGAAATCATTGATTCCAACCTAGATTACAACCTCCTCTTAGGAAGGAATTGGATTTATGAGATGAATGCTATAGTTTCATCTTTATTCCACATCCTCTGTTTTCCTTATGAGGAGAGAATTGTTAAGATTGATCAGTTAGATTATTCTCCAGGTGACTCTCGTGCAACTTTGGATTCTATCATTCCATTGGTGGATAATCCCCGTCAACCTATTGAGAATTTAGGAGTTGGGATATATTCTTCCTTGATGGGTATATTTGACCTTCCCCCTCCTACAGCTAGAATCAATGCAATTTCATCCTCCAAGGGGCCTTCACGGAAAGAGTTCTTTTGAACTCATTATTTTTCAGACCCTTGGACCTTACCTTCATCTACGACCACATTAGATGGAGGGTAGGTTGGTGGAATGGCATTTCCCATGTCTACAGTAGAACTTAGCTATCAATCTATCATTAAATCTACAGACAACCATCCCACTCCTTTTTGAGAGGAGGAGTTAGATGGTGATGTGGCTCTAGCTTGGACCCTTGACTCTACTTCGGCTCTGGATTTCTTAGATACAGTTTTACCATTTGAAGAAGCAATTTTAGAAGCAATGATGGGTGTAGATCGACCATGGGAATATTTACATCATCATTCATATTTTATTCCACCATTTCATGAAGTTGAATCCAGGTTCTCTAGTCTTCTTACTAGCAATGGTTATACAGTTTCAAACCCTTTGGCTCTAGCATAATTATCTGCCAAAGGTAATATGCTGGTTAGCTCAAGAACTGTACCTATAAACATCTCTAGGAATAAGCTGGTGGAGCCCCGAAATAGGCTCTACCTTAAAAAGTATTTTTCTTAGGTTCTGGCTGAGCAATTGCTTGTTTGTATATATTGTATTTTTGTACATATTTGTCAGGCATTTTGGGATATCAAAATTTTTTGCACTGCTTTGGCAGGTGTTAATGGATGATTTGATATATTTCGGATTTGCCGATGGTGCTAATCAGCACACTCATAATATTTCTTCCGCAGCTTGGGTGAATTATTTTCCATCTGGTCAGTTGATGGTGTCGAGGGGAGTATGTATTGGTCCTACTTCAAATAACATTTCCAAATATACTGTCGTTATAAATTTACTATTTGAAGCAATTTCTTATGGGATTGATTTGTTGGTAGTTTATCTTGACTCACAACTGGTAGTGCCACAATTAAATAACATTTATCGGGTTCATGATCCTTATTTAGATTGCCAATTTTTGAGAGTGAGAGTGTTGTAACAATCATTTGTTTATATTACATATATTCACATTCCACAATATGAGAATTTATTAGCAGACTATATTACTAATCAAGCATTAGATTGGCATATTAATCATTCATCAAATTAAACAAACATAAAAAAATTGGATCTGTATATATATCATAAAATTTCCTATGTATAGATAAAGTGTTCAAAAAATAATATACAAAATTGGGACGAAATTCCCATAATCATGTCCATTCTGTCTATCGACCCGGCTCAGGATGAGTGGCTAAAAAGTTAACTACTGCATTGGCTACACGTTGAAGTATGTTGACCCAGTCCCGTGGTACCCCTACCACACGGCACTGCATCTCCTTAGGTAGATCCTCTATGGCTATCATCAGTACCTGGTGAGTCAATCTCACCAAGTTTCTCTGAACTGTATATAGGACTCTCTCTGTCTCAACTGCTGCCTCTTCGACACCTCTTCCACGACACCTGTGCCTCAGAAATCCATTTGGTCTCACTGGACCCACATCTGGAACATGGTCATTTTGTTAGTATTTTTTCCCATCAAAAATATTTCTAAATTCATTTCATATTTAAAAAAGAAAAAATCTTAAAAATTTACAAAAACTTAAAAGATTGTTACCTATGTCTCCCCATGCTACGTTTGGTGGCAACATCAAGTCTGGATCTCGTCGAAAATCCATACCAGCATACGGGTAGTTGTCGACTGTGATGATATATTGGTCCCACTAGGTGAAAAAATCATCATCGAAAGTCGTCCTAGGCACGTCCCCACCTCCAAGGCATTTTATCAAGTCAGCCAATATACCCATCCGAAGATCTCGAGGGCTGCTGATGGAGACAGATACTTTGGGATGTAGCCCAGGTACCTTCTCGAAGAGGAAGGAGCATAAGATAGTCCCATATCCAAAGTTCTTTGTCTGACCCTTCTAAATAGAGGTAAGTTGGTTCTTAGTGTTGGTCAGAAGAGGTGTGCACCAGTCAAAAACTATGGTAAGGCATTCCACTACCATGCTCATGGACACTCGTGAAGCCTGATACAATGAAGCTGATCCATTTACCCTCGCAATGGTAAATAGCAGAATCCTCAGAGATAAACTATCCACGTGTTTGATTGGAATCTGACTTCCAATATTTTCCAAGTGTCCAGGAAAGTATATCTATACATAGTCTTCTACTGAAAGACTACTTCTTGTCCTGCCAGTCAGATGCATGACCTCGCCTCTTCTGGAGAGACCTGTAATAAAGTAGATGTTTTCAACCTCAATCCATGGAGGCGTATGATCTATCATGAAGGCATCATCCTCTACACTCTAGTAGTCGATCAGTAATTCGAGCAGGCATGTGTTGGCTTTCATGTTCGGCATTTCGAAGAATTTCAATAAGCCACACCCTCTCAATGCATCTAGTGCATTTTGGTCATTCATCACCTCATTTTCAATTGTGGTATGCTGTCTCTCTCTCCATGTGATGGTCATCCTAAAAAAATTCGATTTTCAACCGCTAGATTTTGTGTTTAAACTTCAACTCATGTACACGTGGGTTCCCTTTACACATAGTCGCGTGTAGGACCATTGTATACGCGGGTTGATCACATCCAACCCACGTGTACGTAGAGTTGGATTTTTTGTCATGAATTCCCACGGTCTTATCTTAATGAAAACTTCTAAAAACTATCACAAAACATTGCAAGCATGATTTGAGGGTTACCTGGTAACTTTGGTGTGATTTCAACAGTCCAATTGTTCAGAGGCAAGTTTTTTCCTTTTCGATCCACAACTCTTTGCTCCAAACATAAATAAAAATATTGTGAATCCAAAAGTCATTATATAGCTTTGAAATTGCAAAATATTTCTTTCAACTTTTCCGAGTTGTGATGCAGTATCATTTTATTCCATCATGTTCATTTGGTACTATTTGGATCAGGTTTTGACATCAGTGATCAACTTCATTGATCATCTTCTTATATGTGATATTTAGACATGTACTTTTTCGATCACGATCAGATGATCCATTATGTACTTTCAGTTCTTTATACTTGTATACATAGTGGATCAGCCTGTACTTGATATGCGAACATGCTTTACTTTCACTGAGCATGGGTATGCCCACCTCAAATAGCAGTTTCTTTCTGATCTCATTTTGATGGCTTGGCAAGCTGAATTCTGGTGAAGTCCTTCTCAGTCTTTGCAGGGTTCTTTCCATATACTTAATACATTTCGGCCATCATGTACCCCTTCTGACCTCATATATTAGGGGGCATCTATTATAGCACCATTTACCACCCTTGGTATTTTTTATGCTTGGTTTATGGCCTAGGGAAACCCCTCCTTCTAGACTTGGTCCAAATATTTTAAAAACAATGTTTTATTCCCTGTACACTACTTTTCTCTGAGATAAAATCGTGTACATGTGGGTTAGTCAATACTCAACTCATGTATATGTGTTAAAACACTTAAAAAAAATAAATTTCCTTAATTATGGGTGGAGTTCACAGTTTTTACTTGTTGATTACCTACTATTGCCCATGGCCCAACTGTTTCCCAACTAAAAAACTAATTGGGAGGAGTATAAATAGACTTCTATGGGAAGGCCTTATGGAGGAGAAGAGATAGAGTTATTATACTGAGATTATCCCTGACTGAGTCTGAAGCATCCCTATGCTTCAAGCACTTCTCCAAGTTTCAGGAAACCCTTGTTTCCTTGATTGTTGATATTCTCCCTCTTGCTTGAGATATCATGGTATTAGTTATGGAAGGAGGTTGTTGAAGACTGGGACTGGACAGATCTGGAGGATGGTTCCGCTTGGAGCTGGAAGAAGAAGACTCAAGTGAATTCTCTCCGTGTTAGTTATAGCTTTCTACAATAAAAAGAATCATTGTCTTGTTTCCGAGATTAGCTATGTTTATTTATCAGATACTGTTGTAATTCATATATGAATGTTATTTTGATGTATAACTAACATTTGCTTATATGATATAAAGTTAGCTTAATTAAAATTCTTTATCTATATACTGCTATGTATGTTTGAATTGAATAATTTTCAGGTTTGGAGAACATCAGGAGGTGCAGAGGGTCTAAACCTTGCGGGATCTACCCGAACGAAGGACATCCAGGTATGGTCGCTCTCACATAGTTTGTTTATTTAAGAATTTTTCCTGAGTTGTATGAGTGTTTCTTACTATATTTTTCTCTTGCTCTGTTGGGGTTCCAACCCTAAACCATAGGGTACTTATTCCCATAACACTTACCTAGTTCTTACATTTGTAGTGCATGTTTCTATTGAATTTTCAATGAATGTATTAATATATGTAAATTAGACTTCACATTTTCAATTTATAGTTTATACCAAAATTGTCTGCATGCTTCCATTGATGGAGGAGTTTCCTTTTATCATAATTTTGCCTTCACTTTTATGAATTTTCTGCGTTAATGGATATGCTCTGTGATTGTTCCAGAATCCGCTCAAGAATGGTTTAATGGATTTGACATCTTTACATTGGCCTATTTAAGTTTTTGAATGATTCATCGATATTGTTAATAATGCTAAATAATAGATAAATTTATATTTTATTTTGTCCTCTTAGTGATTTAGAGTTTTGTTTTGGCTTGTCGAAATTCAAAGTTAAGTTATGCATTGCCTCAACTTGGAAATGGTCATGGTATTTTTATCTCTTTTCATATGTGTTTTAAACTTTAATTATATATATAATATGTTTAACTTAATGATTAACTTTATCCTCAAAATTTCAAGTGTCAAACTTTATTTGAATTTCAAAGTCACCAAACTCGAACATGAACAAGAATGTGTTGACTTAGTTTGTCCTCTATCCTCCAATTGCATTATGATATACCAATTTTTACTTCCTTTTAGGGTTTACATCTTTCTACTCGGGACTTTTTATCTTGAATTTTATTTTTATTTCTTTTGTCACTTTGGAGTTTCCTTGGAGCTGTCACATCATTATCATGTCTTGTTGTACTCTCTAGTCCTATGGACCTATTTTTGGTCACTTTTGGGATTGGAAATTAATAAAGTTTTCTAATATTATGTTATATATACTTCAAAGGGTATTCTCAATGTTTTTGTAGTCTCTCCAGGTCATCTTTTCTCAAAGAATGCATGCCCATGGAAGATGTTCCTTTGTATTTGTGTCTAGCCCTACAACTGTCGTCTTTTGCCCTACAATTGTTAGCCAAAATATTCGTAATAAGAGGTACTAATTGTGTAATTATTGAAATGGGTTCAATACTACAACCTATCAACTATCTGATCCTTTTTACTATATTGGCTATGTTATCTGACATGGCCAAATTTGATAGATTTAGCAATTTTTCATCTGATACACTTCCAATTCTAGATAGAGAGACTGTTTCTTTCTCATATTCCAAGAGAATATTTATCAATTGTTTAATAACTACATGTGCCAATACAGTAAATTTAGCTTTGCCTGTCCATAATTGTGTGATAGCTACAATAGTATTTTTACTTTTATTTGACTCATTTTGACTTCATGCTAAATATTGACCACTCTTCTCCATGCTTCTTGTCTAAGAGATTCCATTATTATCTGAGTATCATAATTTTCCTCCTATAGAATTTGAGAATTCAAACTTGCTTCACTTCTACTAGATTAGAATACCTTATGGAATTTTATGAATGATCGAAAAGACTTGTATGGTGCATAATTGAATGCATTTTATCTTCAGTAAGTGGAGGTTCTCTAAAATTTGGTATTGAGATCTTATTTATGGAAAAAAATGCCAATTTGTCAATTTCCTATCCACATGAAATTTCAAAATGTTATTCATTTAAGGAGCTAAGCTTTCTACAAAAGAAATTTTTGCTGTCAATGTCTTTTGGGGGTATCAATGTGGCAATGAATATGTTACAATCCCATTTCCTTCACATGGCATCATGACCAAGTTTGAGTCCCATTACCTTCACATGGCATGATGACCAAGTGTGAGTCTCACTTGGTGATGACTTTGTTGACTTCAACACCTAAACAAACTTTTAAGAAAACAATTAGAGCTTGAATTTCTCTCATTAGATGAGGACTCTCTTAGACTGATCCAACATTCCTCTTATTTTAAAGGCTTTTCTTCCTCATCCTGTTCTTTTGGGATTTCTTTTAGAAGCATCAGTAAAATTGACCTCATAGAACACATAATCCTCCTTTATACTTGGAGAAAAATAATGGACAAGAGGAAATGAACATATAATTGATAGAACCTTAAAATTTTTATGTTGAGTCTCACAATACCTTAGAAAGCTTTGGGTCCAAGCAATTGACCTCCACAAGCTACCCAAAGAACAACACTACATGCATACATACAAAAAAACTTTGGACTAAGCAAAATGACTATTATATAGATGTTTTTCCTACCCATACAAACTATACAGACACATGTATGTATACCAAACACACCTTGGACTGAGAAAAATGATTGTTATATAGATGTTTAGCCTACCCATAAAAACTGTATGGACACATGTATGGACTATCAATATAATCGTGTAGATCTGAACAATATTGTTTGTATGATTTTACAAATCCATATTGTATTATCCGTGTGACCATATGGGACTGAGTGCTATGGGAAACATCTCTTTCCTAGTTACTCGCTCTCTCCCCCTCTATGTTGCACAACCTACTCAACTGCTCAAGTGTGTTGAGAGCTTCTACATTGCCCTGTCTATATACTTTTAGTAGAGAATTTATTTTTAAAATTCCTCCTAGTCTAAGTTATGCATGAGATACAATCTTAGGCTCAACTACTAAACATAAGAATTTCACTTTTTTTACTAAAGTGAATTACAAAATAGAATTACTTTTCCAAAAATAGAATTATTTTTCAAAATTATCTCAAACTACTTCTTATGTTCACATTGAACCTGTGCAGAAGTTCATGTCCGAGCTATAATTCTCAATAGTGAGATTTTTAGTACCTCAAAAAGTGTCAAGTAAAGCACCATTAATGGTAGAAATTACCAGAAAATATCTTGGGAGAAATGCATATTGACCATCAAATATGGTTAATATGATTTATTGGCCATCATAGATCACAAATCATTTAAGTTCAAAATTTATTTTTGACAATTTGTTTCTTTTGTAAATTGCCTTAATAATTCATTGCATCGTGTAATTATTACATGTGACCCATCTAAATCAATTGGTGTGTTTAAGTTTAAGAGAGAGGCACCAAATATAGTTAAGTGATATACTTATGTAAATTAATCCCTACATAGATGAAATGTAAGGGATACAGTGCTTGGTTAAACTCCTCCACTATGTATTTCTTTCCCTAGTAGGCTGCTCAACAGAATTAAAAGTGAGCTTCAACAATATTAGTCCATTCTCTCAATATAAATTCCCAATTTTTTTATGTAAATTTTCAATGGACTCTTTGCAGTCACATTGAAGTTTCTTAACATTTTCTCTATTTTTTCCATGAACTCTTTTCAATTATATTGAAGTTTATTTGAAGAAAATTGCTAAAACATTGATGATGGAGTTTTGTGATTTAAAATTTCTAAATGCATTTGATTTATGTATTTTCTTTAAGCCCAACTGTATTGAATGTTGGAATAAATGGTAAACCATAGAATCGCTAAATCTTGTGTGCATTTTCATTGTTGTTTGCAACACCATGTTTACCTTAGTGGTGTTTTATTAGCAATTTTGACAAGTACTTTGTCTTTGTGTATTTTTAGCAATTTTGATGGGTGTTTTGTCCTGGTTTATTTTTAGCAATTTTGTTAGGTATTTTGTCTTGGTTTATTTTTAGCAATTTTGTCAAGTATTTTGTCTAATTTGTAGAGAGAAATATCATAGACTGGAAGTCGCAAGCTATATTAACACTTGCATGGAGCATTGAGCCTATCTCAAGTTTCAATTGTTGGCTAGGATCCCTTCACTCAAATTTTGAGGTTGCCCCACTTTTGTGGGATGGCACTATGAACAAGTAAAAATAAAATGATGTCAACAATAAAGAGAAAATGTATTGTTAGCATTTATTCTCAAAGATACGACCTTTATTGAAACTTGCAATATGTTTTGGATTTGAACTTTGAGTTAATTCCATAATTTCACATAAATGGTAAATGGTAGGGTTTTTGTACAAAGAAATTTCAAATTGTTTGTGATAATTTCATTGCAATATAATGCTATCAAAATTGCAATACACCATGTAGAATTTCTATTAAGAAGAAAAGTGAGAAAATATAAATTACAAGTAACAATGGTAATCTTAGTGTCCCTATGGGATGAGTTGAATGTGAAGAGTTTTGGGAGGTGAGATATGTTTCTTACATCTGCGGAAGTGTTAATAAAAGGAGAAGTAACACTATCTCTAAAATTTAATGAAAAAAATCTTATTTTCTAATGGAAGAGACAATAATATCTCCAAACCAAGAGATTGTTATTGATAGTCTTCTCAACCTGAAAATTCACGTCCCTAATACGTATTACCTCCTTATATGTCAATGGTGGCTTGGAAGAGATGCCTTTTGATTCCTCCTCCACTTACATTATTTCTTCTATTGTGACCTTCAAAGTGTCTATCTATGATGAGTATGAGTATCTCTTATCATGATGTATATGCTTTTCTCTTTGACAAATACTTCATATTTCCAAATGTAGATCATTGAAACCATGAACCTCAACTCTCCACAATTCTTGGCACAATTAGCTAGTATCTTGCCCCACCACCACCCTCCCCCAAGGCACCCATATGTGATCATTGAGCTCTTTCCTTTAGCTCAAGGTCAAGAGATTCATGGTCAATTGCCTCCAACTTCCTTCTAGAAATTCTCAAACTGTTGGGAAAAATACCGAGAGGGGGGGCCGGGGGGTGAATCAATGTGTTAAAAAAACTCACAATAATAATTTTAGTTTTTGAAATTTATACGTGATTTTACTGAACCCAACTAGCATATATACATGAATTTTGTAAAATAAACTAGCTTATGCTTAGTAAACTTGTAAAAAAACTAATTATTTATATGTCAAGCTTGAACCAGAATATTAAAGACTTATCAGGCCTTTGATAAGCAGTAAACAGGTTGATATAGGTGGATATTGGTAGTGACTTGCCATGATCCAGGTGGATATTGGTGGCCACCGGCTGATTCCACTTGGACCCCCACCATTGTTCCTTTCAATATTTCAGTTTCCTTAATTATAGCACAGTTTACTATTTTTAGCAGTTTTTTGGGTCTTAAACTTATGGAGCCATTTTGAGGCCCTAAATGACGTTTTTTTGGAAATCTACCGCTAACGATTTTCTGTTCAAAATCATCTTTTTTTTCTAAAATCATCTTTTCTATCATAGCCCTTAGAGATATCTTTCTAATGGGCTATCATGTGCATCAAATGGAGATAATATGACCAAGTCATGACCCTAGGAAGTTGGCTGTCCAACTCACCCAAATGGGGACCATTAACTCTTGGTGTAACATCTCCTTGGGTTAGGGTTTTGGTTGTTTAAGGTTTGCTCTTATTGTTCAATAATAAAAAGGCCCTTGAGCCTCGTTGTAGTTTAGTTCAGAGGCATGTAGTCACCACATCTCTTCTTAGAGATAAGCTACCACCGCCCTAGCTGGTGTATTTCCATTTCTATTTGTAAGCATATTTCATTTTTTTACATTAATGAAATGAAGTATTATTTCCGCCGCATCTATGTATTTATGGTTATCTCTGTAATTTGTTGTGTTCCTATTTAAATCTGGATCAATGGTATCATGGACACATAGATCAAGGACACTCACCAACAAAATATCCAACTGTATCGAGTTGTCAATGTAGGCCAACTCCTTCATGAGGGCAAGTGGCTCACTAGGGACCAAGTTCAGCAGAAGTTTCCTCATCTCATGGAGGAACTCAATGCAATGGGTACCATTGATTCCTAATGGACAAGGAATGATCTAGGTGGATATTGGTGGCCACCCACCAATTCCACTTGGACACCCACCATTTCTTCTTTCAGTTTTTCAGTTTCCTTAATTATAGCACAGTTTAGTATTTTTAGCATTTTTTTGGGTCCTAAACGACGTTTTTTCTGGAAATCTACTGCCAACTATTTTCTATCTAAAGTCATCTTTTTCATCGTAGTCCTTGAAGAGATATTTCAAATGGGCTATCATGCACGTCAAACGGAGATAATATGACCAAGTCATGACCCCAGGAAGTTGGCTATCCAACTCACCCCAACGAGGCCCATTAATTCTTGGTGTTACATCTCCCCGGGTTAGGGTTTTGGTTTTTTACGGTTTGCTCTTATTGTTTAATAATAAAAAGGCCCTCGAGCCTCATTGTAGATCAGTTCAGAGGCATGTAGCCGCCACATCTCTTCTTACAGATAAGCTACCATTGCCCTAGCTGGTGTATTTCCATTTCTGTTTGTAAACATACTTCAGTATTTTACATTAATGAAATGAAGTATTATTTCTGCTTCATCTCTCTATTTATGGTTATCTCTATAATTTGTTGTGTTCTTGTTTAAATTCGGATCACACCAAGTCCACTTGGACCCCCACTATTGTTTCATTCAGCTTTTCAGTTTCCGTAATTGTAGCATAGTTTACTATTTTTAGTAGTTTTTCAAGTCCTAAACTTACAGAGCCATTTTGAGGCCCTAAAGGACGTTTTTTGGGAAAACTAGGATAAATCTTGTAGTTCTCAGACAAATATTTCTAATGAGATATTGTACACATTGAATGAAGATCGTATGCCAAAGTTACGACCCCGGGAAGTTGATGTACCAATTTACCCAAACATTACCCAAACAGGGCCCACAGTTTGGCGTTTCATATTCTAGGGTTAGGTTTTTGGACGTTTAGGGTTCTCCATTGACTCTCAACAATAAATAGGCCTTCGAGCCTCATTGTATCACAGTTTAGAGGCCTATAGCCACAACATCTCTTCCCAGAGATAAGCTACCATTGCCCTAGCTGGTTTATTTCCATTTCTGTTTGTAAGCATATTTCAGTATTTTACAGTAATGAAATGAAGTATTATTTCTGCTATATCTCTGTCTTTCCGATTATATCTATAATTTGTTTCATTCTTGTTTAAATCTGGATCAGTGGTAACAGAGCGGTCTGCTCTTTCTATGTCTTTCCTTTCATGTCCCTAACGAGGTCGAGATATAAGGAGTTAGGACTTAAACTAGTCGAACCTTTGCAAGACCAGCCTCACAAATCTCGATGGCCTCTCATGGCGGAAGAAAAGAAAGATGAGGGGGCAGGATATCCTATCAAAATCTTGCTCGAAGAGGCCCTTGAGTGACAAAGGAATGCGATCATGGACAACGTTTCCCAAATCCTTCAGCGGCTACCTAGGGGCGACACATCTAGTTCCAGTAGCTACTCTGGAAGTGCCACACCCTTTAAGGTACAAGTTAACTTTGACATTCCCATATTTGAGGTTCTGATAGATGCAGATGTCGTAGATAAATGGTTAAATATGCTAGAAGGGTATTTTGCTGTTCATAATTTTTCCAATCGGGAAATATTACTTTCACTCTTCTCAAAGCCACCCCCAATGTCAAGGACTGGTGGTAAATCTACTGCGAGCAGAAGGATTAAAGTACGACCTCGCTATTTTCAGCTGCACCCACTTGGGATTCATTCTGGACCACCATCAAGGAGAAATACTAACCTATCAAAAGCTATGAGGATCAATACATAAAGTGGACCATGTTGCAGTACGGAAGGGACCAAGACATGCAAGAGTTTACCAATATTTTCCATACATTTCACACAAAGTTGGGCATCAAGGGTTTGGAGTAGCATTTGGTACTCAAATACCATGGGTACTTGCACAAGTACATCCAGGAATAAATAGAATTCCTAAACATCTCCTCGCTCGGAACGACATACAGATATGCCATCAAGATCGAGCAAAAGTTAAAACAGAAGAAGCGACACTTTGGTTCTACAAATTTGAAGCAAGGAAAAGGTGCCCCCAAACCGCAGAACAATGGAAAAAGCCAAGGTGGGGAAGCCCAAGACAACCGGCCAAAGATGCAAGAGAAGAACAATGTTGTGAAGTCGAAAAATGACACGAGAAAGTGGTGTGAGTTCCATAAGAGCTCCACTCACAAAAAAAGTGAGTGTTGGGCCAAGCAGTCACTGGTGGCCAAGGTAAGGGTTTTAGAATCATATGCATGTTCATACTCTGAGTCAAGACCTAACAAGGGGAATGACAAAGGGAAGCAAACTATCGATGCAAAGACCAACTCCATGTTGCCGCCACGAAGATCTAGAAGGAGGAACCCAAAGATCAAGAGGAGGAGAAGCATCTCTTCCACTCCCAGATGTGGGTAAAGGGCTCCCTGCTACAGTTCATTGTCGATAGCGGGAACTAAAAGAACCTCATTTTGGCAGAGGTCATGAAGCAACTGGGCTTACTGATGAGCCCCAAATTTGGTAACATTTTGGGCTCATTTGGCCTAACTACCCTTGCTCAACCCTTCATTTTTCATAACTTATGCATCATTTTTTAGTATATTTATGTCATTTGTACGAATGAGGGCAGTCACTGTTCCTAGGTGGCTAACACGTGCTTATTTCAGGTTTTTGGACATTTAATGGAGCAAAACCACGTAGATGAGGGCTAGGAGACAGCCAAGATGGCATTGAGATTTTGTAGGAAGGTTGTCCACAGCATTGAATGGCCTTCCTCGTGATCTTCACCCCCAACTCCGAGCTCCAACAGTCACCACCACCGAGTTAGAAGGCAGCCAAACGGATTTTGAGGAAGCAGCAGATCACTCTTAGTTTGGTCAGCCAAGCCCCACTGATTTAGGAGGCCAACTTGGGGCCTCAAGATGTATAAATGATAGGGCTGTAGCCTTCGAAGAGGACTTTTTTTGAAACCTTGTTGAACATTCTGAACTATGAGCTGATAGCTCTGTTTTGCTCTTTTGTAAGCCATTAGTGGCATGTTATTTGACTTATGATTGTTATCTTTTAATGGAAAGCAGGCAGATTTGAGTTCAGTTCTGAGTTCTTAAAGGAGCCATAGCTCTCAGGGTTGGGCCCAACCTGAGAGCCTAAGGCCTCCCTCCTTTTTATTGTTACCTTTCTTTCAGCATTGTATTTCTTTTCCTTTACATGCATTTGGAAACGCAGTTTGCTGAGTTGAATTTCTTGGTGTGGTTAAGTAGGTTAGTTTTATGAACAGAGTTGCTTCAGTAGTTTAGAATAGAGTAAGGAGATTGGAGTTAATAAGAGTTCCAAAAAGGGTTGACTGCACACTCACTTTCACCTCTGTTTAGGGACTGGAATTGCAGACAGTGCCACCCACCAAAAACATTGTTTTACATGTTCATGCAATATTTGATGCAATATTTTCGTTTGTAGAAGTGTCCATGTGCTCAGATCTTGTGGAATGATTCTTTGCTTCAGTACCATGCATGATTTTCCTTAGAAATAACGTTGTTGTTCTTTGGTTTTATTAAAACAGTTAGAATAGGTTGATGAAATTTCGGTTATGTGCAGGACGTGGATGATTTGTTTCGTTTACACTGTACAATGCTACTCCCCCACTCCCTTATCCTTCTAAGCCGTGCCTAGGCCATCTACTCATCTCCCAGTTAGACCACTTGCCTCTCAACTCTTCTATTACCCACGTTATTCTACCTTTTCAGCCCTCCATTCCCTCTACCCTCCTTTAGACCAACCAGCTTTGCACACCCCCTCTTCATCTCATATCTCTGTCCGTAAGTCATTACAAACCCCCCTCCTACCTCCCTATCCATCCATGCAGCCTCTTCCACTCATCCATCATCCAAAAATCCGATTGTAGAACATCCTGTAGGAATTACTGAACTTCCTGTAGAAATCCTGAACATCCTGTAGAACCCCTGCAGACTTCCTGTAGAAACTCATAAACACGGTTGCTAGGCATCTAAACGTTGTGAACTTCCTTGAAAGGATGTTTGGGATTCCTTAGACCCTCTCTGAGCCTTCCTGACCTCTTCCAAGCATTCCTCCCCTTGATCTATCCCTGCACAGTCAAGACCCAGTTAGAAGCACACACATAATAATTCCAACAACTTGAACAAAAATACAAAAATATGTTTTCTTCAGATCAAAGTAGTCTAGACACATGCATCTCACCTTCCTAGAAGTAATGGCATCTCTTTCAGTAGTTTGCATTCTCACCATTGCATCCGTAGGACTAGCTGGTAGAATTAGGGTTTGCTAGGGTTTTCATTTCTTGTTGGCTTTCAGTTCATTTCTGCAAAGTAGGTTAATTTCCTTTGAGTTAGATTTCATTCATCGGTTAAAAAGCTTCTTCTAAGAGCTCATAGAAGTTGGCTTGAACCCTAGCGGACTTGTGCCAGCTGACCAAGTGACAGCTGCGACAAGAGCTAGTACTTGTGCATACAGCACCGTCACTTCCAAGTTTGTTACGAACTACCGGGTTGATAAAATTAGAGAAGGAAGCTCCAGGAGTGGTAGCATTATTGCTACAATACTAGATCCCACCATCTTTTTGGTGCCGTTGCCGGGGAGCGTCAGAGTATTAGTGATTGTTGCTTTTCTTCTACTTTTCCTACTCTCGCCTTCTACTAAGTAGTTTATTTCATTTCCATTATGCAATTTCCTTTCTACAAAAGTAGCATAGACATTTCCTGCTTTCATAGATTAACATTTCAATGCCGCAATTTCATTTTTGCAAGCGTAGATTAGCATTTCAATTTTGCAAGCGTAGACTAGCATTTCAATTCCTGCAATTTCATTTGAGCAGAGTAGATTAGTTCTTTCCTGCTTTCATTTCAATTCTGCATTTTCATTTCAGCAAGATAGTTACTTGTAGATCAATCTGTTTCAGTTTTTGCAGGTACCAGAGAAAAAAACAAAAGTAATCAAAAGTCTTTCCATTTCATGCCTCGTAGGAATCGAGATAAAACAGGCAAATTCTTACCCAACACCCCCACCACATCACTGAGTCACCCTTCTCTCTTCTGTGGCGACAGCGATCTAGAAGAACCTATAGGCGAACCTCCTGAGATATACGAAGATCCTATAGCAGAATAAGAGTTAGAGACCACTCCATCTGAAGCTATGGCTGACCATAGGGGAGAAGATGAGAGAATAGAAGGTGCCTTCCCCATCCGAGAGACCAATGGAGACATGAAAATGAAGAACATAAGCCCTTCTGCTTTACCTCACTTCCATGGACTGACTACTGAAGATCCTGATACCTTCTTGTTTGAGTTTGATGTCCTTTGTCGAACCTATGACTATACTGAAGATGAGAAAAAGCTGAAACTCTTCCCCTCAACCCTTAAGGATGCAGCATTACGCTGGTTCATGGGCTTACCTGGGAACAGTATCACCACTTGGGCTCAGATGCAAAAATCTTTCAATACCAAGTACAGGGACTACTGTAGGTTTAAGGAAACCAAGGGAGAAATCTTTTGGATGACCATGGGGAATGATGAGTCCTTAGAGGATTACGAGGAAAGGTTCCAACTTAGCTATAAACGGGCCAGGTGCACACTTGACACTGAATCCGTCAAGTTGGTTCTGCTCCGAGGAGTCCCTGAAGACATCTTAGATACCCTTCACATGCTAGCTGGAGGAGATATTTACCAACTACCTTATGAGGACATAAAGACTGTGTTTAGAAACCATTCTAGGGTAGCCCGGAAACGAGGTAGAGGAAAACTCCTCTCAGCTGGTATTCCTTTCTCCAAACATGAGTTTGCAAATCAATTAGAGGATCTCAAGAGTGAGGTGAGACAGACCATTGCCATGCAACTTGATACATTCTGAATCCAGCAGAAGAAAGAGGAAGCTGAGAGGGCCTTGGCTATCTTCTGCCCTAGGTGTACGAGGAAACATCCCAAGAACAAATGCCCATTACATTCAGTTGAAGTATGTTTTGTTTGTGAGGAGGACCACCCCACAAACTAATGTCCAACCTTACCTGGGCTTAAAGCCATGTATCAAGGGACAGAAGCACCCACTGAACCTCTCTATTTCCTTAACCAAAGGAGGCCACAAGGACCTAGACCTTACTAGCAGGGGATGCAAGGGACACCCCAAGCTTATTACAACCCCAACCAATCTACTCCTATGCCTTCCTGGGGTCCCCCTGCTCATTCTTCCTCGTCTATACCGCCTCCATGGTCTTACCCACCTCAATACCATACTCAGCCTACTACTCATTCGTATCACTCACATGCCCAGCCACAACCTCAGTGGAATGCACCTCAATCGGGGTGGAGGCCCCAGTACAATACTCCTCCCGCAATTTTTCCTCCACCACCAGTTCAACCACAACCATTACCTCCTGCTCCTCCAAGGAAACCTCAAATGCCTGCTCAACCAAACCCGAACCCCAACAACAGACAAGTCCAGCAGGTATATACTGGGGAAACATCATGCCCTACCTATGCTGTGGAGATCCAGGAGATCAATCTGCGATCTGGAAAGACTCTTCTGGATCGCCAACCTCCTCCCCCAGAGGACGAGGAAGATAAACAGGAAAGTGAACCAAAGGCTATTCCACCCTTTCCTGAGAGACTAACAGCCACCACACAACCTATTATCACAAAATCGTGTACCAAGGGCTGCTACTTAGCAAGATCTCATGCAACTATTTCAAACCAGGCTTTAGACTAAGGCTTAGCCTCCTTAGTCAGAGAGGGCTCTCTCACAGATTTTTGATATGGATCAATAACAAGAAAAGATGGCTAACTCTTCAAACAGTACATGAAAATAAGTTGGTTGGAACAACAAAATAACACTTCTTCCATTGGGCTCATGGAGTCAAACACTTCTGCAGTAAACTATTAACTACTCAATCATGGAAGCCAAGGCATATAATGTTTAAACACTCAGAACATTTCTCAAAAAGAACCTCAACTCATAAACATACACAGGAAGTCTGAGCACTAGGTGAATTCAGAGTGATTGCATGTCTATTGAGCTGTAAAACAGAAAGGATAAAGACAAAACCACATATATTCTGAGCCTTTGAACACAAGATGAATCTTGGGAAGAAAAAGTAATCTTTCTATTACTGTCAAAAGTCTTTTACATTAGCCAATATAAAAACTCTGTTTCTTTTATAAATCTCCAACCCCTAATACATCGATGATCTAGCTATATATATAGGAATATGATCCTAACTACTTGGAGCTTCCTCCTCCAGCATGAGGGGAGCTCGATTCTACCTATGATGACACCTATTAACCTTTAACTAACTAATAATTACAGCTGACTATTCATTTACAGCGCTGGACTCCTAAAACAATTAAAACTCTAATTCTACATCATGCTGGAAATAGCATTTATTACAATCAAACTGGTGCTCTTGCGAGGAAAATGAGAGAACAGGTTCATTCTCTGACAAATGGCTTCTTTTAGTTTGGTTGTAATGAACCTTTAATGCTCCATGTTTGTCTTTAATGACATTTCTGTTACCCTGAAACATAGGCCCCTGTTTGTCGGTCTTTGATGTGCCTTACCATATTCGAATCCAAAGAAGCGTGCCTTTTATCTTTGATTACTCAAAATAGCACAGGCTGCCACGTCTTTGATGTGCTGGCCACACTTTTCCATATACCTGTGTGATCACAGAACTTTCAAAAAGATTTGCAGTCACATGTACATAATTAACTGGTTCAACTGAAACATGCAGCTACAGCAGTTTCGTAGCGCGCTATGAAACTGCTGTATAATTTTTAAATAAAACACAGCTTCAACCTAAAATTTGACTGTCTTCAAGTAACAAGGATGAAGAGATGTATGCCAATCATTGAAAATGAAAATAAAATCCTCCCCATAAGATTCACTAATGTGTTCACTGCTCGAGAGATTAAGAATCCTTGGAGCTTCAATAGCTGCCTGACATAAGAAGCTAAAACGAAGTTATATGACTCTGGATGAATTCTGGTATCATCCAATGGATCCATGACATGATTACTATAGGCAGCCTGTCCAGTCCTTCTAAACCTTAAGAAATCTGCAGCATTTATAAATACAAACCGCTTCATTGCTCCAAGGGTGGTCAATAAGTCTCTATGAGAATAAATACGCTTCTGCCCTTAAAATAGCCTTCTGTAATGATGCAGCTTTTCTCGGACCAAGACCTGATACAAATTGTATTGGGGAAACATCTACTCATGGCAAGCAGCCAGGTTTATATCAACGCCAATTTGATGGGTTATTGTAACCATCACCTGCCAAGAGCTGTGTAAAAGGGATTCATGTTTTGCATAGAACCGATCCTTAACCTGTTCACTCTGCTAAATCATTGCAGATATAAGCTCTGTCAACCTCTCACAGTTAAACCTATGAACCCGGCCTTTTCGATCCTCACTAATAACAAAGTTGGCAACACTTTGAGTTACTTGAATTTCATCTGCAGAGTGAGGAATTGTTAGTATTTCCCATTCAAATGTATTTTTCTCTGGATGCCACTGTACAGCAGTCACTGGATATCCTCACCATTAAAATCTCCAACCACTGTACATAAAAATATCCCAAACACTTGATTCTGGAAAAGACGAGGCTCTGAGGTCATTTTACTGAGTATATGAGGCTGAAACCATTTGAATATGCTACCATTCTTCGCAGCGTCACTCTCAAAGGATAGGGTTGATGGATGGTTCACAGCATCAAATCTTTCAAGAATGTTAATATCCCTGCTAACTATCATGCTAAGAATCTCAAAATCTAAGCAAACGGCATACACAGGGAAGGATCCTCCATTATCATTTTCTTCTAGAGCTCTCCAAAAAGGCTTTTCAACTGTCTAATGATAAGGACCATCTTTAGCGCTTCCGCCGGTGAAAAGAAAACCATTCACTGCTTGAAATTTCTATTCGAGAACTTCTGTGGGTTCGTTGTAGATTAAAGGAACAACCCTGGCACCCCCCGATTCTACGAATTTGACATAAGAAGCCGCGATGTATGAGGCATTAGATACCGTGCTGAGCTTTTCATGAGCTCCATTCCTTTTTCCACTCGTAGAAACCTTCAACTGACACAAGGCAACGACAACTTGGAATAAGTAGACGAAAAGAAGCCTTCTCATAAACCGATTCTGATCGAGCATTGGTTTCAAAAAGGACCACGATTTTGAGACTTGGGTATGAAACAGAGTTTTGATGGACCTCCGTTGGTGATCATGAGAACCTGCCACAACAACTGTGAGCGCAAAGTAAAACTACCACTGGAATGTTCCCCTTCAAAGCATATGCAGACAACGGCAACCTTGACCTCCATTCGACTTCATAATGATTTATATTACCGCTATCCCCTTTTCACACATATATATATTTATTAATGCATCTCTCAGGCGCAACCTTTTCTTAGAATTTGAAATATCTTCCATTCCATGCCCCTGTCTCAATCTGCTAGTCCGAGATTCATTTGATTTGGATCAGCTAAGGACATAAAGGAACAAGGCAATACCAATCGCGTAAAGACTGCCAAGGTCTGCAAGGAATAATACGGATCCCATGATCTCCTCAGTATCGATCTCAACAATATAATCAGAAATCTCATAAGCTGTAGCCCCAGCATTTGCTAGAAATAATGAAGTGACAACCATGAGAATATGCATATTGCAAACGAACCATATAATCCTCTTCCTTCAATGGAGTACAGGCCCATATATAACAGCTTGAAAAACCTCGTTTCCTGCAGTGTTTCCATCAATTCACCTTAAATATCTGTCATTTCCCAATTTCATAGCGCAGCCAGTGCAAGGTCAGTGTTTTCGCTACGAAATCGCTAAAACAGGTGGCGCTGCGAAACTGCTAACGGATTTATGCGCTGCGGAAACACTTTGCCCTTAAGCTAAACTGAAAAATTTTGGCAACACTATTTTCAGTGATAATAGTGGCTCCACTTGGGATAGTGTGCCCTTGTGGTACACTAAGAACTCGCAGGTCCAGTGCCTTATCCATTTATGACAAACAGAAATTTGCTTGACAAGCATGACTGTAGGAGAAAGAAAGCTACATCTACTGAAAAATGCTCAGTTGACTTTGAGCTTATTTGTATTTACCTACCTACCTACCCTAACAATTTCAACTTCTTTCTGCTCAATCAATATGAAATTTCCAATGTAGCCAATCCTCTGTTTTATCTTATATTTGACTTCTTTGACTGCATCGGAGTTTAGAGCCAATATGATAGTGTGATGACTGCTACCACTGGAATTGTCTCTGATCTTTATAGAAAAACTGAAAAACTTGAGAGTGAAATTCTTCCATGTAGTCAGCTACAGGATCCCAGAATACATGATCAGCTAGATTTTTCTTGCAACTTTCCGGCTGTGCAAACTGATCTTCAACAGCAGTGTGCATTTCATCAAGCGTAAAAGAGAAAGGAAACAATACTCTCTCCTTATATTCTGCCATAGAAAGCTGCTGAAAATAATGATCATGATAACACTCTTCATTTTCAGGCCACTGATTCTCAACCACACAAGACCCCTTTGATGTGCTATCCACTTTTCTATTTGACAAGCTATCCAACTGCTTTTCTGAATCATTCCAACAAACAATGGAATTTTCCTCACTATTATGATTATTATTTGAAGAAAGCTGCTGCAAGGAATTACAAAATTGAACAAGCTTTTCCTCTTCCTGAGGGTCATAAAAGCTATCTCCCACTTCTTCTTGCTGTTTGCAGTCGATTTCATCTTCAGAATACTACTGCATCTCTTCATTCATATCAAGGGATGAAACACGGTTTTCACAAGTAAACCCCTGTTGTTCCTCATGCTGCGTTTCATGGGATGATATACTTTCTCCTTGGTGCTGAAATGCATTGTTATGGAGAGCCTCTAAAATTTCTTCATCCATAAACTCATCATCACCATAACAATCCTCCAAGTACTGAATAAGATTTAAAGAATGCCTACAGCAATCTTTAAGCAGCAATAAGGAAGGATATCCTTCTTTATACATTCCACAGAACACATCATGGAAATCAGCAAGAGAAGATAATGAACCATTCTCCAAACTTTTATACCAAGACCATGCTTTTCCTTCTAAAGTGGCCATAAACATCCTCATGAGACAATCCTCAGGGAAATGAACCTTAAGACTGCGTACATGCATATGAAACCTAACCAAATGAAGAGCAGCATTGTCCTTCTTTTCATCTTTGAATATTGGAAGATCATCTAACCAATCAACCTTTGGCATAGGATTTGGAAAACCAGGGATATGAGACCGATTCATAGGAGCATACCTGGCATTCATTCTTGCAGTGGAACTCATCTTGTAACTTCATCAAGCTACTGATCTTCTAGCAGTGGAGTCACCTTCTAATTTGTTATTTGCTGTGTGGAGTCGCCAAGGTAGTTTTGCAGCCTCAAAAAGATGTCTGAGCTCCTGCTACCTTCAGAAGTTCAGCCTCTAAATTTCGGGAATGAATAGACTTCAGGCTCCCGGCAGACGCACCAAAATGTTATCACAAAATCGTGTACTAAGGGCTGCTACTTAGCAAGATCTCATGCAACTATTTCAAACCAGGCTTTAGACTAAGGCTTAGCCTCCTTAGTCAGAGAGGGCTCTCTCACAGATTTTTGATATGGATTAATAACAAGAAAAGATGGCTAACTCTTCAAACAGTACATGAAAATAAGCTGGTTGGAACAACAAAATAACACTTCTTCCATTGGGCTCATGGAGTCAAACACTTCTGCAGTAAACTATTAACTACTCAATTATGGAAGCCAAGGCATATAATGTTTAAACACTCAGAACATTTCTCAAAAAGAACCTCAACTCATAAACATACACAGGAAGTCTGAGCACTAGGTGAATTCAGAGTGATTGCATGTCTATTGAGCTGTAAAACAGAAAGGATAAAGACAAAACCACATATATTCTGAGCCTTTGAACACAAGATGAATCTTGGGAAGAAAAAGTAATCTTTCTATTACTGTCAAAAGTCTTTTACATTAGCCAATATAAAAACTCTGTTTCTTTTATAAATCTCCAACCCCTAATACATCGATGATCTAGCTATATATATAGGAATATGATCCTAACTACTTGGAGCTTCCTCCTCCAGCATGAGGGGAGCTCGATTCTACCTATGATGACACCTATTAACCTTTAACTAACTAATAATTACAGCTGACTATTCATTTACAGCGCTGGACTCCTAAAACAATTAAAACTCTAATTCTACATCATGTTGGAAATAGCATTTATTACAACCAAACTGGTGCTCTTGCGAGGAAAATGAGAGAACAGGTTCATTCTCTGACAAATGGCTTCTTTTAGTTTGGCTGTGATGAACCTTTAATGCTCCATGTTTGTCTTTAATGACATTTCTGTTACCCTGAAACATAGGCCCCTGTTTGTCGGTCTTTGATGCGCCTTACCATATTCGAATCCAAAGAAGCGTGCCTTTTATCTTTGATTACTCAAAATAGCACAGGCTGCCACGTCTTTGATGTGCTGGCCACCCTTTTCCATATACCTGTGTGATCACAGAACTTTCAAAAAGATTTGCAGTCACATGTACATAATTAACTGGTTCAACTGAAACATGCAGCTACAGCAGTTTCGTAGCGCGCTACGAAACTGCTGTATAATTTTTAAATAAAACACAGCTTCAACCTAAAATTTGACTGTCTTCAAGTAACAAGGATGAAGAGATGTATGCCAATCATTGAAAATGAAAATAAAATCCTCCCCATAAGATTCACTAATGTGTTCACTGCTCGAGAGATTAAGAATCCTTGGAGCTTCAATAGCTGCCTGACATAAGAAGCTAAAACGAAGTTATATGACTCTGGATGAATTCTGGTATCATCCAATGGATCCATGACATGATTACTATAGGCAGCCTGTCCAGTCCTTCTAAACCTTAAGAAATATGCAGCATTTATAAATACAAACTGCTTCATTGCTCCAAGGGTGGTCAATAAGTCTCTATGAGAATAAATACGCTTCTGCCCTTAAAATAGCCTTCTGTAATGATGTAGCTTTTCTCGGACCAAGACCTGATAAAAATTGTATTGGGGAAACATCTACTCATGGCAAGCAGCCAGGTTTATATCAACGCCAATTTGATGGGTTATTGTAACCATCACCTGCCAAGAGCTGTGTAAAAGGGATTCATGTTTTGCATAGAACCGATCCTTAACCTGTTCACTCTGCTAAATCATTGCAGATATAAGCTCTGTCAACCTCTCACAGTTAAACCTATGAACCCGGCCTTTTCGATCCTCACTAATAACAAAGTTGGCAACACTTTGAGTTACTTGAATTTCATCTGCAGAGTGAGGAATTGTTAGTATTTCCCATTCAAATGTATTTTTCTCTGGATGCCACTGTACAGTAGTCACTGGATATCCTCACCATTAAAATCTCCAACCACTGTACATAAAATATCCCAAACACTTGATTCTGGAAAAGACGAGGCTCTGAGGTCATTTTACTGAGTATATGAGGCTGAAACCATTTGAATATGCTACCATTCTTCGCAGCGTCACTCTCAAAGGATAGGGTTGATGGATGGTTCACAGCATCAAATCTTTCAAGAATGTTAATATCCCTGCTAACTATCATGCTAAGAATCTCAAAATCTAAGCAAACGGCATACACAGGGAAGGATCCTCCATTATCATTTTCTTCTAGAGCTCTCCAAAAAGGATTTTCAACTGTCTAATGATAAGAACCATCTTTAGCGCTTCCGCTGGTGAAAAGAAAACCATTCACTGCTTGAAATTTCTATTCGAGAACTTCTGTGGGTTCGTTGTAGATTAAAGGAACAACCCTGGCACCCCCCGATTCTACGAATTTGACATAAGAAGCCGCGATGTATGAGGCATTAGATACCGTGCTAAGCTTTTCACGAGCTCCATTCCTTTTTACACTCGTAGAAACCTTCAACTGACACAAGGCAACGACAACTTGGAATAAGTAGACGAAAAGAAGCCTTCTCATAAACCGATTCTGATCGAGCATTGGTTTCAAAAAGGACCATGATTTTGAGACTTGGGTATGAAACAGAGTTTTGATGGACCTCCGTTGGTGATCATGAGAACCTGCCACAACAACTGTGAGCGCAAAGTAAAACTACCACTGGAATGTTCCCCTTCAACGCATATGCAGACAACGGCAACCTTGACCTCCATTCGACTTCATAATGATTATATTACCGCTATCCCCTTTTCACACATATATATATTTATTAATGCATCTCTCAAGCACAACCTTTTCTTAGAATCTGAAATATCTTCCATTCCATGCCCCTGTCTCAATCTGCTAGTCCGAGTTCATTTGATTTGGATCAGCTAAGGACATAAAGGAACAAGGCAATACCAATCGCGTAAAGACTGCCAAGGTCTGCAAGGAATAATACGGATCCCATGATCTCCTCAGTATCGATCTCAACAATATAATCAGAAATCTCATAAGCTGTAGCCCCAACGTTTGCCAGAAATAATGAAGTGACAACCATGAGAATATGCATATTGCAAACGAACCATATAATCCTCTTCCTTCAATGGAGTACAGGCCCATATATAACAGCTTGAAAAACCTCGTTTCCTGCAGTGTTTCCATCAATTCACCTTAAATATCTGTCATTTTCCAATTTCGTAGTGCAGCCAGTGCAAGGTCAGTGTTTTCGCTACGAAATCGCTAAAACAGGTGGCGCTGCGAAACTGCTAACGGATTTATGCGCTGCGGAAACACTTTGCCCTTAAGCTAAACTGAAAAATTTTGGCAACACTATTTTCAGTGATAACACAACCCAAACCAGAGGAGGATGAGCTTTTGGGAGAGCTCAAACTGTTGTGTGTGAAAATACCACTTCTCCAAGCCATCAAAGATGTACCGATATACAACAAAATGGTTAAGGAAAAGTGTTTTAGACACCCAGGCAGGCGAAAGAGAGATGCTTCAACCATCAATGTCATAGGACAACTGTCTGATCTTATGTTGGGACAAGTCATCTGCCCAAAGTACCTAGATCCTGGGAGTCCTGTAGTGGATGTCCACATCAATGGCACCATCATACCTCACACCTTGATTGATCTGGGGGCTGCCATTAATGTGATGACCAGGGACACCATGCTCAAACTCAATCTTCAGGGTTCCTTGAGAAAGACCTCGACTGTCCTACAACTAGCAGATCGCTCCACCGTGACTCCCAAAGGGATTGTAGAGGATGTCTTGGTCTCTGTTGACTCTTGGGAATACCCTGCAGATTTCTTGGTTCTGCAACCAAAGGCAAAGCTTACTGGATTCCCTCTTATTTTGGGAAGGCCTTGGTTAGCCACTGCAGATGCTTACATAAGCTGTCGTGCAGGAAACATGACCATCAAAAATGGTCCTATGTCCAAGCAGCTAGTCCTATACCCTCCTGCCCAACCCTCATTAGAGTATGACTTACCACTTTGGTTGGAGGAAGGAGAAGAGGATGAGGTGTACTCAGCACCTTTGTGCACCCTAGACACCACTAGGGGAGACCCCCCAACCGAGGATGATTTGATTGAGACCTTGATCCAGAATCCACCTCCCAATGCACTGTCCTTAGAGGAATTGGTGGAGGATGCCCAAGCCAGCACCTTAGTGGACCTTTGTGCGACCAACCCTATCACTCCCAGAGTCAAAATTGTGGAGTTCAGCCCTGAGAGAATGTTAAAGATCAGCTCCTCCCTATCTCCTTCCCAGGAAAAGGAGTTGTGTAGTCTGTTGGCCAGTCATCTAGATGATTTTGCTTGGAGCTATAAGGAGATGAAAGGAGTCCATCCTTCAGTCTGTACCCATCACATCTACATCAAAGAGGATTGTAAACCAGTTAGGCAACCCAGAGGAGAATGAATCCAGCCCTTAAGGACATCGTCAAGGAAGAATTGCAGAAACTATTGGATGCCGGATTCATTTACCCCATCTCAGATAGCGAATGGGTGTCCCCTTTGGTGTTGGTTCCCAAGAAAAATGGGAAGTGGAGAATCTGTGTGGACTACCGAGAACTGAACAAAGCTACCAAGAAAGACCATTTTCCTCTACCTTTCATAGATCAAGTGTTGGATAAACTGGCAGGAAAGAAGTTTTTCTCTTTCCTGGATGGGTTTAGCGGGTACAACCAGATCCAAATCAGCCCGGAAGACCAAGATAAGACCACCTTCACTTGTCCTTGGGGTACCTTTGCTTACCGAGTTCTTCCCTTTGGACTATGCAATGCTCCTGCCACCTTCCAGAGAGCCGTCTTGAGCATATTTTCTGAGCTAGTCCATGATTTGGTGGAAATCTATATGGATGACTTCACACCTTATGGGTCCAACTTCCAGGAAGCATTGTCCAATCTGGGAAAATTCCTAACCAAGTGCATCGAGATGAACCTTTCCCTTAGTCCTGAAAAGTGTGAATTCTTGATGACTGAAGGGACCGTGCTAGGCCATACCATTTCTTGCCAAGGGTTACAGGTGGATCCCAACAAAATTGCTCTCATTAAGAAGGTTCCACCTCCTCAAAAGGTAAGAGATGTTCGAAGTTTCTTAGGATTAGCAGGGTATTATAGGAGATTCATTAAAGACTTCAACAAGCTAGCCTCGCCATTGTTTGGCCTCTTGGCAAAAGATGTGGAGTTTAAATGGACTGACAATTGTCAGAGGGCTCTGAATGAATTAAAGGACAAGCTGGTGTCTGCCCAATCTTGAGAGGTCCAAACTGGGCCCTACCTTTCCACATCCACACTGATGCCTCGAACAAAGCCATAGGGGCAGCCTTAGGACAAGTTGAACAGAAACTTCCATATGCCATTTACTTTGTTAGCAAAAACTTATCCAAGGCAGAACTGAACTACACTGTAACTGAGAAAGAATTCTTGGCCGTGGTCCATGCACTGAACAAGTTCCGACATTATATCACTGGCTATCAAACATTTGTACATACTGATCATGCTGCAATTAGATATTTAATGAATAAACCAGATGTGAATGCTCGTATTATTAGATGGTTACTTTTGTTGCAGCAGTTTGATTTGACTATCATTGACAAACCAGGTAAAGAAAATGTTGTTGCTGACTTTTTGTCTAGATTGGATTTATCTGCAGATGAGGATGGAACAGTGGATGACCAGATGCCCAATGAACATCTGTTTGCTATTTTAGTACTCTCTCCATGGTTTGCTGATATAGCAAACTACCTTGTTTCAGCACAGTTCCCTCTGCACCTATCCTCAAGAGAGAAGAGCAGAATCGTCAGAAAGAGTGCCTCACTCACTTGGATTGGGGGCAACCTGTTCAAGCTTGGCTCTGATCAGATCTTAAGGCGTTGTGTAAGGGAGGAGGAAGTCTTTGATATCCTCCTCACCTGTCATGATGGGCCTTGTGGAGGACATTTTACAGCAAAGAGGATTGCCTTCAAAATCCTACAGGCAGGCTACTATTGGCCCACGCTTCATCAAGATGTCAGAAGGTATATAAGCCAATGTGACTGATGCCAAAGGATGGGGAAACCGACTCCAAGGGATGAAATGCCTCTCCAACCTCAAGTGACTCTTGAGCCATTTGAGAAGTGGGGTATGGACTTTGTGGGTCAAATCAATCCTCCTTCGAGGCAAAGATCTTACATCATTGTGTGCACAGACTACCTGACAAAGTGGGCAGAAACCAAGGCAATCAAAGCAGCAACAGAAGAAAAGGTGGCTGAGTTCTTAAGAGAAAACATCTTCTACAAATTTGGCTACCCAAGAGAGCTAGTCACCGATCACGGAAGCCAGTTCACATCAAACTTAATTGAAGACCTACTAGCTCATCACAAAATCAAGCATAGGACTTCCACCCCCTATCATCCTCAAGCAAATGGGCAGGTGGAAGTCACCAATAGAGCATTGGAAGGGATCTTGACTAAGGTGGTGAGCAGCAGCAGGAAAGATTGGGCAGATCACCTGGTTGAGGCCACATGGGCTTACAACACCACTTGGAAGACCACAACCGGCTTCACACCTTATGAGCTGGTCTATGGGAAGAGATCTTTGCTGTCAATTGAATTCGAGTACAACACTTTGAGCATGGCAGCTTAGCTGGACCTAGATCTCAGCCATGCCCAACAAGAAAGGTTATTGCAGTTGAATGGATTGGACGAGCACCGAATGCAGGCCCTTCTTCACTCAGAAGTGGTTCAACTTCAGAGGAAGGTGTGGCATGACCAACACCTCAATGACAAGCAATTTCAGCCGGGAGATTGGGCACTGTTGTATGATTCCAGGCATAAAGATTTTAAGGGAGAGCTGAGAACCAGATGGCTAGGACCATATGCGGTGGAAAAGTGTAATGACAATGGATCTGTTCTTATTCAGACCATTGATGAGGAGGCCATCCCTATGCTTGTCAATGGGCATCGGTTGAAGATCTACAGAAAGCCTCTGTCAAGGCAAGAAATCATCAAAACTGTGGAAAAATTAGTGCTGGTCATAGAGAAGGGTTTTGCCTCTGTTTTGGGCATACCCTGAGTTCAAATAATAATAATAATAATAATAATAATAAAGATCCTTGGGTGAAAACCTTTCTGAGGCGCTCAAGGCAGATGGTAAGGGTGAAAACCTCATCGAGGCACCCCTGCTGTCTTTCAAAAAAAAAAAAGGGGGAGAGAAAAATAAAGATCCTTGGGTGAAAAAATCTCTGAGGCGCTCAAGGCAGATGGTAAGGGTGAAAACCTCATCGAGGCGCCCCTGCTGTCTTTCAAAAAAAAAAAAAAAAAAGAAAAAAAAAAAAACAGGGACAGCAAGTTCACAATGTGGCAATGCATGCAGGTTGCAGGTATTCTATGAAGGAAGAGAGGTCCCTCAACTCAAAGACAAGTGTCCGTATTATGCTACCAGGTGACCTCACCAGCACCCCCTCCGAAAACACTCATCTTCTCCAAGGTATGGGCACGATTTGATCACAGTTTAGTCTTCTACAGGAAGCTACAGACTTTCTACAGGAAGTTCTGTATTTCTACATGAAACTTCCTGTAGAAGTTTTGGATGGCCCAGAACTAATTATGTGGGGAGATCTAACGACCGAGGTCCGGCATGGAGGCATGCAAACTAATATTTTCTCCATCACACACTGCTGTCACCTCCTTCTACCACCCCAGTTGCCATGCAATGAAGGAACCTGCACAGTCAAAACAGAACACTGAATTATCAGAGGAAGCACTTCTCAAATAAATGGAAAAAAGATGCAGAGATACCATGCAATACTTATACAAGGGCCCTGCGAGCGTGACCATGATGCCACTATCTTCACCATTCAGCATGCACCCGAGGAGGAAAAACTGCTACAGGAATCCCGTAACAGTTCAGCCAGCTAGAGTGTACACCATTAAATCGTCTGCAACATGCAATAATGGAGCAGGCACATGCACCACCCGCAGCCAGGTAATAAGCATCCTAACCATCAGTAGCCTGCGAAAAGGAAGGACCTCCGGGCTTGTGTAAATAGCAGCAGCGAGCAAATCTAATCATCATCGTCCTGAAACCTGGAAAATCATGTCGCGGTCGCACAGGTAAGTGCCTCGCCCTTTCTTTCATCGAATTACATGAATAATACTTTGAAATGTTTGCAAGTATGAAATTAACGGGTTGAGCAGTCGTATGGCCATTCAACTGGCCACGACGACCAGTCAGATGGTCTAGTCGGATGTGTAAAATGGTGGTCGTGGCAAGAAGAACGGGTAGTGGACATGTGAGAACCGTCCAGTAGGGGAGAAGCACGTTTTAACAGAAATGATGGCATTGGATCTGCGGAGAATGATGCAACAGTCAGGGAACTTGCAGTGGAATGAGTAGATGACGTCGTCCAATGGTTCGGCAGGGACAGCTCACCCCCGCGCCACGAATTCCGCCGGATTCAAATCTATCAGCTAGATCGCCACCCCACGCATTTATCATCAGCCGTTTAGAAGTCGAGTGAGCGTCTGAATTCCTCTGAAGCTCGTTACTCCAAGTCTTCGGCCTGTTCGAACGTCTGGTAGCGGCACAAAAGGTGCAGAACCACTGTAGTGCTCTCCAGAACCCGTGCGCTGCTTCTACAGGAAAGCTACGCTACAGGAAGCTCATTGCCACGAGGAAAATTGGGCTCTTCACGTCAAAGGTGGCGAATTGGAGAAGGTAAGCCTGACCTGTGCCTCCCATGCAATTGGTTTTGAGGGTGGCGGAGTCGACGTTCTACAGTCTGATCATAAAAATTGCAAGTATTGTCTTCCGTTTGCATGAATTGTCGTCGAAGTGTATGTAAGGTTTTCTACAGGAGGTGATTTTTAAGGCTCATCTGTAGATAGTCTTTGTGAATTGTGTGCGTGGCAGAGGCGTAATTCTATGCTCTGTCCCAAAAGGCTAGTTTTTGAATACGCATCCGCCACCTCCAGCTAACGTAGCAGGTTTTCACCATGCCGGGTGGATTCATCAGAAAGGAACCGACCGACTCAAAGAAACTAAGGGAGAACCCTGAGTGGTAGAGTTGTTCACTCGCGCGCAATGGATGTCGTTCTGCGTCAAATTGCAAGGATATGATGATGAGGTGGCAGAGGATTTCTTGCGAGCTCTGAAGCCAAAATCAAAAACGCTGGCCACCGTCAATTTCAGGGGTTTGAGTCTCAGACTCACCCCACAGTTCATCAGCCAAGTCACTGAGCTCCCAATGGGGGTACCGTGGGACAAGGAGGAGAGGAAATTAGGCCAAAAGGCTAAAAAGGAGTTCTTCCCACCAGAGGAGCAATTCTTAGAGGATAAGAACAGGGTTCGCAAAACTAGCTTACTGCCACTTTGGAGCGAAGTCAGCCTCCAAATTATGAAATACATCACATGCGAAGGACGGTTCAGCATTGTGTATGGGTACCATTTCCGGCTACTCACAGAATTAAGGCATCAGATGGACCTACCTGCAGAAAACAAACTAAGTATTCCCTACTTTCTACTGCAGTCTATGACAGAATGTGCCACCAAGTTAAAAGAAGGCACGCCAGACCAGGTAGCCCACCATGGGCTCATTAAGCTCCTCGTGGAGGATGCACTTCACACATACAAAGTCCCTCTCTCGTGGGAAGCCTTCCGAAATCTGACTAAGGATGGCGATATAAAAATGTTGACCGAAGAGCTTGGTTCCTCCAGCAGCGAGGAGAAGGAGTCAGTACCCACAGAGAAGAAAGAAAAAGGCCAAAGACCCACGGCCAAAGTACCGAAGAAAGAGCAAAAGGAGAAACAAGAGAAAAAGGTTGCCAAAGAGAAGGATGACACACCCATGTTGACGCCCAGAGAGAAAAGGTTACAAAGTAGGGTGGACAAGACTGAGCAGGTCCACGTCAGTAAAGGCACCTCGACAGCAGCCTCGACCAAGTCAAAAAGCAAAACACACTCAGCAAAACAAACTAAAACGGTGCCACCTGTTTCTACAGGAAAACCAAAACCGGCTTCTACAGGAAGCCAGAAATCAGCTGATAAAGGGCCTTCTACAGGAAGCCCTGAGAAAGGAAAACCCAAGGAAAAGAGAGCCGACATTCTTGCAAGGGAGGTAGCAGCCGTGCTGGCCGCCCTCAGTACACCTCCTAAGCCAAAGGAAAAGAGAAAGAGGGAGATCCCTCTGTATTTTAAAGCCCGGAGAAGTGTAAGAATAAAAATAGGCAGGCCACAACCTCCGTCCAGCAGCCCAATTACTATAGAGGATACCCCTACTTCGCCCAGGGAGAGGTCCCCCTCAATGATATCAGTCACCTATGAGAGGGGGGGCCCGAAAACAACTACTTGGAAAGAGAGGTTGGACCAGTTGGCTTCAAAAGCCCGGCTACAAGATGCTGAGGCTGCTCTACAGGAAACCTTGGCCCAGCTTAAGGAGACAGAGAGGATGGAAGGATAAGCACCCTCATCACCACCGAGGGAAGACGAAGTAGAGCCGCCAAGAGAAGAAGAGAAAGAGTATATTCCGGAGCCTAGTCCTCAGCCAAGTCTGAGCTCATATTATAACTTCTTAGAAGCTGGAAAGATTATACCACAGAAATTCACTGTGCCACTTTTCTTTGCGTTGGAGGAAGAAAGAGTGAAAACAAACACGTGGATGAAAATAGCTAAGTCAAAAGGCGTGGCAGATATAGGCCCCTTGGAGGAACAACTCAAGGAGGCACGAAAGGAGTTAGCTATGGCCAAACACGTGGCAAATTTCCAGCGGGTGTTCCTACAGGAAGAGAATGAAAAATTGAGACTGCAGCTACAGGAACTGAAGAAAGGAAAGGGCACATAATCAGGGGACATCACAGCAGAACAGCAAGGCAGAGAAGGACTACAAGCTGGTCTTGGGGAGCCAACCTCACATCTACAGGAAATAGAACTGCAAGCACAAATTGAGATACAAGCTCTCAAACCGCAGTTGCAGCAGAAAGAGGCACAATTGGCCTACATGGCCAGTTGGGCCATGGATGCTATACAATGCAAACAGATGGCCAAATCCTATGGCCTGTACCTTAGAGACCAATGGCTGCAATTTCAAATCAATGCATTAGCGCAAAGAGGTATCTCCGAACTCCAAGACCCGCAACAATTCACTGAATTATGCAATACCAGTTCATCAGAGGATAAGACCAAACTATCGGAGTTCTATCTCCATAATTTGGTCCTTCCTAATGTGACTTCATGGGATCCCAACACGGTCTTAGGGGATATGCAGCTAATGGCATTTGCCTCATGGTTGAACCATGAAGACAAAAGAGCAGCAGAAGTCAAAGCGGTCATGAACCGAGAGCTGAACGAGCCATTACTAATTAGAGCAGAGCCAGGGGATCCAGCTGCATTACTATCGGCACACCAACACTTATCCACCGACCCTCAAGCTTTATTGGAATATATGGATCAGCAGGTCCAGGCCATAGCGCATTTCGAGGATATGGAGAGACTGTTAGGGGACAACTGTGTTCAAGCTTGCACCCGCCGATGGAACACATTGGCCCACAGTCTAAAAATCAGAGAATATCACACTCCAAATGGAATGAGGGAAGCTCTAGTACGGGTGCCCCTCTATAAGAAATCCATGTAGAACCTTCAGGCCAGCTGGATTGGCCTCAAGCTAAGCCCACCTCTACTGTTAGGATTGATGGAAGGCAGCACAGAGAAAGATGAGCATGAACAGTGGGAAGAGGTGGAAAGAAAGGCTGGGTTCCATGTCAGTAAGGAGGACACTACTGCAGAAGCCTGGGATTTGAGGGTGGCAGTAAAGGCAATGAAGGACGAGGAGCTGGATTAGTTGCTCAAGGATGAGCAATCATTTTAGCTGGGGGGTGATGATGAGCCCCAAATTTGGTAACATTTTGGGCTCATTTGGCCTAACTATCCTTTCTCAACCCTTCATTTTTCATAACTTATGCATCATTTTTTAGTATATTTATGTCATTTGTACGAATGAGGGCAGTCACTGTTCCTAGGTGGCTAACATGTGCTTATTTCAGGTTTTTTGACATTTAATGGAGCAAAACCACGCAGATGAGGGCTAGGAGACAGCCAAGATGGGATTGAGATTTTGTAGGAAGGTTGTCCACAACATTGAATGGCCTTCCTCGTGATCTTCACCCCCAACTCTGAGCTCCAACAGTCACCACCACCGAGTTAGAAGGCAGCCAAACGGATTTTGAGGAAGCAACAGATCACTCTTAGTTTGGTCAGCCAAGCCCCACTGATTTAGGAGGCCAGCTTGGGGCCTCAAGATGTATAAAGGATAGGGTTGTAGCCTTCGAAGAGGACTTTTTTGAAACCTTGTTGCACATTCTGAACTACGAGCTGATAGCTCTGTTTTGCTCTTTTGTAAGCCATTAGTGGCATGTTATTTGACTTATGATTGTTATCTTTTAATGGAAAGCAGGCAGATTTGAGTTCAGTTCTGAGTTCTTAAAGGAGCCATAGCTCTCGGGGTTGGGCCCAACCTGAGAGCCTAAGGCCTCCTTCCTTTGTATTGTTACCTTTCTTTCAGCATTGTATTTCTTTTCCTTTACATGCATTTGGAAACGCAGTTTGCTGAGTTGAATTTCTTGGTGTGGTTAAGTAGGTTAGTTTTATGAACAGAGTTGCTTCAGTAGTTTAGAATAGAGTAAGGAGATTGGAGTTAATAAGAGTTCCAAAAAGGGTTGACTGCACACTCACTTTCACCTCTGTTTAGGGACTGGAATTGCAGACAATGCCACCCACCAAAAACATTGTTTTACATGTTCATGCAATCTTTGATGCAATATTTTCGTTTGTAGAAGTGTCCATGCGCTCAGATCTTGTGGAATGATTCTTTGCTTCAGTACCATGCATGATTTTCCTTAGAAATAACGTTGTTGTTCTTTGGTTTTATTAAAACAGTTAGAATAGGTTGATGAAATTTCGGTTATGTGCAGGACGTGGATGATTTGTTTCGTTTACACTGTGCAGTACTACTCCCTCACTCCCTTATCCTTCTAAGTCGTGCCTAGGCCATCTACTCATCTCCCAGTTAGACCACTTGCCTCCCAACTCTTCTATTACCCACGTTATTCTACCTTTTCGGCCTTCCATTCCCTCTACCCTCCTTTAGACCAACCAGCTTTGCACACCCCCTCTTCATCTCATCTCTCTGTCCCTAAGTCATTACAAACTCCCCTCCTACCTCCCTATCCATCCATGTAGCCTCTTCCACTCATCCATAATCCAAAAATCTGATTGTAGAACATCCTGTAGGAATTACTGAACTTCTTGTAGAAATCCTGAACATCCTGTAGAACCCCTGCAGACTTCCTGTGGAAACTCATAAACACGGTTGCTAGGCATATAAACTTTGTGAACTTCCCTGAAAGGATGTTGGGGATTCCTTAGACCCTCTTTGAGCCTTCCTGACCTCTTCCAAGCATTCCTCCCCTTGATCTATCCCTGCACAGTCAAGAACCAGTTAGAAGCACACACATAATAATTCCAACAACTTGAACAAAAATACAAAAATATGTTTTCTTCAGATCAAAGTAGTCTAGAAACATGCATCTCACCTTCCTAGAAGTAATGGCATCTCTTTCAGTGGTTTTCATTCTCACCATTGCATCAGTAGGACTAGCTGGTAGAATTAGGGTTTGGTAGGGTTTTCATTTCTTGTTGGCTTTGAGTTCATTTCTGCAAAGTAGGTTAATTTCCTTTGAGTTAGCTTTCGTTCATCGGTTAAAAAGCTTCTTCTAAGAGCTCATAGAAGTTGGCTTGAGCCCTAGCAGACTTGTGCCAGCTGACCAAGTGACAGCTGCGGCAAGAGCTAGTACTTGTCCATACAGCACCATCGCTTCCAAGTTTGTTACGAACTACCGGGTTGATAAAATTAGAGAAGGAAGCTCCAAGGGTGGTAGCATTATTGCTACAATACTGGAGCCCACCACTTACCGACCATAGCACATCGAAAACCATACACCATTTGGTGGCTTCACCAAGGACAGGATCTTCGCGTAAGCTAGCAGTGTCGCCTTCCATACAACATCAAACCCTTCACGGATGAGATATTGTGTGACGTTGCTCCCCTTGATGTTTGTGATGTATTATTAAGAAAACCATATTTGTGGAAGTGACATGTTGTGTATGAATCAAGGCCCCGTGATTTTATTTTTACTTTGGGAAAGAAGTTGTAAAGGATACTGGAGGTAGCACTGCCTACTGCCATCTCTTTGGTTACTGCAAAACAATGCTGTAAGTTTATTTCCAAAATCGAGAAATTTGTTTTCCTGATGATACGTCCTCAAGGAAAGAAGAAGACGGTGGCCATGACCTCTAAACAAGGCCCCTCCGCATGACAACTACAGATGGACAAGGTCATGGAGGAGTACAAGCACATCTCCACCTCCCCCGCAGGGGTTCCTTTGCACTGTCAGGTCAAGCACTCCATTGATCTGACCCCGAGTGCGCCGCTGCCCAATATACCAATCTATCAGCACTCCGTGGTGGAGAAGGATGAAATCAATAGGCAAATTTAGGAGCTATTGTAGAAAGGTCACATCTGTCTGAGTTCATCGCCCTGTGGGAGCCCGTTCGTGTTGGTACAGAGGAAGGATGGGACTTGGATACTCTGTATTGACTATCGGGTGCTGAACAAGATCACTGTCCATAATAGGTACTTGATCCCACGGATTGATGACCTCCTGGACCAACTGAAGGGAGAAAAATATTTCAGCAAGATTGATTTGAAGTCAGGATATCACCAGGTACCAATCGAACCCTCCTATGTGGGGAAGGCTACCTTCAAAGCCAAGGAGGGCCTTTTCGAATGGTTGGTTATGCCTTTAGAATTGATGAATGCTCCTGCAACCTTCATGAGGCTAATGGATGACATCTTGTGGCCATTCACCAACTCATTTGTAGTGGTATACTTGGATGACATCCTGATCTTTAGCAAGAGTTGGCAAGAGCACCTCCACCACATTCGACAGGTTCTCCAAGCACTGCAGCAACACAAGTTATGTGCCAATTTGGATAAATGCACTTTTGGCATGACCCAGGTTTAGTATCTGGGATACATTATTGATGAATGGGGGGTGCATGTGGATCCATCCAAAATCCAAGTCATTCGAGATTGGCCATCTCCAACCACTCTGATATAGCTCCACATCTTTCTAGGTCTTGCCAACTTCTACCGTAGGTTCGTGTTGGGATTTTCTCATATCACTTGGCCCTTGAGTCAAGTCACCAAGGGAGGAGCGAAAGAAAAATTATTTTGGTCTGAATCTCAATGGAAGACATTCACAGAGTTTAAATATCGCCTCTACTCAGCACCGGTGCTCGCATTACCAGACTTGCAAGAACAATTTGAGGTCAAGACAGATGCTTTTGACTATGCTATTGGGGCAGTCCTTACTCAACATGGGCATCCAGAGGCATATCACAGTGAAACACTTTTATACACAGTTCAAAAGTATCCCACTTATGACAAAGAGATGTATTCCATTGTGCAGGCTTGCTAACAATGGAAGCATTACATTTTGGGGAAGGAAACGGTCATCCACACAAACCACTGACCCCTGTAGTTCATACAGACCCAAGGGAAATTACAGAATGATCTCCATAAGAAGGGCAGCACCAATAATGTTGCAGATTGCCTCAATCAAACACCGATCATGGCGTTAACCACTGTGCTTAACTCTTGTGGGCACGAGACTTCCGATTGGACACTTCTCTACAAAAGCGACCTAGAATTTGGCCACGCATACCAGACACCCTTGTAGGGTCAGCATGTTCCAAATTTTCACCTCTAGGATGCCCTGTTATGCCACCTACGTCACCTTTGTGCTCCTTCAAGCGAGCGTGCCAAGATGATTTGGGAAGCACACTATAGTCGGGTAGCTAGGAATTTCGGGGTCGAGAAAACAGTGGTAGTACAATAGAAGTATTTCTATTGGTCGAATCCTCCATGGGATGTCGGGAAGTACATTAAATCATGCACTGCCTACACCACTGCCAAATCGACCATTAAGAAGCAAGGCCTCCATGGCCCGTTGCCTACCCCTAGTCAACCTTGGGAATCCATCTCCATGGATTACATGTCAGGCCTTCCTTCTACTAAGCTTGTACGAAGAATATCACAACAGAAGCCACTACTAAACTCTTATTTGAATGAGTGTGGGTACACTTTGGGATCCCACAGTCTATCATCTCAGATGGGGACAACAGGTTCCTTAGTACATTTTGGTCTAGTCTCTGGTTGATGATGGACAACAAACTCATTAAGTCCACAACCATCCATCCACAAACTGATGGCTAGACAGAGGTTGTGAACAGGATGATCATACACATTTTGGGAATTTGTAGCTCAAAGCATTCACACACATGGGACGAGAGCCTCCCCTATGTTTAGCATAGCTACAACCGAGCTCTCCACAACTTGACTAGCCACAACCCTTTTCAGGTGGGCTTGGGATTCCAGCCACTATGTCCCATTGATGTGGCCATGTCAATTGTAGATACTCACGTAGATTTGGCTCATGTCCAGTCTGAAACAGATAAGGGAAAAAACTTTATTAAGCACATCCAACATATTCACCAACAGGCCCATGACATTTTGGAGAAATCAAATACAAGTACAAGCAGCTACATGATCAACATCGGGTGCCACACAAGTTTCAGGTGGGCAACATAGTTTGGTTGCATTTGCAAAAGGAATGCCTTACCGAAGCATATCAGAAACTCAAACCACTCTGATATGGTCCTTACACCATTACCAAGGTTGTGGGAGACGATGCATTTGAGCTTAGCATTCCCCCATTCCTTGGCCTACACCCAATGTTCAATGTGGACTGCCTTCGACCATACTTTCCACCATTACTACACATATCCGACATTGCAGAACATCTCACACCCATAGAGTTAAATCCATATTGCATGGAAAAAGCTGCAACTGATTGGAACATGGACAAATAGATCAAGCACACTCGTCAGCAAAATATCCAACTATATCGAATTGTCAAAGCAGGCTAACTCCTTCACTAGGGCAAGTGGCTCACTAGGGACCAAGTTCACTAGAAGTTTCCTCATCTCATGGAGGAACTAAATGTAATGGGGACCATTGCTTCCGAAAGGGGGAGGAATGATCCAGGTGGATATTGGTGGCCACCCACCAATTCCACTTGGACCCCCACCATTGTTTCTTTTAGCTTTTTAGTTTCCTTAGTTGTAGCACAGTTTACTATTTTTAGCATCTTTTTGGTTCCTGAACTTCCAAAGCCATTTTGAGGCCCTAAACGACATTTTTTGGGAACACTGGGAGCAACACGGGTCCATGGTCCTATGTTTCTCTTCCCATAGTTGTAGTTCTCGGATAGATCTTTCTGACGAGATATTGTGCATGTCAAATGAAGATCGTATGCAAAATTTATGACCTCGGAAAGTTGACGTACCATTTTACCCAAATGGGGCCCATAGTTTGGCATTTCATCTTCTAGGGTTAGTTTTTTTTTATGTTTAGGGTTCTCCATTGTTTCTCAACAATAAATAGGCCTTCAAGCCTCATTGTAACACAGTTCAAAGGCATGTAGCTGCAACATCTCTTCTCAGAGATAAGCTATCATCGCCCTAGCTGGTTTATTTTCATTTCTGTTCGTAAGCATATTTTAGTATTTTACAGTAATGAAATGAAGTATTATTTCGCTTGCATCTTTGTCTTTCTGGTTATCTCTGTAATCTTTTGTGTTCCTGTTTAAATCTAGATCAGTGGTATCAGAGTAGTTTGAGCTTTCTCTATCATTCCTTGCATGTCCCCAATGAGGTTGGGATATAAGGATTTAGGGCTTGAACAGGTCGAACCTTTGCAAGACTAGCCTTGCAAATCCTGATGGCCTCCCATGGCGGATGAAAATAAAGACAAGGGGGCAGGAGATCCTATAAAAATGTTGCTCGAAAAGGCCCTCGAGTGACAAAGGTACGCAATGATGGACAACTTTTCCCAGATCCTTCAATGGCTACCCAGGGGCGACACATCTACTTCTAGCAGCTACTCTGGAAGTGCCACACCCTTTAAGATACAAGTTAACTTTGACATTCCCATATTTGAGGGTCAGATAGATGTAGACACCATAGATAAATGCTTGAATATGCTAGAAGGGTATTTTTCTATTCATAATTTTTCTGGCCTCGAAAGGATTACTTTCGCTCTTCTCAAAGCTACCGCCCACGTCAAGGACTGGTGGGAAACCTACTGTGATAGAAGGATGAAAGTACGGCCTCACTATTTTTAGCCGCACCCACTTGGGATTTATTCCAGATAGACATCAAGGAGTAGTACTATCCTGTCAGAAGCTATGAGGATCAATACATAAAGTGGACCACGTTGTGGTAGGAAAGGGACCAACATGTGTTGGAGTTTACCAATATTTTCCATACCCTTCACACAAAGTTGGGTATCAAAGATTCAGAGTAGCATTTGGTACACAAATACTGCAACTTCTTGAACAAGTACATCCAGGAAGAAATAGAATTCCTGAACATCTCCTCGCTCGGCATAGCATACCGATATATCATCAAGATCAACAAAATTTTTTGAACAGAAGAAGTGAGATTTTTGATCTGCGAATCTAAAGCAAGGGAAAGGTGCCCCCAAACTGGAGAACAAAGGACAAAGCCAAGGCAAGGCGGCCCAAGACTACCCGCCAAAGATACAAGAAAAGAGCAGTGCTACGAAGCCAAAAAGGACACGGGAAAGTGGTGTGAGTTCCATAAGAGCTCCACTCACAACACAAGGGAGTGTTGGGCCAAGCAATCAATAGTGGTCGAGCTAAGGGTTTTAGAATTAGATGCATCTTCCGACTCTGAGTTAGAACCTGACAAAGGGAAGCAAATTATCAATGTGGATCCCAACACCATCGATGCCACAACAAAGATCTAGAAGGAGGAACCCGAAGATGTAGAGGAGGATGAGCATCTCTTCCACTCCCAAATGTGGGTAAAGGGCTCCCCACTATAGTTCATTGTAAAAAACGGGAGCCAAACGAACCTCATTTCGGTGGAGGTCATGAAGCGGCTTGGCCTACTGACCACAACACATCCACAACCATACAACATCAGGTGGCTTCACCAAGGACGAGATCTTTGTGTAAGCCAACAGTTTCGCCTTCCATACAACATCAAACCCTTCACGGATGAGGTATTGTGGGGCATTGCTCCCCTTGATGTTTGTGATGTATTATTAGGAAAACCATACTTGTGGAAGCGACATGTTGTGTATGAATAAAGGCCTCGTGTTGTTATTGTTACTTTGAGAAAGATGTTGTACAGGATACCAAAGGTAGCACCGCCTACCGCCATCTATTTGGCTACTACAAAACAATGCAGTAAGCTCATTTCCAAAATCAGGAAATTTGTTTTCCTGATGATACACCCTCAAGGAAAGAAAAAGACAGTGGCCACGACCTCCAGATAGGGTCCCTTTGCATGAAAACTAAAGATGCACAAGGTCGCGGAGGAGTACGAGGACTTCTTCACCTTCCCCACAGGGGTTCCTTTGCACTGTCAGGTCAAGCACTCCATCAATCTGACCCCGGGTGCGTTGCTGCCCAATATACCAATCTATCGGCACTCTATGGTGGAGAAGGATGAAATCAATAGGCAAATTTAGGAGCTATTGCAGAAAGGTCACATCTTTCTGAGTTCATCGCCCTGTGGGAGCCCATTCGTGTTGGTACAGATGAAGGATGGGACTTGGATACTCTGTATTGACTATTGGGTGCTGAACAAGATCACTATCCATAATAGGTACCTGATCCCACGGATTGATGACCTCCTAGACCAACTGAAGGGGGAAAAATATTTCAGCAAGATTGATTTGAAGTCAGGATATCGCCAGGTACCAATCGAACCCTCCTATGTGTGGAAGGCTACCTTCAAAGCCAAGGAGGGCCTTTTCAAATGGTTGGTTATGCCTTTAGAATTGACGAATTCTCCTGCAACCTTCATGAGGCTAATGGATGACATCTTGTGGCCATTCACCAACCCATTTGTAGTGGTATACTTGGATGACATCATAATCTTTAGTAAGAGTTGGGAAGAGCACCTCCACCACATCCAACAAGTTCTCCAAACACTGCGGCAACACAAGTTATGAGCCAATTTGGAGAAATGCACTTTTGGAATGACATAGGTTCAGTATATGGGATACAATTTTGATGAATGGGGGATGCATGTGGATCCAACCAAAATCCAAGTCATTCGAGATTGGCCATCTCCAACCACTCTAACAGAGCTCCACAGCTTTCTAGGTCTTGCCAACTTCTACCACAAATTCATGTTGGGATTTTCTCATATCACTTGACCCTTGAGTCAAGTCACCAAGGGAGGAGATAAAGCAAAATTATTTTGGTCTGAATCTCAACAGAAGGCATTCACATAGTTGAAATATCACCTCTGCTCAACACCAATTCTCACATTACCAAACTTGTAGCAACCATTTTAGGTCGAGACATATGCTTTTGACTATGCTATTGGGGCAGTCCTTACTCAACACAGCCATCCAGTGGCATATCACAGTGAGACACTTTCAGAAACATTCTGTAAGTATCCCACTTATGACAAAGAAATGTATTCCATTGTGTAGGCCTGCTGATAATGGAAGCATTACATTTTGGGGAAGGAAACAATCATCCACATAGATCATCGACCCCTGCAATTCATACAGACCCAAGGGAAATTGCAGAATGATCGCCATTAGAAGTGGTCCACATACCTACAACAATTCAATTTGAATATCAAGTATAAGAAGGGCATCACCAATAATGTTGTAGATTTCCTTAGTCGACCACCGATCATGGCGTTAACCACCGTGCTCAACTCTTACGGGCACGAGACTTCCGATTGGTCACTTGTCTATGAAAGCGACCCAAAATTCGGCCACAAATATCAGACACTCTTGGAGGGTCAGTATGTTCCATATTTTCACCTCCACGATGCCCTGTTATGCCACCTGGGTCACCTTTGTGTTGCTTCAAGCGAGCGTGTCAAGATGATTTGGAAAGCACACTACAGTCGGGCTGCTGGGCATTCCGAGGTCGAGAAAATGGTGGCAGTACTACAAAAGTATTTCTATTTCCTAAATCTTTGATAGGATGTTGGGAAGTACATCAGATCATGCACTTCCTATGCCATTGCCAGACTAACCATTAAGAAGCAAGGCCTCTATACCCTGCTTCCTACCCCTAGTTGACCTTGGGAATCCATATGCATGGATTACATGTCAGGCCTTCCTTCTACTAAGCATGGAAACGACTGTGTTTTTTTGGTCATCGACAGGTTCTCGAAGATGTCCATTATGGCGGCCTACAAGAAGAATATCACCGTAGAAACTAGTGCTAAAATATTCTTCGAACGAGTGTGGGTAAACTTTGGGATCCCACAATCTATCATCTAAAATTGGGACAACAAGCTCCTTAGTACATTTTTGTCCAGTCTCTCATCGATGTTGGACACCAAACTCACTAATTCCACAGCCTTCCATCCTCAAACTGGTGGCCAGATAGAGGTTGTGGAGATGGTGATCGTACACATTCTGCACATGTACAACTCAAAGCATCCACACACATGGGACGAGAGCCTCCCCTATGTTCAACACAGCTACAACCAAGCTCTCCACAGCTCAACTGGCCATAGCCCTTTTCAGGTGGTCTTGGGATTCCAGCCACTATGTCCCATCGATGTGCCCATGCCAATTGCAGCTACTCATGTGGATTTAGCTCATGTCCAGTCCAAAACAGATAAGGCAAACAGCTTCATTAAGCACATCTGACATATTCATCACCAGGTCCATGACATTCTGGAGAATTCAAATGCCAAGTACAAGCAGCGACATGATCAACATCGGGTGCCACACAGGTTTCAGGTGCGCGATAAAGTTTGGTTGAATTTGCAAGAGAAATGCCTTACCGGAGCCTATCAGAAAATCAGATGACTCTGATATGGTCCTTACACCATTACCAAGGCTGTGGGAGACAATGCATTTGAGCTCAGCATTCCCCCATTCCTTGGCCTGCACCCAGCGTTCAATGTGCACCGTCTTCGCCATACTTTGCACCATTAGTAGACACATCTGACATTGCAGAACAGCTCACCCCCACAGAGTTGAATCCATATTGAATGGAACAAATTACAACTGATCAAATCATGGACACACAGATCAAGCACACTCACCAACAGAATATCCAATTATATCTAATTGTCAAAACAGGCTAACTCCTTCACCAGCGCAAGTGGGTCACCAGGGACCAAGTTCGGCAGAAATTTCCTCATCTCATGGAGGAACTCAAAGCAATAGGGACCATTGCTTCCTAAGGGGGGAGGAATGATCCAGGTGGATATTGGTGGCAACTCGCCAAGTCCACTTGGCCCCCACCATTGTTTCTTTCAGCTTTTCAGTTTCCTTAATTGTAGTACAATTTACTATTTTTAGCAGTTTTTCGGGTCCTGAACTTCCAAAGTCGTTTTGAGGCCCTGAACGATGTTTTTTGGGAGAATTGGGAGCAACATGGGTCTGTGGACCATGTTGATTTTCCCAAAGTTGCATTTCTTGGATAGATCTTTCTAACGAGATATTTTACATGTCAAAAAAAGATCGTATGCCAAAGTTATGACCCCAGGAAGTTGATGTACCAATTTACCCAAACGGGGCCCACAATTTGGTGTTTCATCTTCTAGGGTTAGGTTTTTGGATGTTTAGGGTTCTCCATTGTTTCTCAACAGTAAATAGGCCTTCGAGCCCCCATGTAACATAGCTCAGAGGCATGTAGCCACAACATCTCTTCTCAAAGATAAGCTACCATCGCCCTAGCTGGTTTATTTCCATTTCTGTTTATAAGCATATTTCAGAATTTTCTAGTAATGAAATGAAGTATTATTTCCGTTGCATCTCTGTCTTTCTAGTTATCTCTATAATTTGTTGTGTTCTTGTTTAAAACTAGATCAGTGGTATTAGAGCGGTCTACTCTTTCTCTGTCTTTCCTTGCATGTCCCCAACGAGGTCAAGATATAAGGAGTTAGGGCTTGAACAGGTCGAACCTTTGCAAAACCAGCCTCGCAAATCCCCATGACTTCCCATGGTGGATGAAAAGAAAGACAAGGGGGCAAGAGATCCTATCAAAATATTGCTTGAAGAGGCCCTCGAGCGACAAAGGATCACGATGATGGACAACTTTTCCCAGATCCTTCAATGGCTACCCAGTGGCACCACATCTACTTCCAACAGCTACTCTGGAAGTACCACACCCTTTAAAGTACAAGTTAACTTTGACATTCCCATATTTGAGGGTCAGATAGATGTAGACACCGTATATAAATGGTTAAATATGTTAGAAGGGTATTTTTCTATTCATAATTTTTCCGGGCAGGAAAAGATTACTTTCGCTCTTCTCAAAGTTGCTCCCCACGTCAAGGACTACTGGGAAACCTACTGCGAGTAGAAGGATGAAGGTACGATCTCAATTTTTTTAGTTGCACCCACTTGGGATTCACTCCAGACTGCCATCAAGGAGAAGTACTACCCTATCGGAAGCTATAAGGATCAATACATAAAGTGGACCATGCTGCGGTAGGTAAGGGACCAAGACGTGCCAGAGTTTACCAATATTTTCCATACCCTTTGAACAACGTTTGGTATCAAGGATTCAGAGTAAAATTTGGTACACAAATACCATGGCTGACTGCACAAGTACATCTAGGAAGAAACATAATTCCTAAACATCTCCTCACTCGGCACAGCATACCAATATGTCGTCAATATCGAGCAAAAGTTTGAATAGAATAAGCGAGACTTTGGATCTGTGAATCCGAAGCAAGGGAAAGGTGCCCCCAAACCATAGAACAAAGGACAAATTCGAGGCAAGGCGGCCAAGAGAACCTACCAAAATTGAAAGAATAGAACAGTGTCGCGAAGCTGATAAAGGACATGAGAAAGTGGTGTGAGATATATAAGAGCTCCACTCATAACACAAGTGAGTGTTGGGCCAAGTAGTCAGTGGTGGCCGAGCTAAGGGTTTCAAAATCAGATACATTTCCAACTCTAAGTCAGAACCCAACAAGGGGAATGACAAAGGGGAGTTGATTATCGATGCAGAGGCCAATGCCACCATTGCCACCACGAAGATCCAAAAGGAGGAACCCGAAGATTGAGAGGAGGAGGTTCATCTCTTCCACTCCCAGACGTGGGTAAAGGGCTCTTTGATACAGTTCATTGTCGATGGCGGGAGCCAAAAGAACTACATTGTGGCAGAGGTCATGAAGTGGCTAGGCTTACCAACCATAGCACATCCACAAGCATACAACATCGGGTGACTTCACCAAGGATAGGATCTTCGCGTAAGCCAACAGTGTCGCCTTCCATACAACATCAAACCCTTCATGGATGAGGTATTGTTTGACATTGATCCCCTTGATGTTTGTGATGTATTATTAGGAAAACCATACTTGTGGAAGCGACAGGTTGTGTATGAATCAAGGCCCCATTTTGTTATTGTTGCTTTGGGAAAGAATTTTTACAGGATACCGGAGGTAGCACAATCTACTACCATCTCTTTGGTTACTGTAAAACAATGCAGTAAGCTCATTTCCAAAACCGGGAAATTTATTTTCCTAATGATACACCATTAAGGAACAAAGAAGACGGTGGCCACAACCTCTAGACAGGGCCCCTCTGCATGACAAATAAAGATGGACAAGGTCATGGAGGAGTACGAGGACATCTTCACCTCGCCCATACGTGTTCCTTTGCACTGTCAGGTCAACCACTCCATCGATCTGATCCCAAGTGTGCCACTACCCAATGGACCAATCGATTAGTGCTATGTGCTGGAGAACGATGAAATCAAGAGGTAGATTCAGAAGCTGTTGTAGAAAGGTCACATCCATCTAAGTTCATCACCCTGTGGGAGCCCGATCGTGTTGGTACAGAAGAAGGATGGGACTTGGAGGCTTTGTATTGACTATCGAACGCTGAACAAGATCACTATCTGTAATAAGTACTTGATCCCATGGATTGATGACCTCCAAGACCAACTAAATGGGGAAAAACATTTCAGTAAGAACAATCTGAAGTCACGATATCACCAGGTACCAATCAAACCCTTTGATGTGTGGAAGACTACCTTCAAAGCCAAGGAGGACCTTTTCAAATGGTTGGTTATGCCTTTAGGATTGACGAATGCTCCTACAACCTTCATGAGGCTAATGGATGACATCTTGTAGCCATTCACCAACTCATTTGTAGTGGTATACTTGGATGACATCCTGATCTTTAAAAAGAGTTGGGAAGAGCACCTCCACCACATCCAACAGGTTCTCCAAACACTGTGCAACACAAGTTATGTGCTAATTTGGAGAAATGCACTTTTGGCATGACCCAGGTTCAGTATCCAAGATAGATTATTGATGAATGGGGGGTGCATTTGGATCCAGCCAAAATCCAAGTCATTCAGTATTAACCATCTCCAACCACTCTAATAGAGCTCTGCAGCTTTCTAGGCCTTAACAACTTCTACCACATGTTCGTGTTGGAATTTTCTCATATAACTTGGCCCTTGAGTCAAGTCACCAAGGGAGGAGCGAAAGTAAAATTCTTTTGGTATGAATATTAATAGAAGGCATTCACAGAGTTGAAATATTGACTTTTCTCAGCACTATTGCTTGCATTACCAGACTTGCAACAACCATTTACGGTCAAGACAAATGCTTCTAACTATGTTATTGGGGCAGTCCTTACTCAACATGGGCATCCAGTATCATATCACAGTGAGACACTTTCAGACACAGTCCGAAAGTATCCCACTTATGACAACAAGATGTATTCCATTGTCCAGGCCTATCGATAATGGAAGCATTAGATTTTGGGGAACAAAATGGTCATCCACATAAACCACTGACCCCTGCAGTTCATACAGACCCATGGGAAATTGCAGAATGATCACCATCAGAAGTGGTCCACATACCTACAACAGTTCCATTTGAATATAAAGTATAAGAAGGGCAGCACCAATAATGTTACAGATTTCCTTAGTCGACCACCGATCATGGCGTTAACCACCGTTTTCAACTCTTGTGGGCACGAGACTTCCGATTGGCCACTTCTCTACAAAAGAGACCTAGAATTTGGCCACACATACTAGAAACTCTTAGAGGGTCATCATGTTCCAGATTTTCACCTCCAGGATGCCCTTTTATGCCACCTAGGTAACCTTTGTGTTCCTTCAAGTGAGCGTGCCAAGATGATTTGGGAAGCAAACTATAGTCGAGCTACTAGGCATTTCAGGGTCGAGAAAATGGTGGCAGTACTACAAAAGTATTTCTATTGGTCGAATCTTCAACAGGATGTTAGGAAGTACATTAGATCATGCACTTCCAGTGCCAATTCCAAACTAACCATCAAGAAGAAAGGCCTCTATACACCGCTGCCTACCCCTAGTCGACCTTGGGAATCCATCTCCATGGATTACATGTCGAGCCTTCCTTCTACTAAGCATGGAAACGATTGTGTTTTTGTGGTCGTCAACAGGTTCTCGAAGATGACCATTATGGCGGCTTGCAATAAGAATATCACATCAGAAGCCACTACTAAAATCTTCTTTGAACGACTATGGTTACACTTTGGGATCCCACAGTCTATCATCCCAAATCAAGATAGCAGGTTCCTCATTACATTTTGGTCTAGTCTTTGGTCGATGTTGGACACAAAACTCACTAAGTCCACAACTTTCCATCCTCAAACTGATGGCCAAATAGAGGTTGTGAACAGGATGATCGTACACATTCTGCACATGTACAACTCAAAGCATCCACTCACATGTGACGACAACCTCCCCTATGTTCAACACAGCTACAACCGAGCTCTCCATAGCTTGACTGGATGCAACCCTTTTCAGGTGGGCTTGGTATTCCAGCCACTATGTCCCATTGATGTGGCCATGCCAATTGCAGCTACTCACAGAGATTCAACTCATGCCTAGTCTGAAACCAATAAGGCAAATAGCTTCATTAAGCACATCCAATATATTCACTAGGAGGTCCATGAGATTCTGGAGAAATCAAATGCTAAGTACAAGCAGCAACATGATCAACATCGGATGCCACACAAGTTTCAGGTGGGTGACAAAGTTTGGTTTCATTTGAAAAATGAACACCTTACTGGAGCCTATCGGAAACTCAGACCACTCTGATATGGTCCTTACACCATTACCAAGGTTGTCGGAGACAATGCATTTGAGCTTAGCATTCCCCATTCATTGGCCTATACCTAGTGTTCAATGTGGACCGCCTTCGACCATACTTTCCACCATTACTACACACATCCGACATTGCAAAACAGCTCACACCCATAGAATTAAATCTAGATTGCATGGAACAAGCTGCAACTAATCGAATCATGGACACATAAATCAAGCACACTCGCCAGCAGAATATCCAACTGTATAGAATTGTCAAAGTATGCCACTTCCTTCACCAGGGCAAGTGGCTCTCCAGGGACCAAGTTCAGCAAAAGTTTCTTCATCTCATGGAGGAACTTAGCGCAATGGGGACCATTACTTCCTAAGGGGGGAGGAATGATCCAGGTGGATATTGGTGGCCACCCACCAAGTCCACTTGGACCCCTACCATTGTTTCTTTCAAGTTTTTAGTTTCCTTAATTGTAGCACAGTTTACTATTTTTCACAGTTTTTCGGGTCCTGAACTTCCAGAGTCGTTTTGAGACCCTAAGCAATGTTTTTTGGGAAAAATAAGAGTAGCATGGGTCCATGGACCCATGTTTCTCTTCCCAAAGTTGTAGTTCTCAGATATATCTTTCTAATGAGATATTGTGTGTGTCAAACAGAGATCGTATGCCAAACTTATGACCCCAGGATGTTGATGTACCAATTTACCCAAATGGGGCCCACAGTTTGGCGTTTCATCTTCTAGGGTTAGGTTTTTGGATGTTTAGGGTTCCATTATTTATCAACAATAAATAGGCCTTCGACGTCATTATAACAGAGTTCAGAGGCATGTAACCAAAACATCTCTTCTCAGAGATAAGCTACCATTGCCCTAGCTGGTTTATTTCCATTTCTGTTTGTAAGCATATTTCAATATTTTATAGTAATGAAATGAAGTATTATTTCCACTGCATCTTTGTCTTTCTGGTTATATATGTAATTTTTTTCATTCCTGTTTAAATCCAGATCATGGGTAGATTAAAAACAGAATAAATTATCACACATAAGAAACACACATGAACACCAGGATTTAAGGTGGAAACCCAATGTGGGAGAAGACCACCATTGTTATCATCTCAGTATTCAAAACTTATTTATGTCAAAAACTTCTTACATTCTTGTACTAGTGTAGACTCATACCAATACGTAGCCACCCACCTACTGAATGCTACAACCTTCACTCATTTTCTAGCTCTTAATGGATGGGAACTCCAACCCCCTCATTTGATTACCAGCTACTACTGGCAGGAATCTTCGACTTGCTCACTGAAGGCTCTAACATCGTTGACCACGTTTCATAAATTTTCACACTGGATACAATATCAACACTTAAGCTCACTGTAATACAATCATCAATCTCTGACACAACTGAATCAACTAATCACTGAAACCCAATCAACTAACACTTAATCGAAACTCAACCAATCAACTGGAATAGTCATATCACTATAAACAATACACAGAACTGAACTCAGAATATTGTATCAACACACAGAATCAACTGCAACCCTGATCATTCAAATTCCAAAATGTATATGCTACTTCACTTAAGGCAACCCACGTGTATACACGATTTTCTTTGGAGAAACCCGCATACAGATCTTAATATACTGAAAACTAAAAATTTGTATTTTTGAATCAGACGCAGAGTTGACTAGAGATATTCTGAAATATTCTGTTAGCTTACAAAATCCTCATATAGTCAGTAACATCAATAATCTTTTCAACCAATCAACATGTAAACAAATTCAACTTCATCATTTAATCAATTCTACTTCAGACATTATCACTCAACCTAGATCAATATGATAACATCATTGATAGACATTAGAGAAACAACAATACTGATTAGGTTGATCAGTCATTTATGAACATAAACCGTTACTTTATATATGTGACTCTGAAGAAGAAAACCCGCGTGTATACGCGTTTTTCCCGAGACCAACCAGCGTATAAATCTACAATTTTGACCTAAAATTGTGTAGATCTTCAGAACTTCAGAAATACATAGATCATAATATTCATAGGTAAAAACATGTGTCAGTACTGAGATCTAGTCAATCCATGAGTAGATCATACAATGAAAATTCATTTCAGGTCTCATGATCCTAATCCATTATTGTATTCATCGGTGCATAATTATTTTGGACCTATGTGATATTTATGGCCCTTACAATGCAAATATACTTCAGATTGAAGTATTCATGAAAAATACTTTCACTTTCACACTTAGCACTTTGATCTTCACCTCTTTATATAGTTTAGCCCTTATCCAATACCGCATGTCAAAACTACACTAGTGCTAGTGGTAATCCTTGACGTGATCAATAACTGTTGTCGCACTCATTACTATGGGCCAATACCATGGTAAAGAACCCTGCTATTTAGAATACCATATTTCAAAAGCCATATGCTACCTTTCTTCACCAAACTCACATGTATACACGACTTGGCCTAGAAAAACCTGCATATATATTTTCAAATATTCACCTCTATCACACTTCTAATTTTGATTTGTAAACCTTTGACCCATCATTCTAGTATTTTGTTCCATCATTCTGTTATCTCTGAATTGACCTGTGGATTCATCTAGTTACCATATACTTGTTCTATTACAAGTGAGTTTCCATAAAGGATAACACATGCATCATAATGCCAACAATCTCCCCCTTTCGACTTGGTGGCAACCATGTTGGTGTTGATCACCTCAACCTGTAGAAACTTATGAGATACATCAAATAACCGTTATTCAAACACCAATATATTCTCCCCCTTTGACATCAAGGTCAAAGGGTGGATCAAAACTCTCTTGTGGATCTGATTTTCACTATATTTTCCATGCTCCTCGTGAGAACATGTTCAATCTGTTAGGGCCTAAATTCACCTCAGGCTGAGAAAGGCAAGTCTAGGGTAACATCAAACCATGCTTAACCTGGTAGCTAGCCCTACCAGGTTGGGAGAGGGTTCTCTCCTTGTCAATCTCAATAAAATATAGCAAATGAGGATTGAGATGACTATTGTGAAGACTAATTTTAGGCTAGGTATATGCTCAGAGGAGTTTGATTGAATTTTAGGTTGATTTGCTAGATCAAAAGTGAAAGGCAGTTTTGGGTCTGGGGAATGGACTCAGTCTTGCAAGGATTTCTGTGGGATGAGATAGGAAAATGCTTTAGTACTTCGAAATAAGTGAAATGGAAATTCTTAAGACTGATGAGGAGTTGAAGAGGGCATGAAAGTATCAGGAATCCTCTTCAAACAGTAGAAAACATATAAAACTTAACAAACCCTAAGGTAGAGCACTGCAACATCAATGAATTCCACCTTTATACTTAATTCATTTAGTTAAGCTGAAAAGAGAGAGATAATGGCACACATAAACATATGATAACTTGAACCACAGAAGGAAAAACAATACTAAGTCACCTTGCCACGAGAATCCCACAAAATGCTGCCCTGACCTATTTCCTTGCAAAACTGCAGAGATGAATGTACAATAATGCTCAAAGCATTCACAAGAGTCCAACTTTTACAAATGACTAAAAAAATATTAGATATAGGAAAAAACAACTCATGCTAGGCTTTAGGGGTCAAATTCATGAGTTTAGGAGTTGTTTCAACAAGATCTAAACTAAGAACTGAAAAGTAGGCAGTGGAACAACTTGCCTCTAAAACTTAGGAAATTGATTCATTCAGTTCAAAACCAGTTATACATGATGTATCTACCTCCATGAGTTAATTTTCAACATTTTTACATCAAAGTCCATCAATTTACATCATGAGTTTTACCATGAGAGAGAAAAAAGTCAAACTGGGAAAAACTAGGTGAAAAACAGAGTTTTTTGGGCAAAAATAGCAATTTTCCATCTTGTGTGTCACGCCACTTTCCCTGTGCGTAGCACCTTTTTGTAGCTGATTTTGGAGGCCTTCCTGTGCACCAAATTTGCACCAAGTTAGCTTTTCGGAGAGGTATATCTATCTATTTTCTACAATAGGTGGAATTTCTGAATTTGGTGTCCATTTTCCCCTCCAAAAGTGAGTTCTCCGAACACTGCTTCCTGTGTGGCCAAAAAGGGGCAGAGAGGGCATTTTTGAGGTGTTTTGACCCTTTTTGGAATCTCAAAACTTGACAAAACTTTCTAGTAATTTCTGGGCATTCATAATTTTACATGAGGAATCCAAAAATGTAGAGTTTTCCTCCAAAGGAGGTGCCTAGCAAAAGCGAGCACTAGGTGGCGCTACATTCCAGGCAGAAAAACCTGTTTTTTCCTTCAAAAATTCAAAATTGATAAAAAGTGTGTCAAATTTCCTAAAATTTGGGCTGAGTGACCTGCATCAAGTACTATATTGGTATAAGGAAGCCTCAGCCAAGATTTTGAGCTTATCTTGCTCTTTCTTCCTCCTCAAAGTTTTCCTCAACTTGGCCTTCAAGGTCCTTATTCTCGCTTTGCAAATCTTGTTTCTTGCCAAATAGTGATAGGCCATGTGCCTCAACATCGTTTTCTCTTTGTTGGCCTTCTCCAATAGTTTCTCTAAGTGCATGTTTTCCCTCTCTAGCTAAGATTCATAATCAGCTTCAATGTCTTGATCTAGTGGTGTCAATTTGATTTTCCTCCTCTTGGCTGCTTGCCGGTTTTCTCTTATGTTTTGCAACTCCATGATTTTTTGTTGGTTCTCCAACTACTTGTTCCTTTGCTAAAGGTAGTTGATAATCCACTTAGCTCTTTCTAGGTTAAGAGATAATTCATGAATGCCAGCTTTTTATTCTTTTATGATCTCCTTGAGCTTTGAGCTTTGGGAGCCCAAATCAGAGTCATCATCCTGAATGAGAATGAAATATCTCTTTAGACCTTCAGAAGGCCCTTCATCATGCACTGGTTGTTTACCTTTGTCCTATATCTGCTTTGTTGTTGAAGGAAACAAGACCCCTTCCACCCTAGGTGGAGATAATACTCATTTGGCTGCTATAAATAATATCCTCGTGCCCTTTTGGTAAGTGACAAATACTGGCACACTGGTTGTTTGAGTCTCATGCACTTCTTGCTGATGCGAAGGCCCTCCTGCCTCATGAAAAACTGATGGGGTCACTTGAGGACTTGTGAAAACCTCATGTGAAATGAAATCATCTCATGAAAGATTCAGCAAGCTCAACTGATGCAAAACCACAATATTGATCAATGCAAAGTGATAGATGTTGTTGTACTATTGATGAGGAGGTTTCCTTTGCACCAATGTGGTCATTTTATCAATATTTCGGCACATGAAATAGGGGATGTTCATCATCCTCACTCTAGTGAAATGCATCAATAGTCTAATATGATAGGTGTACAAGCGAGAAAATCTGCCTTCACAGCTGAAGTATTTGATTATGAGTTTCATAAGTGGAGCATATGTGTCCTATAGGTATCTGAAAGGGAAGACCCTACTGATTTGCTTCTGATAGCCAGCCTTGATATAAGGCTCATAATGTTCTTTGTCCACCAGCTGTCCCTTGTTCCACTATTCACCCACATTCGGAATACCTGTTGCTTCAGCTATAGTTTCAGGTGTCAAAGTGAATGTAACACCTACCAAATTGACCTGGCCATTGTGAAGATGGAGGACAAATAATCTAGCAAGCTCATGGTGGTATTTGACTCTTTCCACCATCTCACAAAACTGGTAGCAAGACTAATGTTTGAAACAAGCTACTGCAAGAGGGCAAGCCAATAGCTCTATAAGTGTAGTGGGCTCCTCCCGAATGTGTTTTCCTCCCTTGTGAGGTTTTCTTGGTGCATGAATTTCTTGGGAGGAATCCCTCATTGTTTCCTCATCCCTTTCATAAGGTGAATCTATTTCCATGTTTTCCACTGTATGGTGTTTTAATGATGAGTATGAAGAGATTTTAAATGAAGAATAGTTGTTTGTTGTTTATGAATAGGACTGATGAGTAGGACTGTGAATGAGGAATTTTGATGCTGGTTTTAGGGTTTTTTGGGAGTGGCAGGGTTTTGGGAATGCCAATTAGGGTTTGGGAATAGTGGGAATTTGTTTAGAAATTAGGGTTTTGGGGATGAGGGGGGTAGGAGGAATGTGAAAATGATTGCAGGGAGCAAACAACAACAATGACAATTTTTGAAAACCCTAGACAACTTTTTCAATGAACTATGCAACAAACTAGGGTTTTATCTTTCACCTATTGAAACACCATGAAAGATGATCAAAACCTTTGCAATGGAAATATGAGAGCTTCCACTTACTTGAAATAACAAAGTTTGCAAGATTTGGGAGCTTTGCAAAGTTGATTGGGTGAATTTCGGGCTTGGAAGATAAGTGCGCTGCGCCCAGACACAGGTGCGCCGCGCTGCTCAGGTGCACCGCACCTGTTAGATTTTCAATGCAATTTCTGCGCTCTGTACGCCGCGCCGACGAGGTGCGCTGCACCTCAACCCAGGTGCGCCGCGCCTAGTAAGCTTTGCAAATTTTGCTGTAAATCGCCTTCCTTCGTCTAAAAATCGCGATTTTGACTTGTTATTTTCTCTTTAACATAAGCAATGAAGCCTTCAACATGAAAAACACTTTATATACAACTCGCTTTGATTTTTCATTTACAAAAACCCACTTTCTAATGTTTTTCCTTTCACTTTATCATTTAAAACTCTGTGTTGCAGTTAGACTTTCTTTTGACTTTTGGTGGAATAATGCTTTGAATTTCTTGTTTTTTATAGGAGCTAGAGTGTAGGAGTTTGGCAAGGTGACCAGGGCTGCATTTCTAGACTTATTACATATACGAAGAACAAAATTACATGAAATTTTATACATAAGACAATAAAACTCTGTTTTTCCTCAAAACAGGGTTTTGAGGAAAAATCAATCACTGAGCATGTGATTATTGAAATTTTTGATGTTGAGACCTTATTTGACCTCCTCATGTGCATGTTGACCATTATTAAGCTTTTACAAGACTATGAGGACAAACCCTAGACCTAATGAGACCTAAAACCCTAAAAATTGCTTTTGCAAATGTAAAGACAAAAATGACTGTAAATGATCTGAATTCATGAAAATAGGCCAGCAGGTAAAGATCATGAGGGAAAATTGATAATAAGCCACTGCCATCAGATGATCCATGACCTAATGGAATGCAGCTGATCGGATGAGACACCTAAAATGCAATGCAACAAGAGAATTTTGATCACTAATGGAGGGATGAAGATACTGACACTAACAGAATCTTCAGAAATATTTCCAAATGAAGAACATGACTCTATAACTCGATTGAATATGACCTTTCTATCACTAGGGACTCGTACTTACATCAAACACCCAGCCAAGTGGGGATACATATTTGACTCAACCACCCAACCAAGTGGGATTACATATTTGACATGACCTCAAAAGTCCATACGTGATTGAATATGACAATTATTACATCACAGGTCTTCACATGACCTTTACATCAAATGAAATATATGCCATTAATAACTGAGACCAAAAGATCTTACTTGTAGCATAATTCATCAACCAAAATGCTAATAATGCATTATATTCTGCTTGGCTAACGCTCCCCCTGAACTTGTGCTACCTATCAACAACATACCAAGAAAAATCAAATCATAACTACTAGAAGCATTTCAAAGGCTGGTCTTGAGTCTGTCCCACTATTTTTCTATCAGAGAAAAACATGCACGACTCTCTGTAAAGAAACTCGTGTATATACGTGACTATACTTCATGAAACCCGTGTATAGACAACAACCTTCTGAATTTTCACCTGTAGACTGAGCATACTGGATTAACAAAAAAATGAGGTAGAGACAACTCCCAGTTTCTATCTGAGATATTCAAATGCTTCTTTGGGAAGGGGTTTACTAAATATATCAGCAACTTTTTCTTTGGAGGGAACATACTCCAATTTAACCTTTTCCCCAGCACTTTTTCATGTAGAAAGTTATACTTAATAGGTATATGCTTGGTTTTGGAGTGAAAAGAGGATTTTTCAAAATAATAATAGCACTTGTATTATCACATAGGTTGGAGATGGGTGGAGAACATTTGTTTTGTATATCCTGTAATGTTTGCATCATCTAGAGAAGTTGTGTGCAACAAGATGCATCATCCACATATTCTTATTCCGTTGTAGATAAGGCAATGGAACTTTGCTTCTTTCTAAACCAAGATACCAATCAGGGCCCCATGTAAAATGCACCTCCACTAGTGCTTTTACAGTCATCAACATTTCCATCCCAATTCACATCTATGTATGCATGAACGATAAGATCTGCATCTTTAGGATACCATAGACCAAAGTCTTGGGTTCCTTGGAGATATTTGAATATTCTCTTTACTGCCTAAAGATGTGATTCCTTTGGATTAGCTTGGAAATGTCCAACAATCCCAACTGCATGCATGCTATCTCGTCTGGTACTTGTTAGATAAAGTAGACTTACAATCATGGACCTGTACTCTAGTTGGTTTACTGTGGGAGAATCACCATTAGAATTGGGGCTACATCATGTCATCATGGGAGTACATATAGGTTTTCACTCTTCCATTCCATACTTCTTCAAAATTTTCTTGAGATATTTTGTTTGTGAGAGAAATATGCCATCTTTTTCTTGTTGTATTTGTAGACCAAGAAAATATGTTAGTTCCCCAAGTAAAGACATTTCCAATTATTGTTGCATAATAGAAGAAACGTTTTGACTCATAGATTCTTCATTAATTCCAAAAATTATATCATTAACATAAAGAACAATAATTAGTAGTTTATCACTCGCATTTTTTGTGTACAAGTTGATGTCTGCGGATCCTTTTGTGAAACCTTGTTGTTGCAGATATTTGTCAAGATGATAATACAATGCCCACAGACCTTGTTTTCATGCATATAAATCCTTTTTGAGTTTTCATACAAGCTTTTCATCATTCCCCAAAATGAATCCTTCAGGTTGTTCAATATATACTTCTTATTCTAGATCTCCATTAAGGAAAGCGGATTTTACATCCATTTGATAAACTTTGAAATTTCAAAAACTTGAAAATGCTAGAAATTTTTTTATGGCTTCATGTATGGCTACTGGTGAAAATTTTTCTTCAAAGTATATACCTTCTTGTTGAGCATAACCTTTACAAATAAGTCTGGCTTTGTTCCTAATGACCTCTCCATTTTGATTCAACTTATTTTTGAATATCTATTTTGTCCCAATGACATTTTTATCACGAGGCCTTGGAACCAATTCCCAAGTATCATTCTTTTCAATTTGATCAAGTTATTCATTCATGACCTTAACCCAACATTCATCTTTACTAGCTTGATTTACATTTTGTGGTTCAAAGGTGGATAATAAATCTAGATAACTAGAAGATCCTACAAGGGTTATTCTTTTTTGTACCCGAGATTCCTTTTCTCCTAGAATTTGAGTTTTTGGATGATTCTTTTGAACATACCTAGATGGAGCCTTTTCTTTGTCTAATGTTTCTTCTTCTATTGATTCATTAGTTTCTTCTTCTATATCATTGCAATTTGATGTGGGAAAGAATTCATCATCATCATCCTCTTTTGTTGATGTTACCTTTTTGGGCCCTGTGCATGTTTCATCAATCACTACATCAATGCATTCAACAATTGTTTGAAGTCTCTTATTGTAACATGTGTATCCTTTACTTCTAGATGAGTAATCAAGAAGTATTCCTTTATCTACTCTAGCTTCAAACTTACCAAGTTTTTCATCACTATTTTTGATGAAACATTTTCTTCCAAAAACTCTAAAATGCTTTATAGTGGGAGACTTACCATACCAAAGTTCATACAAAGTTTTATCATTATTTGCATGAACATGAGCCTTGTTGAGAATATTTACTATAGTATGTGTGCCTTCACCCCAAAAGCTGTTAGGAGTTCTAGACTCATCAAGCATAGCACAAGCCATTTGTTGAAGAATTCTATTCATTGTTTCTGCCACGCCATTTTGTTGAGGAGTTTTAGCTACAAAAAATTATCTTTTTATGCCACATTGTTCACAGAAATCAAAGAATTCATCTTATATGTATTCTCCTCCTTGGTCAGATCTGAGAAATTTGGTTTCTAGATCTAATTCATTTTCAACTAATGCTTTGAAGACTTTAAATTTATCAAATGCTTCATCTTTGTGTTTTAATAAACCGATCCATCATATTCTAGATAAGTTATCAACGAATAAGATATAGTATTGTTCTCCACGAGGTGACTTTTTCCTTACTAGTCCTCACAAATTAGTGTGTATAAGTTCAAGAGGCTTACTTTCTAATCCTTCTTTGGCATTGAATTGAACTCTGGTTTGCTTACCGAATTGACATGACTTACAAATGGCACTTTCTGGTATGGTGATGTTGGGTAGATCATGAATAGCTTTGAGCCTAATTAATTTTCTTATTTGGGATAAGCTTAGATGTCCCAACCTTTTATGCCATAACCAGTTTTTGTCTACCTTTCCTAGATAACATTGTTCTTGGCCACCTTTGGATATATAAATATTGCTTAGGGTTCTTGTTCCTTTTATTATGGTCTTTCATGTGTCAATTTCATGAACCATACATTATTTTGATCAAAATACCACCTCATTTCCTTGGTCACACATTTGGTTAACACTCAACAAGTTATGCTTTAATCCACCAACATACATAACATCACTGACTTTAACATTTTCTTTTAGAAAAATAGAAGCTTTACCCTTAATGACAGTAGGTGAGCCATTTCCAAAAGTGACATTTTCTTCTTTCTCTAAAGAATTGTATGAAATAAGTTTATATTTATCAAATGTCATGTGTTTTGAGCATCCTCTATCAATGTACCATTGATTTTATTTTCCTTTTGCAAACAATTCTATGCCACAACTTTCAGATTGTAACTCCTTACTTTTCCATACCTTAGAATTTTTTGATATTTGCTCCTTTTGAGATGTTGGTTGTAATTTGATCCTGCATTCAGATTCTTCATGTCCAAAGCTATAGCAAAATGAGCATTCAATTTCATCTATAAGAGGTGAGAAGTTATTATAAGTGTTCTTCTTGACTCTTGTCTCATTCCTTTATTTTCTTTCTTCTCTAGTCATGATATTTTTTTATGCAACACATTGAGGAGCCTTATGACCAAAATTATGACATGAGAAACATAGTCCATTAAAGAAGATGATTTTTTTTTTTTTTTTTTATCATAGAATCTTCTGGTGTTTTTTACCTTTTTACTGGTGCTTCTATTGTTGTTCATCCTTGGATTGGATTGAACATGATTTACCTGTGGAATGCCTTTATTCTTTTGCTGAGGACTGAAGCTTTGTTGACTGGTTTTTGCTGCATTACTAAAGCTTTGCTGACCAATTTTTGCTACAATTAGATAGATTCTGGTGGTGGATGAAGAATTTTATGTTTGAGATGTTTCTCTAGTGTATCGAAGACCTGTCTTCATAAGAGGAGAGCATTGTACCTTGATAATTTCATCTAAGGTTTCATATCCTTTAGCAAATCTATGATCATAGTTTTTTTTCTCAAGTTCCTTTCTTAGACTTACTGCTTAACATTCTAACTTCTCATTATTCTTTTCCTTTTCTATGAGTTGATGCTTAAATGTATCTATGGCTACTTTGTTTTCTTCCAAGCAAATTTTGAGTTGAGTAATTTCTTCAAAAAAAAAAATTCCTCTAAAGCATTCATAAATTTATCATTAGACTCATTAGTTTTTTTCTCAAAAGCCATGAGTAATTTAAGATCTTGATCATATTCTCCTTCTTCACTATTTGACAAACCATCCCTATCTTCATGAGTATAATAACTTCTTCTATTGTCAAACTATCTCCTATTAACATTAGTAGTATCCTTCCCTTTGTCATGGTTGTTTTTATGACGACATTTGGTAGCATAATGACGAACTCTACCACAAGAAAAAAATTTGAAGGGAAACTTACCTCTGAACCTTCTGATGCCCAGTTGAAGTTTCTTTACAAAGTTCACCTCATGTTCTTCTGATATACATTCTGATTCCTTGTGTCCTTCCTTTTATTTTCCTTTTGCATATGCTTTAAATGTGACTTCTTTGACTTCTGAGGGACCTCCTTTCGTCATTTCAAAAGCAGTCAAGATCCCATGAAGTTGAACAATAGTAAGAGTTTGTAGATCCTTCTTCTCTTCAATGGAAGTCACTTTTGACTCGAATTTAGGAATTAGATATATTAATATTTTCTCCACTAAAGTAGTGTCCTTTATTTATTCACCTATATTTTTCATGTGATTTACAATCTCATCTATACAAAGAAAGAAACTAGAAATACTTTAATCATTATGCATTTTTAGAGTTTGATATTAAATTCTGAGAGTTTTGAGTTTAGCACATTTTACCTTGGTATCGTCTTCATAACTTTGAATGATTCTATCCCATATTTCTTTTGTTGTGTTTAGTTGCACAACTTTGACAAATTATGATTTTGTCAGACTTCCCAATAATGAATTGACAACTTTGGCAATGGTTTCATATGTTTTCTTCTCTTTGCATCTGTGGGAACTACAGTTGGATATTGGTTACCTCCTTCCACAATTGCACAAACATCTTCTCCAAGAGATTGAAGATAGGATCTGGTCCTTGTCTTCTAATATATAAAATTGTTTCTGTTGAAGAGTGGTGTTTTGATAGATTTCATTCCATCTTGATGGCTCATCATAGGAGATCTTTCTTCAAGCAATTAAGCTTCTTTTAAAGGACCTACTCTGATACCAATTGTTCGGAAAAATACTTGGGGGAGTGGGGTGAATCAGTGTTTTAAAAAAACTCACAATAATAATTTTCTTTTTTAAAATGTATACGTGACTTCACTGAACCCAGCTAGCGTATATACATGATTGTTGTAAAGGAAACTAGTGTATGCTTAGTAAACTTGTAAAACAACTAATTTTTTATTTGTTAAGCTTGAACCAAAATGTAAGAGATTTATCAGGCATTTGATAAGCAGTAAATAGGTACAGTAAGAACATAATAAAGTATCACACATAAGAAACACGCATGAACACCAATATTTAAGATGGAAACCCAATGTGGGAGAAGACCATCATTGATGTCATCTCAGTCTTCAAAACTTATTAATATCAAAAAAAATATTACATTCTTGTACTGGTGCTAACTCATACGAGTATGCAGGCACCCACCTGCTGAAGGCTACAACCTTCACTCGTTCTCCTACTGGAAGGGAGATCCAACCCCCTGATCTGATTACCAGCTACTACTGGCAGGAATCTTTGACTTCCTCACTAAATGCTCCAACCCTCAGAAACATCTGTAGACCACGTTTCATAAATTTTCACACTGGATCCAATATCAACACTTAATCTCATTGTAATAGAATCATCAATAGCTAACACAACTGAATCAACCAATCACTAAAACCCAATCAAATGACACTTAATCAAAACTCAACCAATCAAATGGAATATTCAGATCACTCTAATCAATACACAGAACTGAACTCAAAATATTGCATAAACACACATAATCAACTGCAACCCTGATCATTCAAATGCCAAAATGTATATGCTACTTCATTTAAGGTAACTTGTGTTTATATGCGCTTTTCTATAGATAAACCCACATACAGATCTTAATTATTGGGATGAGGTCCTTGGGGCCAATTTTTGTCAGTTAAGTCAATTTGTGTAATAATTTGTGTTAAATAATGTAAAGTCTCCATGAAATGTGGAAGCAGAGCTCGAATCCAAGTAAGAGTCAAAGGGGCATTAGTCCCTTGTATGGGTAGGTGATAGGATGGTTTTGAGACCCACCCATGGTTTGTGGGTCATGGTATTGTAATGAAAAGGCTATATATAGTTGAGTCATAGCAAGTCTAAGAGATAACATTTTGTGAAGAATCATCATAAAGGCAAGATGCTAAGGCAAGAAAGGTTTGTTTCCTGTACTTAAGTGAAAGGGGAAGGCTCCTATAGCTGAGTGTGCGAAGACCTTCGTAAGTTCGCAGCTAAGTGCGCAGGCCCCTACAGCTATGTATGCAGGGATAATAAGTTTGTATCTAAATGTTTACATCTTAATAAAGACTATTTTGAGCCAAATTTGTGCATCTGTACCTTGTTTATTTACTTATGTTTAAGTTTATGTATCTTCTCTCTGTGATCTGTTTTATGTGAATTAATACTTAATTTCTGCGCAAAATAGATAGATATGTAATTTTTATGCATAATAAGTATAATTAACCACCTTTGCAGAGATCGAGAAGTCATTATATAGATTTACTGTAGTTAACTGTTCAAAAATGGTAGATCTGCGCAACGACAGGTCTAGGTCATAAGGACTTCAGAATATACAGTTTATTATGGGAAAGTAGTGAATATGTATATTTTATGCATGTTAAGTACAATTAGGTATCTTCACAAAGATTTGAAGGTCATTTCGATAGAATTGTAGTAGTTGAAAATAAGAAGGAACAGATTTGTGCAAAGGCAGATCTAAGCTATAAGATCCTTAGGAAGACCATCACACAAGCCTCTGGATGTTGAAACCTAGTTCTATCATCCCCCAATATTGCTTCGGGTGAGATTGCAACTTGTCCTACATAGGTTGTTTCCAAAAGGGCCAACAGTTAAATTTTTTTGGTTGGCGCAAATAACTCTAAACCTAGGTTAGGCTCCCTCAAGCCAACAAATGTTTTTGTTGCCAGGATCGAGATCAATCTGAGGAATGTGTGATGTCGAATAAGTGGTTTCCTACTAAGAAAGAAATTGAGAAGTGGCTCGATCAGAAGGAACACGAGTTCACAGTTTAGGAGAACAGAAATCTACAGTTATCCAAGGAACAATGGTTGAGTAGATACCTAAACTCAGACGAGACCGAAATATTTTTTTGTTTCTTCCCTTGCGAATTCCACGAGTGATTGTCAAAATTAGCAGGCAGTTAGGGTACATGGTGACTTGACGACCCTATTGTGTGGAATCTATAGATGGTAAGGCACTTGGAAGCTTTAGAAAACAACATCGCGCAAGCCGTTGATCATTGGTTTGATCGCACACTCTGAGGATTTGTTATTGAGTTCGCAATCCATACAACTATCAATTACAGTGAAGCAGAGCACAAGCTCTTCAATGGTCTGTGAGGTAAGAATTTAAAATCTCTGAAAACTTGGATTAAGATGTTTTTGTGTAAAAAAACGGTTATGGCATTACTTTGATGTTTGGGACTACGCAAAGCAGAAAACCCTTCAAAAAGAATGAAGAATTGGGCTCTTAATATAGTCTGTTATTGGGATCCTCTTTAAGTGACAATGAAGGAACTATTCTAAATACACCGCGAAGTGCGTTGCAGTTGGTAACTCAAGGTATCCCGTGGATACCTCATCCATCCACTCCATCTCCACCTCCACCTTTGCCACATACACCTACACCTTCACCTCCACCTCCACCATTCAATATGGAAAACACAATGAATGTCGATATTCAAAGGGGTAGGGAGTGAAGACCCCAAACAATTCTTGTTTGTTGTAAATGATGTGTGGATAGCACAACAGATCACTGATGATAATCTAAAGAAAGCACAACTGGTCACAACATTGCAGGATAGAGCACTGACTTGGTATATCAAGTACTGTCAAGATCACACTATCACGAAATTGGCAGAGATTCAATAAGAATTGATCAATCAATTTAAGAAGCCTAAATCTCAGGCACAATCTGTTATAGAGTTTAAGGAGATAAAGAAAGTCGTGAATTATTCCTCACGAGATTTAGATCAGAGGCTAAAATTCTTGATCCGACAGGCTAACATGAACATCACAGGTGAACAACACAAAGAGTGGTACATTTCTTCATTGTTCCTCCACTAATATTAATGTTATGACAACAGAAGATAGCAATGCAAGAAGAATCTGTGGAGATCATGATGAGATTGGAACCCTCACCAATACAAGATATGAACATTCGAGTACAACACATTCACTCACAATTGGCAAGTCTGCACCTAGAGTTGCATATCCTGAAGAAGGGAAGGGAAGCCCAACCTAAAGTTCGTGCAAAAGTTTGGTGCTTGAAGTGCAAGGGCCACGGTCACTATAAGGACCATTGTCCGGTTTATCAGAATTATCTTGTTGGGGGAGGGCCTGTCCCCTTGAAACCAAAAAATACCATTGGGCCGAGTGCAGGAGTAGCACCATGGTGTGCTATTTTTCAAGTTACAGGACATCATGTGACATACAATTTTCATTTACTACAGAAGTTTGTATAGACCCCCAAGCAGTTGTTTTTGAAATTTCTACAAGTTTGTAGGTCATGATGAGTGCCATTGTCAAAGTTATGAACTAGTGATGGATAGGACCCCTACCTACTGAATACAGGTAGAAAACCAACCTCTGGATTAGGGCATGGGTGCAGCATGTGGAGGATTCGAAGGCCATGGAAGAGGAAGAGGAGGAGGGGCTAGCAGAGGTCGTGGAAAATTTATTTTTTATAATTCTGACGAGGTTGGACATTTTGCATGCGTATTTTAGAACCCAATGCATCCTTCTTTTGAATATTATAGATAGTTTGACCATGTGATAAAAGATTACATGCTCCTTATAAAAAATATGCAAGAAACGAATATGTAGACCCAGCAGCACACGTAGAATATCCATATGACAAGGGAAGAGCCTCGTGAATATGATCCTAGCATTAATATCATAATGTGTAGTGGTATGGCCATAGGTGAAGGTAAGGGAAAGAAACCAAAGATTGAAGGATGGGTGCACAAGGCCGCTGAAAAAGAAGTCGTGTTTGACATCAACCAAGATAAAGAAAATTTTATGGAGGCTAAAAAGAATTTTACTGAAGCTTCTACATCCGGGAGTCAAGAGAAATCAGTTGGGAACAATGAAGTGCAAGATGTGGATCCTTTGCTATTAGCCACTTTCCTAAAGACCTGTATGAATTTTTTGTGTGATAAAAAGGCAGTAGAAGGGCTCCAAGAGCTAATAAACAATTATGAAGGTAAGATTAAGGTTCCTTCATAACAGTGTGCTATGAAGAAACTAGGTAAGCATAAGAAACAACTACGGCACAAGATGAGGCTAACTGCGTAGATAGGAGAATATGAAATGGACCAAGTAATCCTGGATCTGGGTTTTGATGCGAACATGTTGCCAAAGAAGACATGGGAAAGGGTGGGGAGACCTACGCTGCAATGGTATCCTATATAACTATGCATGTCCAATCAACAGAATATTATTCCTATGGGGCACCTATATGGGGTAATAGTTGATATTGAAGGAGCAAGTTCTGTGACGGACTTTGAAGTAATAGAAATAGAAGATGACAACAAATCTTACCCCGCACTACTAGGAATTGATTGGGCCTTTGACATGGATTCGGTGATTAATCTAAAGAATCATGAGATGACATTTGAGAGGAATGCACTCAGGGTTATTGTGCCACTAGACCCTACTGAAGGAGCGTTCCATATTGAACTTGTTTAGGAGTTTGTGGAGGATGATGATGATCTAGACTAGATATACAAGATCATAGCATGAGATGAATATTGGATCAATCCTATGGCCGATGGACGAATTACCTGGGACAGGGATAGTTCCTACACCTCATTCTCAAATGAAGAACTCGAGCACTGAAAGAATTGGTTGCATGAAGTATCTACACTACCCCACACTATGATCACCAAATCATTGTAGTGTGTATCTACAGAGGTAAGAAAGCTTCCACATTATGATGGATTAAATGATGTTAATCCCTTTTTGGATGAGTTTGAAAGGGAGGTTTTCGAGGAACATCGACTCTAGGCTCTTGAATTGGCACTGCATGCTCTGCCTACCCGTTGGTGGGGTACACATATGGAAAGCTTCGCTAACTGGAAGGAATACAAGCGGATGATGAAGCTAAGGTTTGGATATGATAACACCTGGACGACTGAGAAGTATAGTGGGAAGAATGATCCACTCGAACACTTGGCATAGTGGACTAAATCTTGGGGAGAAGAGTCGCAACCAGAATGGGTGCATATCTTCTGTCACGCCTTAGATACTATTCCAATGAATTGGTATTTGGAAATGGAGCTATGCCACGAGATAGCAGAATGGCATGTCTTGAGGGAAAGCTTCTTATTAACTTTCATATTTGAGGATGGATTTAAATGCATTAATGAAGCACTACAAGAGATTAAGGCCGCTATCTTTATAACACCTAAAGAATTGGTGGAATGGGTACAGACATAATGGAGTACACAGCTACGCAATGTGCTAGAATGTTACAATGTGACGGCCAAAGAAGAAGAAGATGAGCCAAGAAAAATCAACATTCCAGAGACTGAGGGACAACGTGAGGTTGAAGTACCCAAGATAGAGAACTATGATGTAACAGAACCACTAAAAACCTGGCAGGTAAATATTGGATCTGATGTTTAACCTAAGTTCGTGAAGATAGGATATTATTGGGACGAAGATAGAGTCGATAAGGTAGTCGAACTACTGCATGAATACCAGGATCTATTCTCAACGAAGTTATCGGATCTGAAGGGTATTGTAGGAGATTTGGGCATAATGAAACTTACTTTGAAACCTGATGCGGAGCCCATCAAGCAAAGACCTTATCAACTCAATCTGAAATATAAAGAAAAAGTGCACAAAGAACTGGATAAAATGTTGGAGGCCAGAATTATTGAGTCAGTAGAAGAATTTGATTGGGTGAGCTTGATGGTTATCCATGAAAATAAACATCAAGGTGAAATCAGAATATGCATAGATCTGAGAAAACTAAATGATGCATGTGTGCATGATCCATTTCCAACACCATTTACAGATGAAGTGTTAGAGAATGTTGGAGAATAGGAGGCTTATTCATTCACTGATGGGTTCTCAGGATACCATTAGATTAACATCGTGCTAGAGGATCGCAGCAAGACAACCCTCATGACAGAGTTGGGTTGCTTTTAATATACATTAATACCATTCAGGTTGAAGAATGCACCCACAATCTTCCCCAGGGTAGTAATCGCGGTGTTTAAGGATTTTATTCATAAATTATTGAAGGTATATTTTGATGACTGGACTGTGTTTGGATTAGTGAAGTTCCATGTTGCAAGTCTATGCCTCATGTTGGATACATGTCATAGATACTAGATGGTGTTGAACTTGAAGAAATTTATATTATGTGTCCCTTTTGGAATTTTTCTAGGCCATGCAGTATGGCACGGATTGATGGTGGACCCTACAAAGATAGCAGTGATTGTGAATTTAGAAGCTCACAAGAGTGTTAAGTAGTTGCATGTAATGTTGGGCCACACAGGCCATTATAGGAAGTTTATCAAGTCTTATGCCCAGATAACAAGGAAAATTTTAAGGATGGAAAATTTTCTTGAAGTTTAAAACATTGGCGAATCTCACTAATCCCTAATATGCAAATTATAAATGTTTATTGATATATTTGTAAAATTAATCAAATTTATAATTATTTTATATATAGTCTCTCTATAATGTTGGCGATTTTTAAGGTAAAATAATTTTATATTCTAAAATTTGGGCGAATCGTCTTTTATAAAATTGGGAATTGGCGAATCTTTTTTGTGGAAAAATCATGGAAAATTAGCCCACTGGGCGAACATTAGCCCCTAAAATTTTCCATGCCAGATAACCTCGTCCATGGAGAAACTATTAAATAAGGATGTAAATTTTTGTTGGGATGAGGAGTGTCAATAGAGTCTTGATGTGTTCAAGGACAAGATGGTGACTGCACCCATCTTAGTATTTCAGGATTGGAAGAGAGAGTTCCATGTGCATGTAGATGCCTCATTTCTTGCGCTAGGTGCGGCATTGACCTAGCTTGGTGAAGGCTATTGATCATCCAATAACCTTTGCAATTAGGAAACTATCAAAAGCCAAAAAGAACTATTCCACTATAGAGCATGAAGGGCTAGTGAAGGTTTACGCACTGCAAAAGTTTCAACATTATTCGTTGGGCACACATTTCAAAATGTACACAGGTTACTCTGCTCTCAAGTACCTGGTCAACAATCCTATGTTGGGGGGCACGATATGTATTTCGGTTTCAGGAATTGTGAATCTTAGACCATTGAATGCGGGACTAGATCATCTATCTAGGATTGAGACAGGTGAAGAGCCAACCAATTTGGAAGAAGGATTTTTGGATGTGTAGCTCTTTGTTGTGTGTGTTGCAGATGATCATTTTACAGATATAATTCAGTTTCTAACTATGGGAATAAATCTGAAAGGGTATTCTACTAAACAAAAGAAGGAACTGGTGGTCTGCACTACTGATTTTTCCATTATAGTGGGTCACTTGTATAAGATGGGAACATATGAAATATTTCATCGATATGTTCTTGAGTTTGAACGAGCTAGTTTCCTCGCTGAGGTACATGAAGGAGTGGTGGGAGGACACTATGCAGGTAGAGCAAATGTGCACTTGGTGGCCAATAGTGCATAAAGATTCTAAGGCATTTTGTAAAGCATGCAATGCTTTTCAAAGGATGGGAAATCCTCTGCGAAGAGATGAATTTCCCCTAAACCCTCAAGTTTCGTTACAAGTATTTAACAAATGGGAAATTGACTTTATAGGTCTGATACAACCACCATGAAGGAAGACAGGCACACAGTACATCATCACTGTGATGGAGCACTTAACCATATGGGCAGAAGTGCAACTGGTGAAGGATTGTACTATTTCTACAGCCACGAAGTTCCTATTTGAATACGTCTTATCGTGGTTTGGGTGCCCTAAGATATTGATGAAAGATAGGGGTATGCATTTCCTAAATGAAACAATCAATGCGTTGCTTCAAGAATTCCTGTTGTACCATCAAAAGAGTATGCCCTATCATCCCCAAGCCAATGGTACAATGGAAGCATTCAATAAGATTCTGGAGAATGCATTGAAAAAGGTTTGTAACATGAAAATGAACGATTTGGATGTATGCATCCTAACGGTTCTATGGGCATATAGGACGACATGAAAAAGGTTGACAGGCCAAACTCCACTTAGGTTGGTCTATGGGATCGAGGCGGTGATGCCGATGGAATATATTTTTCCAAGCCAACACATTGCAGCTTTAACAGAGATGACAGATCGCGAGACCTTGGAGGAACAGCTCGTGCAGTTGATGGAGTTGGAAGAAAACCGGTTTCTTGCCAGATTTCACTAGCAAGTGCAAAAGGAACGTGAGAAGTGTTGTCATGATAGGCATATTAAGCTACACACTTTCAAGGTGAACGATTTGGTTTTTCTCTATGATAGTAAGTTCACAAAATTTCCTAGAAAGTTCCAAATGTATTGGTTGGGCCCATATATTATCAAGGAAATTACAAATGTTGGTGAAGTTCAGCTCACGAAGCTGAATGGTGAATTGTTCCCTGGAAGGGTGAATGGAAGTTAATTAAAGTTGTATACAAGGGATCCTGCCCTTGCACAATGACTACATGGTAGTAAGACAATATTAGCTCTAGGAAGTTGGAAGGGAGAACGGGACTATAAGATACACTACCCAAAGAAGAGGAAAACACAGAAGGGGGTTGCACGAGGAAAGCAAGAAGCGCACCAGGAGGGCTGCACCATGGAGGATGGTGTCACATGGATGGGTCTAAAAGTAGCTGTTGAAGTCATTTTTCATGATTGGATAGCAAAAATCCCATTAGGAGGACCGGGTAGGCAACATTTATGGCCAAAATCTTTGGAGATATGCCGCCAAGGATGCATTTATGATCAGAAAATGGAGGGAACAGTTGGATTTGAATTCGAAATTGCATATAAATCTAGAATTTTGGTCTACCATAGAACACTTCACCTTCTACAAATTGTGTATGAGCCCTCTTATATTCATTCTATGAATCGGTAGACTTGGGAGGATTTGGTTTCAAGCCTGGCATTTGAGAGACTACCTGAATGGAACGAGAAGATTATCCTTGAATAGATGTCTGAGCCTATAAGTTCTGAAGCCGATGTCTCTCAAGCGGAAGCCCTTGAATTTGCATCAATAGAAGCTATGCCATTTTTGCCTACAATGTCGCGGTAGCTTAGGCCGAAGCAATTTGTTGCTAAGAACAAACAGAAGAGACCACAACCTGTACCAGTGAGGCAGTCACTGAGGAAGAACCCCACGAATGTTCTGAAGAAAAGGAAGATGGACAAGGAAAAGCATCCATATAAACCCGTGGATTTGGATGAAGAAGAACTCTGCGATGGAGTTGAAGAGTTGGATGCCGAGGAGGGCGAACCTATCACTAGGCTCCATACATATATCCCTCCACAAGAGGGGAAAGTGTAGCTACCTAAGGACCTGAATTGTTGAAAGTTCACGATGTCTATACTACTATTGTGGTAAGAAGTGGTATTTGGAGGCACGCTCTTAGCGTGTATCCCTGTGTTAAAACTAGAGGATTGGGATCTAGCCAATCATGATAAATTTTCACATTTTGCCACCGATAAGTACATGACCAAGATTCACTATGAAGAGACTGGGGTCACAAATCTGGAACCAATGAAATGGGTAAAAGGGTTTGAGCAGTCTAGAATTCAATATATGTTGTGTGTGCCATACTTTCATAGGTCAACTATCAATACTATAATTGTGCTCCAATTGCTTGCACTGGTGCATGATGGGTGCTTATGGTCAGGCAAACCCATCCCCATAATAGACATGTTGATCCAAAGAATTACGAAATTTCCTTATAAAGGGGTGGATTTAGCCAATGAGTTTGGAGGCAGAAGCAAGGAAAAGGAGCTTGAAGATAAATTTGAAACTGAGTTTTGACTGGTCAAGAATTTGCACAGATACACTATCCGCTCTATTACAGACCAAGCAGTGCAATTATCCTCTTAGATTTTGGTCGTGAAGGTCATGAGAAAATGTCACGTGGACAAAGTTCCGGTGCCAATAATTTCATTAGCTTCACAGTGCACAAAGGGGGCACATAACTGGGTGCAATATCTTTGCAAGGAATTCTTAGCAAATTATCATGAAGTGCAGGATGATAGCAAGGCATTTCACTATGCTTGGCTACTGTTATTGATTGTACTCATTGCATGGAAACTTCTGGAGGATAGTTAGTTCCCCCCACAGGATGAGGATTTACTGGAGGCAGTAAATTTCACTTCATTGTGGGCGATGAAGGACTTGGAGCGTTTCATGGAATCAAGAGTCTTCTGAATACTAGTCAAGATGGACCTCCACATGGTGATCAGTCAAAGGCCAAGGTTTTCCTCAATCTTGTTTGAGCAGTTGCCAGCCTATGCAGAATTTAAGGCTGATTTTCATAGTGTATCCATCCACGCGAGGTGAGACCCTAAGAAGATATGGTACAAGTTTCCATACCTAGCTATAGAGGCCGATGTATAAGAGATTGTGCAAACATGGCTAACGGAGTGGCGGCAAACATAGATCTTGGTGCAGGTACCAGCAAGGGTAGAGAAAGCTCTTTCGCAAAGACAACAACTGTGCAAAAAGGAAAGAAGTAGCACATCCAATAGTGTGGGTGTTGGCTAATCAGAAGAAGAAAGAAGTTGTTGCTAAAGTAGCTACTGCTAAGGCGACTACCAAAAGAGAGCGCTCTACAAAAGAGGCCATAATAGAAGTCAAAGCATAGGCTTCCCAGCATACTGGAAAGTAGGAATAGTCCGAGGAGGAAGGAGGCAGGGGTGATGAGCAGAGCACTCCCTTCAAATTGCAGAAGTGAACTAAGGAGATGACTTTAGGACCCAGGAAGAAGAAAAAATTGGACAAACATGCACATGCGGATCCAATGGTCCTCATTGAGTGGGACTTGGATCAGATTGAGGACAAGGTCCATGATACAACAACGGAACTATGGCAACAGTTCCAGCAATAGTTCCAGCAATCACTCAGAAGCATGCAAAAATATTTACATGAACTACAAATACAGATAGGTCAACTGCAGGAAAACATGGGCCAAGAGAGCAGGGTTCAAGCAAGCCTGTAGCAAGCGAGCATGAGCGTAATGGAAACATAACAGACTCTAGACCTTAGAGTCATTCCCATTTTAGAAGGAACATTACACGTAGAGTCAGAGGAAGATAACCCCCACTTGGGAAGATCAAAGGTTTGGGTATGAATTTAGCCACGCTTCCACTTCAGACCCTCAACGAGCTTCATCAATGGGTCTCACATGAGCTTCACATAAGAGAGCAGAACACGCTATCAGTAATTAGCAAAGTTAAAATTAAAAATGATCAGATCTTTGCTGAAAAGGCTCAAGCTCTTAAGGAGAAAAAATAGCTAGAAACGTGAAGTGAGAGCCTCAAAGCATCAATTACATAAGCATGTAATTCAATACTCGAACTCCACATTCCAGAGGATGCAACAACTTTAGCAAAGATTTGAAAATTGGCTACTACAATGCGGCATTCTAAGGATGAGGTAGGTCGAGTTACTTTTGACTTTCAAATGAAGATCTCAGAACTGCAATTGAAGCTGTAGCTGACTACTCTGCTAGAGGTCAGGGAGCAGCATGGTGCAGCCATCAGAGAACACATACCTACCTTGGATAATGCAGTAGCAGGCTACAATGGTCTTTTTGAAAATGCAATGGAGCGATGGACAATTTTGTAGGAGGACTCAAACCTTCAATGACTGGGTATAGAGATTAGAGAGGAATAGCAGAAAGTTGATGAGATCAGGCTGACTCTGCGCACTTTGGCGCCAATCTAGTGCTTCGTGTGCTTATAAGAAATGAAGCTCCTATAGGCACATGTTAAGGAGTTGCACTGTAAAGAAGAAATTTTGAAGGCTCGGATTCAACGATGGATAGAGGAAGCATGCTAGATTACTCTGGCTATCCAAGAGAAGTTGAAGACTTTCCAGTAGTCACAAAGGACCATGCGCCTTGCGATAGAGAGGCCAACTATAGAAAATTTGGTCGAAGAAATGTAGCAGGCCGCAGTACAGAGCATAACGAACCTTGAAGTGTTGAAGATGGAGTTCAGTGACCTGTGAAATATATTGGAGAACCCAATTCAGTGACTCAAGGGCGATTCACCATATTTGTGTTGGGGGTCTGTTGGGATGGAGTCCCTAGGGTCAATGTTTGTCAGTTAAGTCAATTTTTGTAATACTTTGTGTTAAATAATGTAAAGTCTACACAAAATGTGGAAGCAGAGTGCGAATCTAAGTAAGAGTCAAAGCGGGATTAGTCCCTTGTATGAGTAGGTGATATGATGCTTTTGAGACACACCCATGGTCCGCAAGCCATGGTATTGTAATGAAAAGGCTATATGTAGTTTAGTCATAGCGAATATAAGAGAACCTTTTGTGAAGAATCATCGTAAGGGCAAGGTGCTAAGGTAGGAAAGTTCTGTTTCCTGTACTTAGGCGTAAGGGGAAGGCTCCTACACCTGAGTGTGCAGAGACATTAGTAAGTCTATAGCTGAGTGTGCAGGCCCCTGCAACTAGGTGCACAGGGATAAGAAGTTTGTATCTAAACGTTTACATCTTAATAAAGGCTGTTTTGAGCCGAATCTGTGCATCTATGCCTTGTTTATTTATTTCTGTTTAATTTTATGTATGTTCGCTCTATGAACTATTTTATGTGAATTAATGCTTAATTTCTCACAAAACAAATAGATCTGTGATTTTTATGCATAATAAGTATAATTAACCACCTTCGCAAAGATCAGGAAGTCGTTAGATAGATCTGTTGTGGTTAAGTATTCGGAAAGGGTAGATCTGCGTGATGGTAGATCTAGGTCATAAGGGATTCAGAATATACATTTTATTGTGTGAAAGTAGTGAATATGTATCTTTTATGCATATTAAGTATGATTCGATACCTTCGTGAAGATCTGAAGGTCATTTTGATAGAATTTTAGTAGTTGATAGTCGAAAGGGATAGATCTACGTGAAGGAAAATCTAAGCTATAAGTTCCTTAGGAAGACCATCACATAGGCCTTTGGATGCAGAAACCTGGTTCTACCATCCTCCAATACTGCTTCATGTGAGACTGTAGCATGCGCTATCCCGATTGTTGCCGAAAGGGCCAGCAGTTAGGGTTTTGTTGGTTGGTTTGAATAACTCTCAACTTGGGTCAGGCCCCCTTAAGCCAACATTAATATACTGAAAACTAAAAACTTGTAATTTTGAATCAGGCATAGAGTTGATCAAAGATATTGTGAAATATTCTGTTAGCTTATAGAATCATCATACAGTTAGCAACATAAACAATCTTTTCAACCAATCAACATGTAAATAAATTCAACTTCATCATTCAATCGGTCCTACTTCAGACATTATCACTCAACCCAAATCAATATGAGAACATCATTGACAGACAACAGAGAAACAACGACATTGATCAGGTTGATCAATCATTTATGAAAAAAACACTTAGTTTATATACTGGACCTTGAAGAAGTGAATCAGTGTGTATACGCTCTTTTCTCGAGACCGACCAATGTATAGATCTGTAAATTTTGACCTAAAATTGTGCAACTCTTCAGAACTTTAGAAAGACCTAGATCATAATATTCATAGATAAAAACATGCATCAATAATGAGATCTATTCAATCCATGAGCATATCATACAATGAAAATTCATTTCAGGTCTCATGATCTTGATCCATCATTGTATTCATTGGTGCATAATTATTTCATATCTATGTGACAATTATGGCCCTTACAGTGCAAATATACTTCAAATTGAAGTATGCATAAAAAATCCTTTCACTTGCACACTTAACACTTTGATCTTCACCTCTTTATATAGTCTAACCCTTATCCAATACCATGGGTCAAAACTACACTAGTGCCGGTGGTAATCTTTGACGTGATCAATATTCGTTGTTGCACTCATTACTATGGGCACTATACCATGGTAAAGACCCCTCGTATTTATAATACCATGTTTCAAAAACCATACACTACTTTGCTTCACAAAACTCGTGTGTATACCCAACTTGGCATTGACGAACCCACGTATATATTTTTAAATATTCACATGTATGAAACTTTTGATTTTGATTTGTAAACCTTTGACCCATCATTATGGTATTTTGTTCCATCATTTTCTTATCTCTAACCTGACATGTGAATTCATCTAGTTAACATATACTTGTTCTGTTACAAGTGAGTTTCCATCGAGGACAACACATGCATCATAATTCCAACACAAACATGGTCTCACAGACACACACTCTACAATAATTTTGTGTGTGCATGTTATGTGAAACTTTAATAAAAACAAGACTTAACCAAAGATTACTAACATGCCAATGCATTCCTCACAAGAAAACTTAGATAAGAAAACCTCTAATATATGAGGGATTCCATTTTTCAAAAGCTAAGTAGTAGGAAACTCCCCCCCCCCACCTATATTTCACCATTAGAAATGTAAACCAAAACACCTTAGAAATTCCTCAGAAACTACTAGAAATATTTTCAAGGCACATATTGCTCTTTCCAACCTATAGGGGTGTTTCCAATCCCCCTAATTGTTGATTATGCCTTTGTTTATAAAAATAAAGAAAAATAATAAGAAATAAAACCAATTATAATTTTTAATTATAGAAAAAATACCCTGCGAGTTAGCTAATTTCAAGCATTTTATCAAGATTTTTGGCATATTTTGTTCATTTATGTACAAATACAACCTACATAACTACAACCACGCTCTACATATGAGGAAAATGAGATACATAAATTCAGCCTCTAACTATGGCAATGTTTGTAATAAAGCAAGGGAAGCACGTTTTGGATAATTTCAGTGGAAGTTAGCTCAAAGTTGGAAACTCTTAACGAATATAACACTAAGTTTATTGTTTCCGATTTTTGAGTAGCCAAAAAATCTGTAAGGCTAATTTTCGACATTGTAAAATGCAAGGCTATATGGGACTCAACATATAGATGAGATTTTTATTAATTTGTTGACTATGTTTATCTTTATAATTTTCTTAACAATTTTCTATGATAAAATATATAGTCTACTTTAGATTATATTATAATGTTCATCGTCTTTCATATCTTATACTTTGCATTGTATCTTCTTTCCTTTTCAGAAGAGGAACTCAGAGTTGATGGCAAGAAGCAATAATTGAAGAAATATGAGAACAATGCCTTGGAAATACAGTATGAATTCATTTGCTAATATTCTTGTTTGGAAATTCATTAGCCATTAGTAACATGTTATGCATTCATTTTCTAATCGACTTGTTTTGAAATTCATTTCGTGTTTCCATTGGTAACTAATATGCTTGTTTTGAAATTCATTTGCTAACCTTTTACACAATTTTTTATGTATGTTGTATTAAATTTCTACGATCATATCAATTTCATGAATAAAGGATTGCTTGTTGTTGTTAAATATATGATTGTGCAAGAACTACCTCCAAATTCATCTCTGAATAATTTACTAGACAAAATAGTTTATGGCAGTCTACCTTTTACATGATATGGTTTGCCAATACAAGAGGAGTTGAGGCACTTGAGCCATCGACTTTGGAAATGTTTCTAGTACGGATTACTATGGTTTTTAATGTTGTGATTCTTTCATTTCATGGTTATTTTGGGCAAGCAAATGTTTTAGGAATGCTAGACAAGAAATTGGTGGACAGGTAAACATATTTTTTATAATTGCAATGTCTATTCCATGATATCCTTTCTTTTTTATTTGATTGTATTTTGAATGTTTCATTTGATTTTATTTTGTCTTTTAACTATGAAATTGAAAATACTTGGTATCATGTCCATTTAAACAACAATGAAATATTGAAGATGAGATTAGTATTACACGATATTAATTGAAATCCTTTTTCTTTTTCTTTCATGTTTGTGTGTTAAAAGATTTTCATGACTATTAGAAAAGTTTACGTTCATGTTGTTATTTGAGCACAAGTTGTCTATATACTTGACCAAGTTGCAAATAAAACAAGAAAACAAGGATTAGACATCACACCTCAAATTATTTGTTTTCACAAGTTATTTATGGCCTGAGCTTTTTAGCATGTAACTTAGTTGACATGATTGTGCTTAAGCTCACTTGATTGTAGTTAAATATATGAATTTAGCTAGTGAGGTAGCTCAGATATTCATTAGGGAGATAATGAGGTTGCATGGTGTTCCCAAGAATATTATATTAGACATGGATGCAAAGTTCACTTCCAAGTTTTGGAAGGAGTTGTTTGCAGGTTTGGGGGTAGAGTTAACTCTCAGTACAGCTTGTCATCTATAGACAGATGGAAAGATAGAGAGGGTCAACAAGATTCTTGAGGAAATGTTGAGGATGTATTTCATGCATCAATAGAGGAAGTGGGAGGAGTATCTTCCATTGGTGGACTTTTTATATAACAATGGGTATCAGGAATCCTTGAAGATGAGTCCATTTGAGGCTCTTAAAGGGTGGGTTTGTAATACTCCTGTCAATTGGAGTGATCTAGTGAAGAGGGTGTTGATTGGATTGCACATGTTGGTAGAGACGGAACAAGAGATGCAGGTTATTAAGAATAATTTGAAGGCAACACAAGACATGCGGAAGAGTTATGCAGATCAACACAGTGCATTCAAGGAGTTTTAGGATGGGGAGCATGTGTACTTGCACATCAATCCCAAGAAGAGCTTCTTGAGGATTGGAACATGTGCCAAGCTGGAATGTCGATATTTTGGACCTTTTGAGAGCCTTGAGAGGATTGAACCAATGGCCTATAGACTTGCACTACCGCCAACAATGAAATTACATGATGTTTTCAATGTTTCATTGTTTAGGAAGTCTGTCTAGGATTTTGATCATGTGACTTATTGGTATGTATTGTAAGTGGAACTAGAGGGAGAATTCTAACCAAAATCTTAGTGAAATTTGCAGCAGAAACAATTCATGCTTCAAAACCGAGCAAACGAGCAACTTAAAGTGTAGTGGAAGCACTTTAGGCCTGATAAAGCTACATGGGAGATGGATGATAAGATGTGGACTATGTATGCTTCCTTATTTGATGGTTGAGAAGATGTGTTTGATGTATGCGTTTTGGTTTATGATTATGCATATGTGTATTGTATATACTACAATGAGATGTGTTATAAAGATCAAATAGGCAATGTGTTGTAAATATTGCATGGAGTTGTGATATAAAGCTCTAATAAGAAGTGTGGTGTTCATGTTTTCAGTAGTTGGTATGTTGTAAATGTTGCATTAAGTTGCATTACAAAGTTGCATGCACGACATGTTTTGCTAGTTATAAGTGTCATTAAACACTGAGGACAATGTTCCCCTTAGGGGGATAGGTTTGTAACTACGCTTGGTTGACTTTCCATGTAAATAAAATAATACCAAGGTCATGGGACACATATTCCAAGCCGAATTTTGAGAAAAACATTGTGATGGGAATCACTTGTGATTAATTAATGGATATGGAAATTGGCAAAAGGCATTGGCAAAGGAAAAGAGGCAATAATTGGCATTTATTTATGAAAATAAAGGAAAATAGGAGAAAAGGGAGGTGAAGAGACACATAATTGCATGCAAAGGAAATTAGAGGAAAAATGAAGGAAAATGAAGAAAATAGAGGCCTCAATGATAAAAAGGATATTAACGGTCAATTCACATCTTTTCTTGGTTGAGTATTTTGTCAATTTAATTTTGGAGATCTCCTTTCATTTTGTCACTGTATCATACTCTTTCACAATTAGATAATTGTTGAATCACTTTGGTATACATTGGATTTGGAGAAAGAAGGCAAAGAAAAGCAAGAAGCACAAGGAAATAGTTGGATCAAAAAATACAACTAGGTTTCTTTGCAAGTAATAGGTTGCACGTGTGATTTATTTGTTGATTTTTGGATGCATGGCATAGCCATGTGATTCCCTTCGTAGGTGTTGTCATTGGCATGGATATGTGCATGGATTAACAATGGTTTTAATATTTAATTGCCATTTTATGGATAGTCATGGTATTTTGGGTTTTTCCACTTAGTTTTCTAATTGATGCTAGGGTTCCCTATGGTTTTGGGTTGGAAGAAATGCTCTAGAATCCCTGAAACAACTTGGTTTGAGTTACTAGTTCTTAGAGCTACAAGTTGGGATAAATTATTTAGAGCCCTTGGTGGGTTGAGTTACTAGTCCCTAGAGTCGTATTTGGAACAGATGCTCTAAAGCCCTGGAAAGATGTGGGTTGAGTTACTAGTTCCTTGGGCCCTGGATAGCTTGGGTAGAGATCAATATTGTTGAAGATATTGATTTCTATATTGTAGGGGTGGAATGGCCATGGTTGAGGCTTGAGGTTGTTTGGCCTCTAGAAGCCTTGATTGGTTTTTTTTGGTTTATTCCATGAGATCCCACATTCATGCTTGGAATATGTTACAGGGGTGATTGACTAAAAGAGAGATTTGGTTCAGCCCAATGTATGGTCGGGTTGTACATGGAAGTCCCTGACTTGGTTGGAACTTTCATATATTAATAAGATTTGTTTTCCCATTGTGATTTATGAGCACTTTTATTGGTTATCATGTTGACATTATCTCATATTTGTCATGGTTTCCATGATGGTTATTTGTTGGTTATATGATGTATGTTATCTATGTCTCTTGTCATGATTTGTTAAGTTATCAGATGGTTAATGAATACATGAACAGACAAGTGTTGTTGCAACCAACTAAAGAGGGTTTAGATCCTTCTCGATGATTCTCAGATGAAGGCTACTAGTTTATGATAAGATATGCATTCATGACATGTAGCTTACATGTTTGCCATATGTTTGGCAATTTCTTTTTATGGAGTAGGCATATTTGGGTCAAATTATTGCTCAATTTTTAATTAAGTGGCTTTGTCTTTACCTTTGATTGCATTCTGGAAAGTTACAAGCAATTTTGGGCAGTTTTATGGAGGCTGGCCTGAAAAGGTTGCACAGATCCTGAGACCACATGCTAGAATTTGAAGGATTTAGGCCATAACCGCATGGAAGCAAGCCTATGTGTGTGGTTGGAGGTACATAGGTGCACTCATGATTTCTTATGCATGTAGTTGAGGTGTTAGGTCAGAGAAAAAAGATTCCATCTTAGGAATTGATCACCTAGGGTGGTGTTCATCTCCTGAGTGGTTTGTAGTCCCTATAGGATGTCATTATGTGTTCAGTTTGTAGGCCTCACTTCCTTAACTGAAATTTGGAAGTCGAGTCATGTCATAATGACACTTGTCTCATGTTATCCTTAGTGAGAATGTTTATATTGGGTAAATATGGGGTGGTGTGTTACAGAGGGAGGGAGGGAGAGATGGAGTTGGAGAAGGAAAGACGAGGAGGGAAGAAGAGAGAAATATAGAGAGAAGGGTGGAGAGAGAGAGAGAGAGAGAAAAGAGAGAGAGAGAGAGAGAGAGAGAGAGAGAGAGAGTATGTTTTGGGGGTGAGATAGAGAGACAAAGAATGAGATACGAAGGGAGATGGAGATATAGATGGAGGAGAGAGTGAGGGAAGTAGAGAGAGACAAAGAGAGGAAGCGAGGGAGAGATATATAGATATGGAGAGAGAGGTCTGTGTGTTTTGGGGGATGAGATAGAGAGAAAAAAGGGCATATAAATATAGATGGAAGAGAGAGAGAGAGAGAGAGAGAGAGAGAGAGAGAGAGAGAGAGAGAGAGAGAGAGGAGGAGGAGGAGGAGGAGGAGGAGGAGATACAATGTTAGTCATTGAAATAGATGCATTTATTTTAGTGTAGATCTTGATTCTTAATCCTATTTAGTTTATTGCACCATATGCATTTATTCAGCGAAGTTGTTAATTTCCAATCTTATTTAATTGCTTGCACTAGATGCATTGATTTCAGTGTAGATTTTGATTTCTAATTCTATTTGAATGCTTGCACTAGAGGCATTGATTTCAATATAGATGTTGAGTTTTTATTTGATGTAAGTAGATGTATTATGTACATTAATTTCAAAGTAATTAGATTAATAGTGTGCATTGATTTCAGTGTTAGCACAAAAAAATTATTAATGACGTGCATTGATTTCTATGTTACAATAATTCAACCATAAATAAAATACTTGAATTTTCATATGAAATAAAGTGTTAACTTACCTTAAATGTTTTCTTCTTGAAACTACTAACTATTTGTAATGGAATACAATCTTATTTACCCATTTTCTATCATTCAACATTGTTATTCGCATTGTATTCAAACAAGTTAATAGAAAACAACTATAGTTGAAACTTACTTTGGGATTAACACTCCATAAATCATAATGATTGACTTTGGAGAAAGATACTATTAATACTAGAGAGCAAGAGAGACATGGTATGATGTTTTCCACAGTAGCTTGAGTTAAATATTTTAATGGTCTACGATTTCAACCACCCTTTTAATATGGTTCATATGAAAATATGACAAAACTAGCAGGTGTGACTATAAGAATAGTGGAAGAAAATATTCTGAGGTTGATCACATTGAAGACTATTTGTAATTGACTACACTCTTATTTCTAAGTTTAAGCTTCTATAATTCATAATGTTTAAAAATGAACTCTTCAAGTAAATCACATTCAAATTCTTAAAGTTGACGTGTTTCAAACCACTTAGTGTGGTTCATCATCAGAAGCACGCTAAGTTGTTCGAAACATGTCCACCTTAAGAATTTCAATGTGATTTCCCCAAAGTTTTTTTTTTTTTTTTATATATATATATATATACTTGTATTGTTCACATTTTCTATCATTTAACATTGTTACATTGCCACTGCATTCAAAATTTCTATTTCATCATTTTTCATCATTCAGGTTATTAAGAGTCTCTATAATCTCAACAAACTAAGGTAACTAAACAAATTCAAAATTAAAATGAAAAATTAATCTTAGACATATTTAACATATTTAAAAAGATCTAAATAATTAGATGTTCAACCTATTTTCCATTGTTTCACGACTAAAACAAGCCTGGATCCATCTTAACCCTAGATCTATCAAGCACCAAGAGAGATCGAATCTCTTAAGGTGAAAGCCTTTCCTCAAGTCTTGCACTCAAAAAAAGGGTTTGTACCTTGAGATATTTGATCTCTCTCAATGCTTGATAGATCCAAGTTTAAGATTGATCTAGGATGGTATATATACACTAAGGAGACCTAGCCTTAGGATCATAAAATATTGTCTTATACATTGTATTTATTGTGAAAGGAGGTATCTCCTTGGATTGGACTATAATTGTTGGCATCTTATTATTTTTAAGTGCAAGGTTCATAACACATACTCTTCCTTGTTTAAACACTCATTTTGAATGGTATCTTAAATATTCAATCCTTCGATATTATCAATCTTATTTAGTGATCTTTATCAATCTTCATCAACAATATTCTATCCTATGTATTCATCTTTAATTTATTTGTTTATCTTCTTTTAACTAGATATTGTGCCTACAAAATATAAACTTCATGTTTGGTAAAGTCAATATAAAAAATTCACCATCCATTAGATTATATGAGTTACCAACCACTATATCCACATCCATAGGTTCTTTAACAATTTTTTTCTCTTACATGGCTCATCAAGAATTCTTCAATGAAATAAAAATTTCAGTCTCCTTGCATCATTATCAACCTTCATACTAGGTTTCCTTTGTCTTACCCATAATGACAATCTATGGTTTTCTACATCCTCTAGGTTTTATATTGGTTTACCCTTAACCATTACAATTCTCAAGTGGTTTTAACTTACCATAGACCATTCATTATGTCAAGTGGTTTTAGATAACCACAAATATTAATTTTTTATCACTTGTGTTTTTTGGTTTACCGTGAACCAACATTCAAATCATGGGCATGGACATGTCATATCATAGCTTACATCCATTACATCATCATCTAACATAGATACATACAATTTAAAATACATTTTTAAAACTAATATGGGTTTTTTACAAGCAAAGGACCATGATCATATTTCTCCATCATCAAACTAATATTATCAAGCAAGATCATAATGATTCTTAGAGATTTCATTTTCTATGGATTCAGGTGATTTTGGATCTCAATTACTAAACACACACTATTACTTTTACCTTGCTTCACTACTTCATGCTTCCTTTTATTGCTTTAAACTTTCTTCCTTACCATTCTTTCTTTGCTCTTCAATTTTATCTTGCCTATTTCTTCTTTTATCCATCTTCTTTAAGTTTCTTTCACCATCCTCTTTTATCTTCTATCATTTTTCTTTTGGTCTCACCACATCATCTTTAATATCTTCCTCTTACCACACTTATCAAGACTTTGTTTTCTACTTGGTTTAGGTCTTCGTCATAATATTTTTCATGTTGATAAATGATAATTACATAAATTTTAAATAAAATGTCAATCTTGGAATGACTAGTTCCAACAATGTGCAACTTATGAATTTAGTTGGCTAAATTAAATGTCATGACAATAAAGATTCAATTCTTTCAACCAAACTTACATTCATACAATTTCATGACATGACAATGTCTAAATATTTGGCTTGACTTTAACATGATTAAATTATGAATTTGGACTCAAGTTTGACTCATTTAACATTATGATAATTTTATTAAAATTTTAAACATTATATAACTAAAATACTAATTTTTTTTGTTGACACTCATAAAACATAACTCCTAGTATCAAAACAATTACCAATTAAAATAACACCATAAACTTTACTGAAATTTAAATTTAAACCTAACATTAACAACTTAATAAATCAAATTTAAATTCAACATTTCTATTTTTAAATTCCTTTAACTAATTTTTCACTCAATTTTACTATACATTTATAACTATATAACTATAGATCTGCGAATTTATATAAAAACTTTACATTCATTTAATATATACAATTTTATAAAACATTAACCTACAAAATAAATCCTGTATACAAACTTGAATATATATATATATATATATATATATACTCACTCAACCTTTTGCAGAAGTTTTTTGTTTAGTCAAACACTTTACAATCATGTGACTTCATGACACAATTCTCTTGGCCATTTAAAGACTTCATTCAATAATTTGGCTGCTCTGTCTTCATCCACACAATCTCATGTCCATTTTAAAGACTTCATTACATAATCTGGCTGGGCTGTCTTCAATTTTCTTGTTGGAATGAATTTTCTTGTTGTTATCACTCCCATCTCCCAGCATCTAACCCAAGTCATAACTATCGCTCCAAATAACGTGTAGTTCCAGTACCATGTAACTCGCCGTTATAAATATAAATATCTTCTGTGATGTGATTTTGATTCTAATAATACTGTTGAGCTTCTTCCAGATTCATCATAAAATGTAGCTTCATCTTCAGGTAGAGAGGCATCATGCAAATAAACCGTTACCTCAGGATTGGCTTTGCAAGAAATTTATCAAAGTAGCATTGGATATTTATTGGTATTTTGTTAATTTACTATTAATACTCACCATTTTGCCATTAATTACATTTACTTCATTTTTAAAGCTATTAATTTAATGGATGAGTTCAATGTCTACTTATACAAATAACTTTAAATAAGATTTCAATTTAATAAGTGAATTCAAATTTTACTTATATAAATAATTCTAAATAAGATCACAATTTAATAACTGAATTCAAATTTTACTTATATAAATAATTTTATATAAGATTGTAAAAAATAAAAGAAGCAGTATCTTATTAGCTGAGACTTTAAAATCGATGTCATACATGAGACTCCACATTAAGTGAAAAATGTATCCATAGTCTTGAAACTCCAATATAAAAAAAAATGTTCATTCATAATGGATGTTTAGACTTGTTAGAAAAAACATGCCTTTTTCTCCATCCACATCGTGCGATCCTATAAACACTTAAACCTAAATCCTAAACATAAAAGCTTGAAGTTTAATCATGATTAAGATTCCTGAGACATGATAACATCCATGAATTTAACAAAGTTAATAGATTTTATTAAACTATTTTTTAACTTTATAATCAAGTTATAACTAAAAACTTTCCAAGACAATTTATATTAACAAAAAATAATTTTTATATTAAATAAATAAATATCAAATAATCTTAAAAAAATGTTTTAAAAAAAACTTTGGCATAAAAATTTGCTCGATAACTAAGAGTGTCTAGCAAATTTATACCCTACCTAGAGAAAGCTCTATAGTTGAAATGTAATATAAATAAGATTATGAACCATAAAGAGAAAGGTTGCATTGGATTTTGACATTACCCTTGAAGGTTGGTCACAATCTTTGCTTTGGTAGCAACCTTCCTACATTCACATGGGTAAAAAAAAATGCCTTTAATACAATTTAAAAATGGCTTACAACCAAGTTTATGAACACATTTCTTAGAAATAATAACAAATAATACTTATATTTAAACATGGCTTTAATGAATAATAATTAAAAAGATTCATTACTTAAATGTAATATAAGATTAAGATTATGGCCCATAAAGAGAAGGGCTGCATTTGTTTTAGCTCGTCACAATCTTTGCTGTGGTGGTAGCCCTTTTAATTCAAGAATGCAAATTTATTAAGTGAACTAGGAATATTAAAAGTAATAAAAATAATTATTTTTATTTTATTATTTAAACTAAAATATTTCTTTAAATTATAAAATGTATAAATATATAAATAATGTTGAATAGTTAATCTTTATAATTAAGAATCTTATGTAAATATTGTAATAGTTAAATAAGAGAAGTTGGAAGACAAAGAGACATTGGGAGATGAAACACAATAGTCTTCCTTTCCTTGTATATATTCATATTCTCCCTTAATGCAAATCAAATCAAATTCATGGAGTTATTCCTGGACATGGTATGAGAGCAACCCCCTTTTCTAGCATTTTTTCCCAGTAACTCTAGCATTCTCTACCAGAGTTACTCATGTCCCTCTATCCCTCCTCTAGAATTTGAAGCGTTGAGTTCTACATGTGTTGGCTCTTACTCATGTTTGTGCAATGAACCTTCTCATGTAACCTCTGGAAACTGTGTGTTAATTCTGTGAAAGCAGATTTTTGTCCTGAGTAATGCATTGAAGTTGTTGTAGCAGTGGTGCATGACCATGGAGTGAAAGCCATTTTATTTTATTGAATGAATGTTGGTCGAAACTCCTACTCTGGTTCATATGTGTTGAAGAGAACAATGTATGTTGGAATGTTGTTGCTTTGAAACCGTAAAGTTCGTTCAAATCTCTATGGTGAAATTTTGTTGCTTTGAAATGGTAAAGTTCGTTCAAATCACTGTGTGAATCTTGCATTAATGGTATGCTATGAAATTTGCAATGGTATGTTGCATGAATCCTTGAAAGTCGTATCATAGCTACATTCTTTTTATATATGGTGGTCCTTTCTTTCTTGAAGATCATGCCTTGAATGAAGTAGTTGTTAGGGTCCTATAAATATAGTAGTCAAGATATGGTTATCTAGATATTTATCCCACTTGGATATTGTAACTTATTTTTCATTTTAAGATTGTTTAGCCTAGAAAAAGAAAAATAGAAAATAAAGAAAAAATAGAAAATAAAAAAGAAAAATAGAAGAGAAATAAAAACAGAAAAGAAAAGAATAAAGATAAAGGGGGGAGAGAAAATAAATAAATAATAAAATAATAAAATCCCAAAGGGTGTGCTAGTTCAAATGCAGGCAATAGTTAAAATATTTTAGATTTTCTTTTAAAACTTGGAAATAAAGGTGATTTGACATTCTTAGTCATTTTTCATAAAGCATTGTCACTTTTCAGAGGTCGAGATCATCCCCGCCCGGGTCAATGATGTGGAACTATGTTCACCCTCCCTCCCCTACCCTGACCTTTCAGGACTTAACAAGGGGGGTGAGGGTCTGAAAAGTTGCTTGCAATAAATTCCCTAAGGTAATGTGGCAGTTCCTTGTTCATTTCGGGGGCTTCCTTACTTTTACCTCTTACCACTCCTTCCCCCCCCGCCCTCAAAAAACCACCTTTCGACGCTCCTTCCACCCATTTGCTCCCACTCCATCCTCGACACTTGTCACCCATCGTTCCCTCCATGTCATCAATCCGATCACGTCACTCATTTGTCCACATCACCCATATTCCATGTCATGGAACCATTATAATTTAAATTTCCCACCAAGAGACATATATTCGTTGGCCATTAAGTAATCTTCTACCAATGTCTAAAAAATCCATAAATGCTATGATTCAAAATGGTAATAATCCCATTGATCGCCCATAATTCCCTTTATAAAATCCCATATCAACCTGTATTATTCCCTTTTTTTTGTTTTTTTCATCCACACAGGTTAAAATTAAAAGATTTCCAAGCTCGCTAGCACCTTCTGCAAAGTTTTCCCTTCTGTAACCAATCCAATTTCATCCTGGTAACATTGTTCTTTGAATTTCCTATTAAATTTAAGATGTCCTCGCATAAAAGAAAGGGAAAGATGCATGATGAGGATCCTATGGTACCTCTTGTCCCTGATTTAAATAGGTCCCCTTTAATTGATACCCGGTATATGATAGCAAAAAATCAATGTGAGTTTGATATATATGAGCTTCTTAATTGGGAAAAACAAAAGTATTTAGACCAGAACAATGATTTAAATATCTGGGAATCACTTCTGCCTCAATTTACCTTTCCCCAGACTCATATTTTCCCATAATTTTCTACCTTGTGTCATCTCAGGTAGCTCCCCATTCAGAAAGTAGTATTTGCTAAGAATAATGAGGTCTTGTTTTCAATTACCCCAGAAAGTATTTTTCAAGCTCTTCAAATAAATCCTCAGGCCTCTTTTCACCCATTTTCTACCCGTGCACTCATAGAGATATACAAAAATCTTACTTTCCCTCACCGAGCACATATTTTTGAATGTTTTCTACCTGAAACTTATGAATTGCCTAGAACAAATCCCCGAGACTCTGCTTCTATTTTCCCTGAGATGTCAAGACAAGTCATTTCCATGGTTACTTGTTTATTAGGTTACCATATAGACCAGTGGGTAGATGAATTAGTGTTAGGTTTTTTATCAGTATTTTCAGTTGGTCAGAGGTCTTCAATTCTTTTTAATAACATTAATTTCTTATCAGATGTTATACATGATAAATTTATCAAGTTTAAAGCTGAAGGTGTATTCAAACACCAATCAATTTTAATACATCTGATACTATTTTACCAAGAAGATAGGTTCAAATTCGAGTTACAAAATGTGGATGATTAGGGAAGTTCATTATCAGTCATTCACTGGACTTATTTAGTTATAAGAAATTCATATGATTATTTATTCACCGATTTTGTGGATCAATTTCTACATACATTCATGTGTCTACTTACTAGTGATGCTTTACCAAGGATTTCACATGAGATCAAGAAATTTTTGCATCTTTCAAAACATCCAAAAGTTGGAGACTGATATCTTTACCAAAACTATACATATATTCAGATCTATGGGTGTGATCTTCCTCCCTATAGATTACGAGGTTTTGTACGAGTAAGGATTTTTTCTTTGGAATATGCTAGAGAGATGTTAAACATGGATGAATTACATTTTGTATCAAATAAAAAGAAATCACAGTTTAAATTGAAGGCACATGTTGGGCCTTGTATTGTAGATACTAGAGCAACAACAAAGGAAGTGGGGGAAATATTAAAATAGATGAAATTTAAACTAATCTTCACATGGTCTTATGATCCATTAGGGATAATTTCAAAGATGAGAGTTGAGCAAAAGACCACTCCATATGCACATACTCCTAAGCTAGAGATAGAGAAATATGCTAATGAGGAGCGATGGACAGAGAGCACATTACATGAGGTTGAAGAGAAAATAGTCATTCCATCATCTTTACAAACTCATATCCCAAAAGACAAAGAAATCAAGAGGCCGAGGGAATGTATGTCCCCTACAGATTCAGAAGCACAAGTTGCATACTTCCATGTCTTTAGAAGGAGAAAGAAGGATTGAAAGACTAATACTAAGAGTTATCCTTGGGTAATAGATATTCAAGAAGTATCCTCAGAAGAAGAGGATCCACAGGAGAAAAGTACAATGGTTTTGATAGGTATTCCTATTGTAACTTATTTTGACACCCTCGAAGTTACAAAAAATTTCAAAATTTTGTTGCCACCTTCTTTCAATTTTATCCTTACCTTGACAAATACCTTCCTTTAAATACCATTCCATCTAATCCTTTCCATTGTTAAAGCGTGAAGTGTATGAGGTTTTTATAAATGTCTCCAAGTTATTTTTAATAGTTTTTATTTTAAATGAAATTCAATTTTATAAAATATATATATAGTTATATTTTTTATAAATTATTTATTAAAAATATTAAAACTTAGTTTAAAAATAACAAACCCAATCTCTAAACTATAGGAACAACATTTATTATCATATTATATAGATCAGCCAAGTCAAAAAGTCAAATTAAATTTGTGTTCAATCATTAAACCACCCTAATCTAAATGTGTCGAGATTTGTTAAATGTCAAATAAATGGAAAATTGGGGGGGAGGGCAGTGGGGGTTGCCTTTTTGACTTTTAACCTACCCCCTGAAAAGTTGTTTCACATTTACCACTTTTAACGATTGTCATCCTCTTGTCCTCTTGTCTATGAGGTATGAAAGCAACATTATATACTATAAAGTATGTACAAAAGGAGATCATCACTTATGTTCATTTAATCCTTTATGTCAGAAGAGAGAAATATTTATTAAAAAAAAATATTTCAAAAAAATTTATATAAATTATGCACATAGTTTTGAAATTGAAAATAATTTTAATTATTTTTAAATTGAAAACCATGGGAGCAAAACCAACAATGGTTTTACATAGATAAGGAGGAAAAGAAATTATGAAGAGAAAATGTACGGGAACATAAGATTTGGATAAATTCTTATCCAAATATTTTACAAGAGTAAAAAAGGGAAACTAAGAGATATTTTACCAATCATGGCAAAACAACACATGGTTTTCAAAACCATGGGAAGGAAATCAGTCGATGGTTTTATGAAATATGTTTATGAATTTTATTTATTCATAAATATATAAATTCAAGGCAAAACAAGATATAGATTTCAAAACATGACATGCATTTGAAACAATGGATTGATTTACGGTATGAAATTATTTGAGGAAATATTTTGAGATTTCATTTATGGAATTCATGAAATAGAGAAATATGAATTTACAGGTTTAAGAAAAATATTTGGAAAACATTTATCAAAATATTGTCCTCCAAAATGTTTTACGACAATGGTGAAGCACTTTAAAAAGTGACATAAAATCATTGATCAATTCAAGCATTAGAGGTTCAAAGGACACCTAGCAAAAAAAAGATCAGTCAACCAGATTATAGACATGATTTTAGCATTTGAAGGAGGAAGAACAACAGTCATTCTTATTTAGATTTAGAGGCAGAGATGTCAGCATTGAAAGGAAACCTAGCAGTGGAAGATCAACAAACTGGGATCAAAGTGTACTTTTCCAGCAGATAGTCTAAGCAACACAACAGTTCAAGGCAGAAGACTTACAAACAGCTCCAAATTTCTTGTAGTTTTTCAGAGATTCTTTTTATTTTTAGTTTATTGTTCATATTTTTATTCTAAAAATCTAGACACAGTTAACTTAATATAATGTTATATATATTTTTTCAATTGTAATGTTTAAGGGGTTGGATTTTGATGCCAAAATTGTGTCGCTTTCTGAAAGTTTTATTGCAGAATTCCTAATTCAAGTATTCTAGCTCCATTTCATGACAACATTGTTTCTCCTATTGTTTTTCCAGTTTTTCCCTGGATCACGATCAAAAAATAGTAAAACATAGTAATTAATCAATAAAAAATAAAATAAAACAAAAAATAAAATTAATTTTTCATAAATTTATTAAACCTAATAATTAAGTAATTAATCTATCCCTGTAAACTTATTAATTAATGAATTAATTAATCAAATTAATAAATTAATAATGTAAATAAATGAATAAACATATTAATAATGAATACATAATTAAATTAATTAATTTGATTAATCAAACAAATTAATTTATTATTTAAACAAATTAATGAATCAATTGAACCAATTATTTAAAATAGAATTAATAAACATAATAATTAATTCTATAGATAATAAAATTATTCGATTAAGTTATCCTCTTGAATAAATTAATTAATTAATTAAAAATAATAATAATAATAAATAATTTAATTAATTAATTAAATAAAAAGATAAGAGGCGACCTATTTTCTTATTTCTTTTGTTTAATAACTTATATATATACCCTAATTTTAGCTCTTGGATACATCATTATGATTTTAAGAATATCTATTGACGCATTCTCCCGTGATGATGGACTCACTTGGTAGTCTGAAACGTTGGGTTCATAAAACTCTACAACAGGTCATTCCTCCTCTACCTAAAACTATCCTCACCTGTATGGATTCATTATTTAAAAACAGGGGAATCTTGAAAAACCTCTGCCATACCCCTAATCGTTTCATCCTATGGCTTAGACCAGAGCAACCATATACTCATTCCCCGGGCAGGGGCCAGAGCGTCCTAATAGAAGTGCATACATTTGCAAGGTGCATTACAAGAATGGTGATAAGATGTATATTCTGCATCCCAGAGGGGTCATGATTGGAGATACTATTCTTTCTGGTCCAAAAGCTCCTATATCAATAGGAAATGTCGTACCTCTGGCCCAACAAAGGTGGGAAATTGCCTAATGTAAGTGGGCGTCAGGAGATTCTATAAAGTGTGAACGAACCCGGCCCAAAGAGGGGGGTAGCGTTGCTTCTTGGAAAGTGCCTGACCTTCCTACCTAGCTTAGTACCTTCCAAAATGATTCTATTAAACATGTCCTGAAAAGCCCGGCCTATTCAATACTCACTGTTCTTTTAGTTTTGCATTGATGGAAATGAAGATGTATAAGTCTTTTTGGGGGTCTTTACTACGAGGAGAAGGAAGTGTGTCAATTAGTGATGGACAACGCATCAGAATTCGAGAAATTAAGATTATCCAGAGCTAAACTCATTTCCAATCTAAATTTTCTTAAAAATTGTAGAGATAACAATCTCATTCCTAAATTTGCTATATGCAAACATCCTCTCCAGTTTGGCAAAAATCTATCAAGCTTCAGAAAATTAAGTGAAACCCTCGTTAGAAATGAAATCAAATATGTTAGGTCAAAATTAGCTAAAACTTCTCAGAAACTTTTTTTCTCTCATCTATACCTTTCTTCATATCTCAGACAGGATCTATGGCATTCTTTGGATGTTGTTACATTTATAAAATCGGATAAATGGCTAATTAAAGACACCAGACAGAAATTAAAGAAGCTAAAAAATTTACGTAATGGTTGTGAAGAGCATAACCAGTGCTCTTATAAACACCACGCTTATTCAATTTCAAGGATCTGAAATCTTGATGGCCACACCATAATTGAAGCTCAACAAATGCAGCAGAATCCACTTAATGACATCCTACCAAACTCCTCATCCACTAACAGCGTTCCTCTTCTCACCATTTCTGAATTAAATGAAGATATGGTGGCAAATGAAAGTGACACCTTCACCATAATAGCTCAAAAAAAGCAGCAAAATCCACTTATTCCATATGCTGACAACCCAGCTATAAAGGTTAAGAAAATACAAAGGTGTAAATCAACTGATGAGAATAGTTTAGATATGAGCAATAATATAGATAAAACCATCAGGCCATCTACCAGTTTAAATTCAGACAAAGCCCAGGTCATTTTCTTAAGCCTAGGTCATTTTTGACAAAGGCCATCTACCAGTTTTATTAAGTTTTATTAACTTATCAGACATTAGTCTTGATTATGCAACTCAATCCATTTTGAAAAAAGGTCTAAATTTTGCCATAACCCCGAATAAAATTCCTATAGAGGAAGTCATCAGTAATATTGAAGTAGCTATTAAAAACATAGATATAGAAAAAAGTGAAGAAATCAGACAAGATATTGCAAAAATTCTGAGAACCTCTAAACCACCTACATCTAACATTTCCAGAGAAGAAAAAAGAGCTCTAAACAACCTCAGAAAAAATAAAAGCATAGTCATCCTAAAAGCTGATAAGGGCAATGCTACTGTAATCATGAATAGAATAGAGTATGACAATAAAATGGAAGAACATTTAAATAATAGTGGATGCTATAAAATTATCAATAAAGATCCCAGTGAGAAAATCATGCGTGAAGTAACTAAGAAAATCAAAGAATCATCGCTGGATGATGTCACAAAAAAGAAAATCATTCCTAATAGTTCCATTATTCCTAGAATTTATGGAGCTCCTAAAGTCCATAAACCTAACATTCCTCTCAGACCTATAGTTAATACCATAGGTTCCCCTACTTACCTTTTGGCAAAGCACTTAGCCAAAAAACTCAGACCCCTGTCTGGCAATACCCCTTCTTATATTAAAGACTCCTATTCGTTTGTTCAATGGATTAATAACATAGAAATGAAAGATGAAGACCTTATGGTTAGCTTTGATATTGTATCCCTTTATACCATGATTCCTATTGATGAAGCCATTGAGATCATGAGAAACATCACTGATAAAGAAACTGTGGATCTTCTGGAACTATGCTTGAAATCCTCTTACTTCAGCTTCAAAGGTAAAATTTATGAACAAACTCATGGTGTGGCTATGGGCTCTCCTCTATCCCCCATAATTGCCAACATCTTTATGGAGCACTTTGAACAGAAAGCTCTTAGGTCATTTCCTTACACCCCTGAAGAATGGAAAAGGTTTGTTGACGACATATTTGCCAAGTGGAGTCATGGAAAAGAAAAACTTGACCTATTCCTCAATCACTTAAATAGCCTCTCTGACCATATAAAATTCACTATTGAAATTGAAAACAACAACCAACTTCCCTTTCTCGATATCCTTCTAACTAAAAGAGATGGGTCTCTTGGTTTCCAAGTCTACAAAAAGAAAACCCATACAGAAAGATATCTTCATGCAAATTCCCATCACTACCCTAAACAGAAGATTGGCATCATTAGGACCTTAACTACTAGGGCGGCCAGAATATCTGAGGCAGGCCATCTAAATGATGAGCTTAACCATCTTCACAAAGTGTTTGAACTAAATGGCTACAATAGAAATACCATCAAGAAAGCTATGCACCTATCCCTAAACAAGATTAACAAAGATATTAAAAATCAAAATTTATCCACTCCTCAAGTCTCCCTTCCATACATAAAAGGCACCACTGATAAAATCTCTAAAATTCTTAATAAACATAACATTAATGTAGCATTCACCCTTGCTAATACTATCAGACAATTATTCAACTCTGTCAAGGATCCCATAAACCCTAAACATCAAAAAGGTGTTTATGTGATTCCTTGCTCATGTGGTAAAGAATACATAGGCGAAATGGGTAGGTCTCTTAATATTAGAATTAAAGAACACACTGCTAACCTAAGAAGAGAAAGGACCTCTAAATCAGCCTTAGCTGAACACGTTCACTCTTCCTCTCATTACATCTGCATAGAAGACATCAAACTGGTTAGAAAAGAAGACCACTATCTCAAAAGGAAAATCGAGGAAGCCATTGAAATAGAAAAAAGGAAGAATAACCTAAACCGGGATGATGGATTAAAACTGAGCAACACCTGGAAACCGTTAATTGAAACCTTAAAAGCCAATAATTAACTATATTCCCTTAAAAAACTTTAAAAAGGTAAAAATAAACAAATAATAAAATCATCAATTATGTAATATCCTCCTTAAACAATACATTTAATTAACAATCATAAACATAATTTAGTAATAGATTTCTTCACACATAATCATTTGATATCATTAAAAAAAAAAACTAATAGAATGCATATAGGTGTAATTACTCAATTCTTCATTAAAAAAAAATAAAATTAATAATAATAAATAAACTCTAGAAATTATAGATAAATAACTCACTAAAACCAAAAAAATAAAAAATAATAAAAAAATAAAATATAAAAAAATAAAAATAAAAGTAAATAAATAAATTAAACAAAGAAATAAGTACATTAAATTAAATTAATAAACTATATATATAATTAATAATAATAATAATAATAATAATAATAATAAATAATAAATTTGTTAACTAATCTATTTGTTTAATTAACTATCAAAAATTAATTAATTAGTAAAACATAGTAATTAATCAATAAAAAAATAAAATAAAAAATAAAATAAAACAAAAAATAAAAATTAATTTTTCATAAATTTATTAAACCTAATAATTAATTCAAGAAATAGAAAAATAAATAATTAATCTATCCCTGTAAACATATTAATTAATCAAATTAATAAATTAATAATGTAAATAAATGAATAAACATATTAATAATGAATACATAATTAAATTAATTAATTTGATTAATCAAACAAATTAATTTATTATTTAAACAAATTAATGAATCAATTGAACCAATTATTTAAAATAGAATTAATAAACATAATAATTAATTCTATAGATAATAAAATTATTCGATTAAGTTATCCCCTTGAATAAATTAATTAATTAATTAAAAATAATAATAATTATATAATAATAATAATAATAATAATAAATAATTTAATTAATTAATTAAATAAAAAGATAAGAGCCGACCTATTTTCTTATTTCTTTTGTTTAATAACTTATATATATACCCTAATTTTAGCTCTTGGATACATCATTATGATTTTAAGCATATCTATTGACGCATTCTCCCCTGATGATGGACTCACTTGGTAGTCTGAAACGTTGGGTTCATAAAACTCTACAACAGGTCATTCCTCCTCTACCTAAAACTATCCTCACCTGTATGGATTCATTATTTAAAAAGAAATATGAATTTACAGATTTAAGCAAAATATTTGGAAAACATTTATCAAAATATTTTCTTCCCAAGTATTTTATGACAATGGTGAAGCACTTTAAAAAGTGACATAAAATCATTGATCAATTCAACCATTGGAGATTCAAAGAACGCCTAGCAAAAAAAAAAATCAGTCATCCAGATTATAGACATGATTTTAGCATTTGAAGAAGGAGGAAGATCAATAGTCATTCTCATTCAGATTTAGAGGAATAGATATCAACATTCAAAGGACACCTAGTAGCAGAAGGTCAACAAACTGGGATCAAAGTTCACTTCTCCAACAAACAGTTCTAGAAACTCAATAGTTCAAGGCAGAAGACTTGCAAACAACTCCAAATTTCCTGTAGTTTTTCAGAGATTCTTTTTATTTTTAGTTTATTGTTCAAATTTTTATTCCAAAAATCTAGACACGGTCAACTTAATGTAATGTTCTATATATTGTTTCAATTGTAATGTTCAAGGGATTGGCTTTTGATGCCAAAACCCTATTTCTTTGTAAAAATTTTATTACATAATTCCTAATTGAAGTATTCTAGCTCTGGTTCTGGATAGAATTTGCTTTTCGTGTTGCTTTTCCAGTACTTTCATATCTTATTTATGCACATGTTCAAGGTAGCATAGGAGATCTAGGTAAGAATAGATTGAGTGTCAATCTCTCTGAAAGCCCTTGCAAAGTTATAATCATTTAAAGAGATTAATTAACTAAACTATTTGTCTTGGTTAATTCCTCTACATCTATTAATTGTTGCCTTTTGTCATCTCTTGAATGTGTTCTATTTGGCTGTAGAAATTTTCTACATGCATCCACTATGTCTGGTTGATTAAGTATTCAGTATGACTGCTTAATTATCATGAATTCTCTTATATTCTTCTATCAAATTCTCTAAAAATCATGTTATTCTGTCAAACTAGATGTTGACACTTTGACCAAGGACTCTGCAAGAGAGGGATTTATTTATGAACATATATTGGACAATCATCAACAACCACCCAAAATAAATCATATATCTGGCCATTGTGCTCCATAGGTTGTTGTCCAGTGACAGTGAACAGTGTTAAAAAATGCCTCGTGACATTTGAGGGATCCCCCTCTATTTGAAGGGCCAACCTAAACCTAAAGACTGGTCGAGTTGGTTTCTCAGCGTAGTTTTACAGCCACGAACTACCTACAAGAAAATAGTACAACAATTCCCACCACTTCATTCCCATATGTTGAGGAGACAACTGAATCTCCTACCTCTTCTACATCTTATATTCCAGCACAACAAAGTATTTTGGCAAGATACAGGGAGCTCAAGTTGAAGAATGAACCTTTGAAGGGTTCAACATATTCAAAGTTTTGGAAGAAAACTTCCACCACTCAACATAGGTTGGTATCTACATTTGACATAGAAAAGGGGTAGTTCCAAATGGCCTTTTTTGAACCTACAGTTCTAGCCCCTAGAAGTGTAGAAGATTACAAGGCTTCAATATTTTCTATTGATACCAAAAAGGTTCTTGCAATCGATCAAATTGATTTGCATAAGAAATCAGGTGAGATGATTTACTCAACACTGACTAGTTCAGCCATGCCTGCCTCAAAGTTGCAAACCTCTTTGAGTAATATGCATTCACAATTGAATATAGAACGAATGTCTTCTTTGGCCAAAGACACTGGAATTAAAACTTTATAAGATTTAATAATCAAACTAGGATATGGTCCTAGTGATTTCAAGGCAGCTGAGGAGATAATTAAAAATAAAAATGTAGATATTCAAGCCCTCAGGAAATAGATTAAGCTTCCAACCATAAATCACCCTCGGGCCAAAAAAGTAACCAATATGGAAATGGAAAAAGAAAGGTTGTTCAAAATAATAGTTGAATAGAATGTTTAAATCCAAAATATGGAACATGACATGGAAGCACTATTGAAGGAAAAGGATAAATTGGAAGTAGAAGGTACATCAACAGAGGGTACATCAACACAACAAGAAGTACAACAAACAACACAATCATATTCTTCTTAGAATCTAGTTCAAGCTTTAGGAGAATTATCATTAACAAATAAGGAAAATGAGAAGTTAATAGTAGCACTCACAAAGATGGAGGACATCAAGATAAAACCATATAATGCATACCTAGCAAGAGTGCAAAAGAACTACAAATTGATACAACAATTTCAAAAGTATGAGAATCAGTCTCTAAAAACTTTGATGTTGGTAGAGTAAAAAAGGAGTATATGGCATAACATAAATGCAAGCGTCACATAATTATGATCATCTATTCAAATCATATTTGAGTAGGAAGAGTTAGTACAGAGTGTTAAGGCAACAATTGAACAAACAAAGATTCAAATGGAGCACAGGAAAACATAAGCAAATAGAATTATTAAAATGTTGAATTCTAAAACTAAGAGCTTGAAGAGCTCCAAATTCAAGATAGAACAGGAACAAAGATGGAAATAAAAAGGGTATTAACAAAAATGAATCTCATGATACATTTGGATAGTAAGTGCAAATAATTGGAGTTACAGGTAAAAATATTTAATAGAAAATTTAATGTATTGCAGGAGAAAGGGTTCTCAGCCTAAGAACTTCTAATGGAAAATTGTTCCAATAGCAAATTATCAAGACCAATTATGTAATGTTGTTGCATATGCATCTAAGTTTGCTAAATTCAGAGGAACTATAAGTGGAGAAGCTTTCATGGTAGGCCTACAACATAATACCCTCATTAAGCATCAACTCCATCATCTATTTTTGAACAAACCAACTTTCCAAACATCCATAGAATTAGATGAGAGATTTCATAACATGGTAAATTTTTCAATTTTGAGTGGAGTGATGGGATAAATTGTTGGATTTAGTTAAATAAAGACAAACAAAAATCCTACAATTTTGGGGAGAAGGCAAACAGAAGAAGCACAAAAGTAGTTACAGTCATGAACAATTCACCTCAAAGTCTGAAGAGAAAATAAAAAATAGTCTAGATTTCCTATTACTTAGTTCTATTTTGGAACTCTCTGCATGTTTTTAGTAGATATGATTTTGTAGTAAATGTTATTTGAAGTCCGAATCAATTCGAGACCAACTCTATAAATATTTTGTGAAAATACTTAGTAAGGGTTGGATTATGCAAGAAGAAAAGATTTTTCTATGATTGTAAGCAGTCAAAAATATTTTTTGAAGTAATCAATTCAGTAATACAAATGCAGTTTGGTTTCAGGATTCTTGTGTCAAGTGAATGGTGATGTTTCCCTCTTTGTAAATATGTTTTCCTTTCAAGTTTCACATGAGTTTTTTCCTTATTATATTGTTTACAAGAAGATTAAGGGTCGAATTTACATTCAATACTCTGCTATGGCTTGTTAAGTAATTTCAATGTTTTCTCTCTAATATTAAGAATAGAATTCATCTATTTTTTCTCTATATAATTGATTCTAATTCTCATTTATCTCATCCACGCCATAACAACTCTACGAGATCCAGAAGTTTTCCTACCTCACCTTGTTTTCTGCTCCTCTATTTATTTTAATTGATCACTCAAGTGATTATGACTCCATGCCCAATGGACTTCTCTTCCATATTACAACCAAATATTTAAAAAATATATCTTTTCCTTTCATATCTAGCCTAAAATCTAAACACTAAGATCAAAAATCATACAGAGATAGTGTTCTCTGAAGCTGGAAGGGCTAGATCCCATCTTTAAAAGTGGTTTATGGTTACCTTTGTAGTTTCCTGTTTAGCCTAGGAAAAATACAGAGTGCTAACATAAGGCATTTTGTATGGTATTCGATATATATTATAGCCATAGATATTGTGTATATATATTGTGCGTTGAATATTTTTAAAAGGTCCATATGGTATTCAATGTATATAAAGATGGTATGGCAAATGCATATGTACATTGAACATGGTATTATAAATGGTGGAGCCTCATGTTATGAGATATATATGAAATATTTGTGTTGATATTGAATTAGTGTGAAGAGCCATTTAAGTTATATCCCTTGGTTATATTAAAGCTCGGATATCTTTAATATATTTTATGAATTCAAAATCCTTTTATATGTTGAAGTTGGTGTATTTAATATGCGAGTGGGTGGAATTCTCATGATATGAGCGATGGACATGATATATGTTATATGTCATATATGAGTGGTTATATATATTAATATTTTGGCATAATGTAAAGTGAAGTTTATCCATCTTTATATATTTAACAAGTTATAAGGTTGAAACTATTTTGGAAATCTAAGCCTTTTTTATGATGCATTCACTAATCTCCATTGTGGTAGTAGTTATTTCTGGCAAAGAGGAGTATCATGAGTGGTCCTAGAAGATAAAAACACACTTTCATTTTCAATGAACTTTTAAAAGGAATTTGTGAAGGAGAAGGAGACAATCCACCTGAAAATCCCACTTCAGATAAGGTGCTTGCCATCTGGGAAAACAATAAAAACAAAGACTATGCGTTGATTGCAACATCGGTAATGAAGAGGTCAATCACCGTATTTCTCCATTTTCAAATGCTTTTGAAGACTTAAAGAAGTTGAAGGAATTGTATGACTTGCACTCTCAAATTGGCGTTGTTCAATTGATGATCAAGTTGTTCAATCTTGGGTTGAAAAATGATGACCCTATAACCTTAGCATAAGAAGTAAGATCCATTATGCATGACATAAAATCCAGTGGTGTTTAAATAGATATTCCTCTCATAGATTATGTCAAGACACTATATCCCACCTATTCACATTATCTTGAGTCATTGTAAGCAAGTGGAAACATTAAGAAGATTGCCTTTGACTCACTTGAGGAGAAGTTTGTTGAAAGAGATAAGGCTTTTGGGAAGAAGACAACTCCTCAATCTTCTAAATAAGTTATGTACATTGCAAATAAAGAGAATAATCATGCATGAGATTCTTCTAGAGGAAGAGGAGGCTGAAGAGGAAGGAAGGCAGGGGGTGTAGACATTTAAAAGGAGAAAGGTTTGATCTTCATTGCATACGATGCAACAGAGATGGACATGATGCTTCCACATGTGATCTTCCTTGGCACATAATTGACTAGGAAAGAAATGAAGGAAAAGGTAAAGTGCCTAAAAAAGAGAAGGGTAGAGCACTTGAGTACACTCATTATGTTATGGCACATTGCAACATTGGAGTAACTAAATACTTATTCAATGCTTCACTTGTTTCATGGAAAGATGATTGGTTGCTTGATTTAGGAGAAACTTGCCACATTACTTTTAGAATATATTTCTTTGAATAATTCACTGATAACATTGATGGAGTAGTATACTTTGTAGATAAGTCAAAACTCAAGCTATTAGGGCTTCACACCATGAAGCTCAAACTGCCTGGTCTTCCAGGCTTTCTTCTACATGATGTTCTATAAATATCAGATTTGAGGACAAAATTTATGCCTATGGTCCACATACGCTAGCAAGGACACTCCATTCACATATTTGATGGCAAGGTTGAGGTCAAAAAAGCATCAAATCACTCACTTGTCATGAATGGGATAGAAGAAGAAAGACTTCTAAAGTTGCAAGGAACCTCTTCTCATGCAAAAAACTTTTCATATAGTTCTAATTATGATGAAGATACATTTCCATAAATTCTTGTATGGAATTCTAGATTTGGACACTTGAACTATGAAAACCTCCGTTTGTTGAAGAAAAATGGTGTTACTAGTTTGCCTACAATTCCTAGGAAACTTAAGCAATGTGATGCTTGTATCTTAGGAAAGCACAACAAATAGTCTTTTCATGATTCTCATTCCAGAGAACATAGAAAACTTGAAATCATTCATTCTAATGTATGTGGTCCAATGCCTGTTCCTTTTGCAAATGGTGATAAATATATGATGACATTTATTGATGATTACAGCAAAATGTGTTGGGTTTATTTATTGAAAGACAAATTTGAAGCTTTTGAAACATTCAAGAACTTTCATGAATGGATTGAAAATGATGTAGAATATAATATTAGATCTATTTGTATTGATAATGGAAAATAATATACATCAAATGAATTTGAAAACTATCTTCGCCAACATGGGATCAAACATCAGACAACCGTGCCATATAATCCCGAACAGAATGGAGTAAGAATGAACAAGACAATCTTAAATATAGTACGTTCAATGATGTTTCTCAAGAATGTTCAACTAAGGTTTTGGGTTAATGCAGTTCTATGTGATGTGTATAAAAATAAAAGGTGTCCATCTAATGCTAATAAAAACAAGAATCCCTATGAAATGTGATATGGTCACATTCCTTCGGTGAGGCATATTAGGGTTTTTGGTTCAAACTGTAATGCCTTGATACCTAAGGAATAGAGAAACAAACTTAATGAAAGGAGTCACAAATTTATCTTCTTTGGTTACTCAAATACTTCCAAAGCATATTGTCTCTATGATGAAGTGAATAAGAATTTTATAATATCTAGAGATGTGATCTTTCTTGAATCTTCCGAGACTGGAAATGTTGTTAAGTGGCAAATTGATCTCTTAGATAGATCCATACATGAAAATTCTTTCAAATCATTTGATAATGAGATTCCACATATTGAAGAAGGGATTCCTATACTGGATCAATCTATGGAATATTTTTCTGAAGCACTCTCTCCCCTGCATGAAGCTTTAGGCATTGATGAAACTTTGAGTGATGTGATTGACAGAATTGGGAGACTAAATCTTGATTCATCCTCATCTGAGTCAACTAAGTAGCCTAGGCCATATTAGAAAGGTCCTCCAAAATGGCTGACAAAGACAATTGAAAATGTTCTTCCAAGTGAGGTTGGAAATACAGGAACAATAAGCTCAACTAGACAGAATGGAAGAGATGTAGATGATTCCGATTCACTTATTGATATGGATGTTTCTTATGATTGTGAACTGAATTTGTCTACATATTTCAAACCAACTTCTTTCAAATAAGTCGCTTCTCATGATGAATGGAAAGAAGTGACGCAAAAAGAATATGATGGTTTGATAAAGAATGTCACTCGGAAGCTGGTTGATCCTCCATTGGGAACCAAACCAGTAGGTTGCAAGTGGGTCTTCAAGAACAAGTATAAAGAAGATGGCTCACTTCACAAGCACAAAGCTAGACTTGTGGAAAAAGGTTTTGCACATAAAGAAGGGGTCAACTATGAGAATACTTTTACTCCCACAACAAAATGGGCTACCATATGGACACTCTTTTCCTTGGAAGCTCAAAATGATTGAAAATTCCATCAAATGGATGTAAAACTTCTTTCATGAAAGGAGATCTCAAAGATAATGTTTTTATGTCCCAACCAGAAGGATTCTTTGTGAAGGGTTAAGAACACCAAGTATGAAAACTTGTAAAATGCTTGTATGGCCTTAAGCAAGCACCATGAGCCTCATACGAGAATTTAACTGACCATATTTTGAAACTCAATTTCAAACATTATGATCTTGGTGGTGCAACTTTGTTTTTCAAGAAAGTTGGAAAAATAATTGTATATCTTGTGGTGTATGTATATGATATTTTGATGATAGGGAACAATTAGATCTACATTGCATCTATAAAGAAGGAAATGAGGAAAGGTTTTGTAATGACAGATTTGGGCTATGTTCACTACTATCTTGGTATTGAAGTAACTCAACATCTGAAGTTTATATTCCTCTCTCAGAAGAAATACATTGGATATATGTTGAATAGGTTTTGCATGGTTGAGTGAAATCCTTTGACTACTCCAATGGAATAGAACATAAAGCTCACATCCACTGAAGGAAAATATTTTGAGGATGCAACAAAGTATTGACATCTCATAGGAAGTCTCAACTACTTGACTACTACCAGACTAGACTTTTCATTTTCTATTGGAATCCTCTCCATGTTAATGTAAATGCATTGTCAGGGTCATTTGTCTAATGCAAAAAGATTTCTAAAGTACTTGAAGGGAACTCAAGACTTTGGAATCAAGTATACATAGGCGGGTGACCTCATCTTGATTGGATACTTTGATTCAAACTTTGATGGAGGTAAAGAAACTAGTTTACCTACTTCAAGTTATGTTATGAGTCTTGGATTAGGAGTTGTCTCCTGGAGCTCACACAAACTATCAATTCCAGTAGATTCCACAACTGAGGTAGAATATGTGGCAATAGCTAAAGCAATGAAGAAAATTGTGTGGCTCGGGAAAATTAATGGAAAATTTGTAGGATAAACAAGTACATTCAACTCCTCTTTTCATTGACAACAATTCTCCAATAATGTTGGCTAAGAACCCAAAGTTCCATGATCGAACGAAGTGTATCAATAAAAAACACCATATTATTTGACATGATGTTGAAGCCAAAACAATTCACCTATGACATTGTTCCACAAATAAGAAGATTGCAAACATCTTCACTAAAGTGCTTGAGAGAGAAAATTTTGAAAGATTTAGAATGATTCTTAGACTCACCAACATCCCTTCAGACTAAGGGGAGTGTTGGGCGCTAAATCTGCTTACCTTTTCCTTACATTTCCACTCATCTTTTCATCCTTCTTACACCCATTAACATGTATCTATTATGCTAAATCAATGAGGTGACCCTCCTTTCTTTATCTCTTGGAATATTTAATTAATGAAGTAAAGTCACGAGGGTTTTACCTATACAAGCCACTAAAATGTGTTATGTCCACAAATTCCAGAGAATAGGTGTTGATCTTCCAGCATAGAACAATAATTCTATGATTCACAGCATCCGTTCAGCAGCACTAAAACATCATAAACAACTTGCGGCTGTTCCCAATCTGTTTTTGATCATTTCTATTCTCGCCTTATCAGCACTAGTGCTGTTTTGAACTTATGTATATTTGGGTTTTGGGGGAAGATGTTATCACCCCCTGTATTGTATAAAGATGGGTCATTCCTATGTGGAGGGTTAGCCATACCAGGAGATGTATTATAATAGTTTTCTTCAGATTAATAAGATATAATGCTTGTTGTTTGATCTTAGGTTGTGATTAAATGCAACGTTGATCAGAGAGTTGGGACCGCTCTTCTGATCAGGTGCTGTGTGTGTCATTTTTGTGTGTTGTTTTACTTGTTGCATTTATTTCTTTATTGTTGTTGCATATTACATAGATTGTTGTGAATGCCTTTTTAAGTTCTGCAATCCATTTCTGTTATTGTTACAGTGATGCTTTGATTTCTTAACCATGAACCCTTGGTTGATGTAGAATGTAATCTTTCTCCTGCATATACCTTGCGCATTACCTTGGAAAGAGTATGCACCCAGATTGATGAATTAATTTAGGAAAGGGTTGATGAATTTGTTCATACGTGGACACCAACATTTTGGTGCCATTGTTGGGGAAGGCTAACAAGGTGCAAGACACGAATTGTATTGACCAAAGGGTCAATCTCTCGTCCTGGGGAGAGATCAAGTTCTCTCACTCTGCTCCAGGTCCTAAGCATAGTTATTTCTTTGTTTTGTTGTTTTTGTTTTCATGTACCCATTTTTAGGCCCGATCTCTTGTCCTGGGCAGGGAGTGGTCTTTTAACGCCTTGCTCTAGGCCCTGATTTTAAATTAATTTTTTTTGCATTCTTGTTTGTTTTGATTTTGGGAAAACCCAATCTCTTGTCCTGGGGAGGGAGTGGTCCTTTCGCGCCCTGCTTTAGGTTCTGATTGTCTGATTCCATTGTTTGTATTATTTTCTTTTGTTTGGGTTCTTGTCCTTGGGAGGGAAGGGTCCTTTGACCCCTTGCTCTAGGTCCTAAACCCTAGGATGTTTTTATTTAAGCTATTTTCCTTTCCGCTTGATCTCTCATCTTGGGGAGGGAATGGTATTTTAATGCCCTGCTCTAGGCCCTAAGCATTGTGATGATATCAACACTTTCATCACATCCACTTGTATGAACAGATATTTGAATAAAAGGGGTAGAGGAAGAGCCCCAAAGAACGGAGGATAGGATTTGGGAAGGAACACCTATATCCAACAAATCATTGTGAAAGCTGAACCAGAGGCATCTTCTCGTGTTTCTGTAAGTTCGGATATACGAACAAGATCAGAAGGATAAACTGTAGATCAACCGGTGTTGTTCACAACACCCCTTGTTGGTTTGATATAGCAGACCCTTCCAACGGCCAAAGAGACAAGCAGCAGTACACTTGATAAATGGGTACCGTTGCTCATAGCAGAAGAAGGAGTTGCAAGTATAACATCCGAGGAACTAGACCATTCTAGTAGGGAAGAAGAGGTTACAAAGAGGAGGTCTGAAGGGTCAAGCCACTGTGATGGAAGGTAAGAAAATTGTAGGGATATTTCTATCACCAAAGGATAGAGGGAGTGTTGTTAAGGCAACTCAAACCCCAGTGATAAGATCCATTCCATCATTTCCTGCAGAGCCTGCCAAAATCCCCAGCGAGTATTGGAGGATATTTATGTCACCTACAACCTCCACTACTGACTTCCCAATTGGGGATCCTGGGACTGGCACACCAACAAAGCCCATTCCTTTAACAGCTTTACGTAGCTTTCATGGGCTTACTTCAGAATATCCTGACATGTTTTTGTTTGAATTTGACATTGTGTGTCAGGGATATGATTATATAACGGATGCTCAGAAATTGAAAATCTTCCCTGCTACACTAAAAGGGACAGCCTTGCGATGGTTTATGGGTCTTGGAGGAAGGACTATTACAACATAGGAGGAGATGAAAACTGCCTTCCTGGAGAAGTACCCGGATTATTGTAAATCACGGGACATTAAGGAGGAACTTTTCAAGTTTACATAAAAAGAGGAAAATATGGAAGACTGTGTGGAACGCTTCAAATACACATTGCAGAGATCAGGTCACTCTGACTTGGATAAGGAAATTTTGAAAATTATCCTTCTTCAAGCCTTTCGATAGGACTCTTTGGATTTGTTAAATATATAGTTGGAAAGGGAGATATATCAAAGGAGAACTTTGACACCATCTGTGAGTTGTGAATCCAGTGCTCAAGGGGAGTTGCAAGGAATCAACAAGGGATTTGGTCAACAAAATTATCTGGTGGAGGTGTCACAAAAGCAAAAATTGGAAATTTGTTGGACATCTTGGGGAATGATATCCTGAGTACCCTATCTGAACAAATAGACACCCTACAGGTAAAACAAAAACAGTTAGAATTGGAAATAATTATGGCTATATTTTACCCAAAATGCAGGAAGAAAAATCCATAGAGGTAATGCCCATTAAACTCTGTAGAGGAGTTTTGAGTTGAATCATGCGACATGTTCATGCCCATCCTTCCTGGGATTGAAAGAAATTTTTAAAGGGACAGACGAAGAGATGGAGCAACTGTACTTTATGGGACCTAAAAAGCCATGACAACCTCAGCCATCAATGGGAATTCAAGGTATGTTTTCGGATCCATCTCAATATTTTAGTAATTTTAATATGGGTCCCTAGTCCATGCCTTATCCACCTATGTGGCCCCAATACCTGTTTCCACCTTGGCAGCAATGGACTCCTCAAGCCAGTTCAAGTTCCTCATGGGCTTCCAACTAGTGAGGACCTTCTCCTCTTGGGAATTTTCCCCAGTCAATGCCACAACAACAAGTCCAGTTGCCCTCTAATGTACCCCCTAGTAATCAACCTGTTCATCCTCAACTTCCCATCCAACCCAATCCAAATCCTAACAATAAAGGGGCTTAGCAAGATGACACCCTCAACTTGCCTTCATACAGCATCTCCGCTGCATAACTATATGAGATGAATTTAAGATCTGGGCGAGTAGTAGATTCTCAACCCTCACTTGATATCACTAAACAAGTTGGAAGTGAGGTAAAGGAACTAGAAATGGTTGAAGAGGAATCAAACCAAGTCAGCAAAAATTATACACCTCCTCAGCCACTAGTTACTCAAAAACACCAAGCTGAACCATCCTATCCAGAAAAGTTCTTTGAGTAAACAGATCCCTCAAGTTGAGTTCGATTTTTTAGGGGAGCTACAAAATTTGTTTGTTAAGATTCCCCTTCTGCAAGATGTGAGGGACGTACCTATATATGCAAAAACTCTTAGAGAATATTGTTCTAAGAAGCCTAAAAAGAAATCAAGGGACCCACTCACCATTCATGTGGTCGGAAAGCTATCTGATTTTATGATGGGGAAAATCATGCCTGTGAAATATGGGGATTTGGGGAACCCAATTTTAACCATGCAAATTAATGGAATAGAAATTCCAAACGTGTTGGTAGATTTGGGCGCTGCCATAAATGTCATTACTGTTGAGACTATGCAGGAATTGGGTCTTCAAAACTTGAAACCTACACCTACTATGTTAGAGTTTGTAGATCGATCTATGGTTAAACCGATATGGAAGTTAGCAGATATTACAATCTCAATTGACTCATGGCACTACCCTGTGGACTTCCTAGTGGTGCAAATGCAATCCCCGGCTGTTGGCCATCCCCTGATTCTGGTAAGACCATGGTTGGCAACTACAGATGCTTATATTGGGTTTGGATCTGGACATATGGTTATCTTGAATGGACAGAGTACTAAGAATTTAATGTTATATCCTCATGTAGAACCTAGTCCATCAGCAAAACCATCAGCCCGCAAGAAACCTTTACCAAAGGAAGAATTCAAATTTGAAAATGACGAATTAAGGCCAGTCCTTACTATTGTACTGGCCCTTCAGTTGAAACAATAAATAGAAGATGATACAATTACCACTTTTATTAGTGATCCCTGTTCTATTTCAAAATCAAATCAGTGAATTCTATAGTCTATCTTGAGCTGTGAAACACAGGAAAGTATTAGAACAGTCGATGGATTCGATGAGCTACTTACAGTTGTGTCCCATGACAGTATTTTGGTGGAAATAGAGCCAGGGAAGACCCTGAATATCAATCCAGATCTGTGAGAATCCCAAACAAAACAGCTCTTGGACGTTCTTCGAGAACACAACGAAGCGTTTTCCTGGGACCATACAGACATGAAAGGGATTCCTGCCAATTTATGCACCCATCATATATACATCAAAGAAGATTGTCGTCCTATGAAACAACCTTAGAGAAGGATGAACCTTGCTCTGAAAAACATTGTCAAGAAAGAACTTCAAAATCTACTGGATGTGGGATTTATCTACCCCATTTCAGATAGTCAATGGGTTTCCTCATTAGTGATGGTTCCTAAGAAAAATGGTAAATGGCAGATATGCGTGGATTACAGAGAATTAAATAAGGCAACAAAGAAAGACCATTTTCCGTTACCATTCATTGACCAACTCTTGGATACTCTGGCCAGGAAGAAGTTCTCCTTCCTAGATGGATTTAGCGGGTATAACCAGATCTAGATAGCCCTGAAGATCAGGATAAAACCACATTCACATGTCCTTGGGGAACTTTCACATACCGGGTCCTCCCATTTGGTCTTTGTAATGCACCTTCAACATTCCAAAGGGAAATTTTGGGGATTTTCTCTGATCCGGTAGATGACAGTGTTGAGATTTATATGGATAATTTGACTCCATACGGGGATTCATTTAAGGAGGTGTTGGAAAATCTAAAAAAATTACTTGAAAGATGTAAACGGGTGTGTGTCTCCTTGAGTACAATAAAATGCCACATGATGATGGAGGAAGGAATAGTTTTGGGCCATTTACTTTCAACTGCTAGAATTCAAATGGATCCAGCTAAGATAAAGGTCATATTGCACTTCCCGATACCTAGAACAACCACACAAGTACGTAGGTTTATTGGTTGTGTGGGTTATTACAAGCACGTTATAGAAAACTTTGCTAAAGTAGCCCATCCACTTTTTCAATTGCTGACAAAAGATGCAGATTTTGTGTCGACAGATGACTGTGATCCAGCCTTTGTGAAGATCAAGGAACTTTTCTGTAGCACTCTGATCGCTCAAGGGTCGGACTGGACATTACCATTCCATATTCTTGCGGATGCTTCTTAGACAGAAGTTTGGGCAGTTCTGGGACAACAAGTGGATAAGGTACCATATACAGTCTACTATGTTAGTAAGAACTTGGCTCCAGCTGAGTTGAACTACATAGTGATTGAAAAAAGAATTCTTCGCTGTCATCTATGCCATCAACAAGTTTCGACGTTATATTACCGGGTACCCCACCTTTGTACATACTGATCATGCAGCAATTAGGTATCTAATGAATAAATCCATTACTCCTGGTCATATTACAAGATGGTTTTGATTACTCCAAGATTTTTACATTACCATAGTAGATAAACTAGGTACGGATAATATGGTAGCTGATTTTCTATCTAGGATAGAAAATAACGTTGAAGTTATGCCCATCGAAGATAGTTTTCCAGATGAACATCTTTTTGCAATTTTTGCTAACACTCTGTGGTATGCTGATATTGCTAACTATATTGCTAAAGGAAGTTACCTCGTCATTTGTCAAACAGGGATCAGCGGAAAATTATTCATCAAAGTACCTGATATTCATGGATGGCAGGGTACCTCCTTCATACAAGGGTTAATCAAGAGATTCGGCTCTACGTATCAGAGGATGACATCTATGAAACACTGAAGGCTACCCATGATGTCCCTTGTGGAGGACATTTCGCAGATAAAAGAACAAGCCAGAAGGTGTTACAAATAGGATACTACTGGCCTTCTATCTTTCGTGATGCCCAAGATTACGTCCCAAGATGTGACACATGTCAATGGATGGGACAACCTGGGAAATTGGATGAGATGCCACTACAACCCCAGATAGTCCTCGAACCTTTTGAAAAATGGGCCATTGACTTCGTTGGACCTTTCAACCCACCGTCTCACCAAAAGGTTTACATTCTGGTCTGCACCGATTATGTAACTAAGTGCATGGAAGCGAGAGTTGTGGCGAAAGCAACAGAACAGGTGGTTGCATATTTTCTTTTTGAAAATATTTTTGCTCGATATGGTACTCCAAGGGAGATTGTTTCAGATGCAGGAGCACAATTCACATCCCACATGATAGGAAGGCTTATGCAAAAATACGGGGTTAAACATAGAGAGACAACTCCCTACCATCCTTAGGCGAATGGACAAGTAGAGAGTACAAACAAGGTATTGGAAAATATCTTGACAAAAACTGTAGTGAATCATCACCGGGATTGGTCTCAGAAACTTCTGAAAACTCCTTGGGAGTATAAGATGGCATGGAAGAATACAACCGGGTTTTCACTATTTGAGTTAGTCTATGGGAAATCCCCCTTGTTCCCAATAGAATTTGAGATCAACACACTCAAAACAGCTTTGGAAGTGGGATTAGACTTACCAGAGGCCCAAAAACATTGGTTGGAACATCTCAATGAGTTAGATTAGATTTGTTCAGTGGATGTCCAGAAAATTACTGCTATTCAACAGCATAGAATGAAGTGGCATGATAAATTCATCAAGAACAAGGTGTTTCATACATGATATTGGGAATTTCTCTATGACTCCCTATTCAAACATTTTAAAGGGAAGCTTCGCACTCGTTGGATGGGACCCTATGAAGTGGATGTTGCATTCGAAAATGGAACAGTCAAACTAATTACAATAGATGGAACTCATACTTCTTTCCTAGTGAATAGACATCCTCTAAAATTATACCATCATCCATCTTCTAAGGATGATATCATCAAACATCTCTCTGATAACTCTAGTTTGATGGTTGTTGGTGGAAAGAATGCTTTCTCTGCCTGTTTTATATATATATATATATATATATATATGTATGTATGTATGTATGTATGTATATGTATGTATGTTGTTACTACTTACTTGGGTGCCTTTTGCAGGGATAATGATTGAATTATTATAAGAAGGAGGTGAAAGAAAATTTTCCAAGGAACTTCATGTTGTTACTCTGTCGATGCTGTTACTTCACCGTTGCTGTTACTTCGCCATTGATGTTACTTCGTCGATACTATTACTCCATCGTTGCTATTACTCCATCAGTGTTGTTACTCCGTTGCTATTACTCCGTAGTTATTGTTACTCGCCTGTTGTTGTTACTCCGTCGATGCTGTTACTTCATCATTGTTGTTACTCCGTTGGTGCTGTTACTCCACCGTTGTTGTTACTCCATCGGTGTTGTTACTCCATTGTTGTTACTCCGTCGGTGCTGTTACTCCACCGCTGTTTTTACTCCATCGGTGTTGTTACTCCATCGGTGATGTTACTCTGCCATTACTGTTACTCCGTCGATCATTTTTGTTGTTACTCCACCGCTAGGTAGGTCTCCAGGTATGCCCCACTGACTCTAACAGATTTAATTAAAATATTCCATTAAAGAGATTATTATGTGCCATGGACAACTGCATTTAAGTTGGGGGGGGTCCCGTCATAAGCAAACCACGATGTATTATTAATTATATTCGTACCACATCATTACCAAATCTAATGTGAACGGGAGTCAAATTATGATTCTGACGCATTGGGATTTGAATTCATACGCCAAAAACCTCATTGGTCCTTTCTCCAGTACAATGCATTTAATTATTGTAATCATTCAATTACACTATCATAACTCACCATCATTGTTGCGCTTTCCAAGAATTCACCCATCACTTTCACTACCTTTGTATTTCACAGCCATGTGTTGTTATCATCACCCCTATAGTGTGGATTGCAGCCACTCTTCCCCTACTTGCCGACTGGGTCCACCATGTTGTTATTATCCTACAGTGATGAGTGGGTTGGTTGTGCGCCATCAGTCGGAGGATACAACAGTGGCTCGAAACAATAGGGAAGTATGGCAGATTTTTGTAAATGCAGGTTAGGATGTCTACCTTGACAGGTTGCAGGGGTTCAACGAAGTAGTTGCAATTGAATTTTCACTTAATTTATGTGAGGAAAGCTCTCGAGTTCGAGGAATAGAAATCCCTATCATAGAGGAAGCCATCGCAGAGTTCAGCGGGCTACCACAACAAGGATAGAGATGGTTTTCACGAAGAACCTCCCTCCCAGAGTTCCCCGAAGAATTTCTGCAAGCAGCTGAGAATGTCATCTAAAAAGGGCGAGGATATTACCAGAATTCATTACCATACCCATGGGGTGATGTAGAAGGTTTTGTAATGAGGCACATTTCCTGTGAACGGAGGTATACCATTATATTCAAATACCATGTCAAGGTGTTGGCTCACCTCCAGTTTCCACAGTCGGAAGCCTTTTCATTAAACATGTCGTTCTTCTTGCTAAAAAGCCTCCAGCTCATGGCGCAATCTGCTTGGCATTCATGACAAGTTGCAGCAATTATCACTAACCACGGGCTGGTTTAGCTATTGGTCATGCATGCAATTGCCTGGTTTCAAATCCTGTGGGAAACATTTCGGAATATACAGAGCAAGAAATAGTAGTTATTATAGCCGCTAGAGAGGAAGAGCCAGAAGCAATGGGGCAGGATCCAAAAGCAATGGAGGAAGGGCCGGTAGTAGAAGATGAGTACATATATCAAGAAGAATCGGAGGAAGTGGAGATGGAGACTGAGGAGTCAGAACAAAACAGAGAACTTGAAGTGGAAAGGATAGTTGAGGCTGTTACACAAGAACTAGCCTCAATTGTGGAACCAATGGAAGAGGAAGCACTGCAGCAAGATAGGTATGATATAGAAGAAGTCGTTAGCATCACGGTCAAGGTTGTCCCACAAGAACCAACCTTGACTATGGAGCCAAGGGAGCAAATTGACAACACCATAATGGGAGAAGAGGTACCACGACAGGCTGAGGTAGAAGAAATTGTTGAAATTACGGCCGAGGCTATCCCACAAGAACAAACCTCGACCGTAGAGCCAATGGAGGAAGATATACTAGGACAAGAGGAGCTAGAGGTTGTATGAACCGCGGGATAGGAAACTATACAGGAAGGAGTCTTGACCCAGAGTGGAGCTGTTGTGGATCAAGGAAAATAGCTCGAGGTCATAGCTGGGGCTGCGATAGACTAGGAAGAAAACCTATTTCAATTCCCCTCTTATTTCTCCATTCCGAGAGGGGCGAGGGTGTCTCGCTCTCCTCGACATAGAGAGGAGGACGTTGTTGTTCCTCCTATTTTGAATTTTGATGGGTCGGTTAAGGGACCAGCTGCCATAGGTCTATTGGCTGCAAATCCCCAAAGAGACCTTCCCGAGGAACCCAGAAGAGAGGAAGAGATAGGTGTTGCTGAGATAATGGAACCAAGAGGGGAGACGTTAGCTAAAACACTGATGGATACCCATCCAGTGAGTCCACCACCTACTGAGACAGCTTCATAGTGGGTTGAGGTAGTCGTCAAGAAGGAAGCAATTGCTCCCGAGGAAGAGGGAGCAAGCATAGCAGCCCCGTCAATTGAACCTGTAGATATTCCCTCAAGTAATCCACCACCTGTTGAACCGACTGTGATAGCATATGAGGTGGTGGTCAAGCAGGAATGGAAAGAGTTGTGTGAATAATGAAGGCTTCCAGTTAAGCAGAAATATCAGTTGTAATTCAAGGATGTGATGCGGCTAAAAACAGAGGTTAGGAGGTTAAGAAGATGGGTGCATGAGCTAAAGAAATAGGTGAGGAAATATGGGCGGCAGGCTAAGAAGCCCAAAGCCATAGTGGCCGAAGTAGAAACACAAGTGGATGATGTGGCGACAACCTCTGTTGCCACTCAGACAGATCCTATCGAGTATTTGTTCAAAGGCCATGAGTTTTCCTTGACGACCAAAGTTCAAACCTGGAAATCCACTACGGCTCGATATCAGAATGAAGTAAAGAGAACCCAGGAATAAGCATCCAAGGCTATCTTCAAATATGTGGAGTGCATAAACATATTGCGGTTGAGGCATGCAAAGCAGTAGCTCAAGGTGGAGCAGCTGGAGGGGCAAGTGATAGAATTGAAGGCTGACAAAGAATAGATGTTCATCCTAGCGCAAGAGGTAATGACATGTCGCCCTCCTACTTCTAGCTATGCTTTGTTCTTACCTGAGAAATTTCTTTTCTTCTGTTTGGAGAGTATTGAGAAGGAAATTAGTCACAAGATCAAGGAAGGTGTACAATTCCTTCAGATATTGAAAGGTCATGATTTGGAAACTCAACATTTGATGTGTGAGCTTTATATGCATGGATACCTTCCGTGTGTAGACAAAGATTTTAATTCGGTACCATATGTGGGGGACATTCATTTAAGGGCTCTCACCTATTATACTCTCAATCAAATAAGTTGGCAGAAAGCTTCTAATACATTTGAGTCAAATCAAACCACGAAGCCTTTTATGATGAGAGGGGAGCACGAGCAGTTAGTGACTATGTACAACAAGCACAACACCTTTTTAGAAATTGGGGTAAACAGAGAATAGATGTTGAGGACACAAAAGTGGTTCATTGATATTTGTGTCAGACAAATAGTCATGTTTCAAGATGAGGCCCTTGACATTTGCTAGAAAAGGTGGATGATGTCACCCACATCTGTCCGAAATAGGGAACCGTTTGGAGCACCAAATTTTTCATGAGCACTAAGTAGGGTGCCAAGATACGTGGCATGTATCCAAACATGTGGGGTCCGGTGGATGGGAATCCGGTTCTAGTTCCCTGTCATTTGGTTGCCGGAAAAACACTATACCCCAGCATATAATGTACCAAATGATTGGTGGAAGGAAGTTCTTCTTTCAGAAGGGTATAAGGTTCTAGGAACACACATGGCAGAGGAATATGATCTCGCCCAGCTTCACGAAGCCCACAGTCTATCCAATCTAGACCTGCGGAGGCAGCGAGCTGCATGAGGGCATGCAGAAGGCTAGTTTAGGGGATATGTTGGGTGCTAAATCTGCTTACCTTTTCCTTACATTTCCACTCATCTTTTCATCCTTTTTACACCCATTAACATGTATCTATTATTCTAAATCAATGAGGTGACCCTCCTTTCTTTATCTCTTGGAATATTTAATTAATGAAGTAAAGTCACGAGGATTTTACCTATGTGAGCCACTAAAATGTGTTATGTCTGTAGATTCTGGAGAACAGGTGTTGATCTTCCAGCATAGAGGGGTAGTTCTACAATTCACAGCAGCTATTCAGCAGTGCTAAAATAGCATAACCAACTTGCAGTTGTTCCCAATCTGTTTTGGATCATTCTGTTCTTGCCTTCTCGGCAGTAGTGCTGTTTTGAACTAATGTACATTTCTGGCATGTAGTTTTCAGGTTTCAAGGGAAGATGTTATCACCCCTATATTGTATAAAAGATGGGTCATTCCTATGTGGAGGGTTAGCCATTCTAGGAGATGTATTGTAACAATTTTTCTTCATATTAATAAGATATAACACTTACCGTTTGATCTTCGGTTGTGAGTAAATACAACCCTAATCAGAGAGCTGGGCCCGCTCTTCTGATCAGGTGTTGCGTTTGTCCTTTTCATGTGTTGTTTTACTTGTTACATTTATTTCTTTATTATTGTTGCATATTACATAGATTGTTGTGAATGCCTTTTTAAGTTCTACAATCCATTTATGTTATTGTTACAACGATGTTTTGATTTTTTATCCATGAACCCTTGGTTGATGTAGAATGTAATCTTGCTCCTACATATACCTTGTGCATTACCTTGGAAAGAGTACACACCCGGATTGATGAATTAATGTAGGAAAGGGTTGACGAATTTGTTCATACGTGGACGCCAACAAGGAGGAATGTTGAACACCTAATATTTAGGATTAGGAATCCTATGTAAATATTGTAAATAGATAAATAAGAGGAGTTTGGAAAAGAAGAGACATTGGGAGATGAAACCAATAGTCTCGCTCTCCTTGTATATATTTATATTCTCCCTTAATGCAAATCAATCAGATTTGTGGAGTTACTCCTAGCCTGACAATAATTTATACACGTATTGAAAGTAAATTTAAATAAAAATATTATCCACAACTACCCATATTTCTTTTTGCACTTCACTATATAGTAGAGCCCAAATCGTGGAAGGCAAAGAACACCATGTTCTCCTACTGAAAATTAATTCCACAAATATTGTTTCTTTCACTTCACTACATAGGGAAAGCCCAAAATCTAGAAAGAAAATAACGCCATCCAGGCTAATGGAAACTATTTTAGAGTTTATTATTTTTCATAATGTGTTCATAATAAATTCGTTTCATGATATGGCACCAAAATAAAATGAACAAAAAAACATATAGTTTTCATAAAAAATCTGGGTGCAAATCTAGTTTGAAAATCTCGTTTAGATGTCAATGACGAAGAGACATAAGGTCACTTTTTTATGTTATTGGGTGCATAAATAATCGTGTTTAATGCTTGGCCATGGTTGTCAACTAAACTCATTAAGATCTCAGATATTTTTACAAGAGTTATTCGGGCTCCACATTCTCCCTGCATGATCTCCTCCACTTTGCCAAAAATCATATGATGTTCAATGTTTATGTAACACACCTGCATAATTAGCCATGACTATTATTATTTAATTTTAAACTGAAAAGTTTAAATATGCAAAAGAAATTACTAACATAAATATTAAATTTTGTTGTTAAATGAAAAAAGAATTATTGTGTTGTTAATGTTCTTGAGAATGTGTTAAGGGTTGTGAGGTGGAACCTAAATCCTAGCTCTTAGGGAAATATTTGGAAACGGTTGTGCCCAAAAGGGGTAAGAAACTAAAGAGAAAATTTTCTCCTTTTGTCAAGGATCTTGAAAGATATAGGGAAAAAAGTACACACCAAGAAAATAAAACACGGTTGGAGATAAATGCCATGAAACTGGTTTTGTGTGGGGAATATGATGGGAGAGAAAGACAATAATTCCCAAATAAAACTAGTGGGAGAGAAACACTTAATAGAACCTGAAGGTAATAAGAAGGATTTTGCTTAAGGGTTCAAGAGAAAACATTTTTTTATATTCTTGGAACTGTTTCGTTGACAGAAATAAGTGGAGCTCAGAGATAGCTAATTGTGGAAGGCAGCTTACGGTTGCGAGGACCGTGACAGCCCTTTGCATATTCCATCAAAGAGTTTAGATAAGTATCTTGATTATTTTAGGTTATTTTTAAGGAAAAAGAAAGAAGAGTTTGGATAAATAACCTATTATGTATTTTGTGCATTACTAGGAAAAAAATATACAGGTTAAGAATGCATATAGACTGTATATGTTCTAACCTGTAATAGGTATTGAGGTAGCCCCAAGTCAGAAGCCTGCCATAGTGGACAAGGTAAAAGCGTGTACTGGATAACTTAGTACAAGTGGATGCAGGTAAGCATAATTTAAATATGATATGATCTACAAACTAATTCTACAGGTTTAGTTTTGGGTTTATATTGAAACTATGAGAGTAGGTAGTAAGGAGAATCTATGTGAAAGGGAATTTAACTATACATAGTAAACTGTGTTAAAACATGAGACTAGGTTAGTTACCTTTGAGAACTAATAGATAGGTATAAGTTCCACTTTCCTATTGGAAACAGTCCTAGAATTTAATTAAATAGTTCTTAGAAATAACCTGGAAGGTGCCATGACATGTCCCATAAGGTTTTCTAGACTAAATGTAGTAACATAGAGTAACATGTAAATACATATGTATAAATGTTGCATCTTACTGTTATAAATAAAAATATATGTGTGAGATAGATAAATAACAAATAAAGACTAACAAAAGTACAAGAATTTTTACAAAGGAAATAATTAGTTTTTTCTCCATTTGTATTATAGTGCAAAGCCTATAATTTGTATTGGCAAGAAAACTGTAAAGAACAACTATGGTTTTGAACAAAAAATGAAAACCATTCAATTTTACATTATAAGGAACTATAGTAGAAGAATTCGGATATGACTTTGATCTATATTTAAACATAAACCTTAGATGCATGTTGTATACGGAGATGTTTGTAGGAGGGTATCCATCTAATCACAATACAATAATGCATGTCAAATAATAGAGGAGCTTAAAAAAGAATAACCTAGTATCTTTGGTTGAAAAAATGTATGCACAAAATTTAAACATAGATGACTTTGAAACCAAAAGTGGGCTAAGATGCGTCCAACCATTATTATTTTAAAAAGACAGTATGTATTTCATGTATTTTCAGTTGAAAGAGAGAGAGAGTAAATTCAAAATGACTAAATAAAACATTGTTATAGAGTAATTTTATAATATAGAACACTAGGGTTGTTTGGTCGCAACCTTAAACAGAGTTGGACTAAGTATACATATACACATAATCTATTTTTAAAACACATTGAGAGTACAATTGAAAAACAAAGTACTTTTAAAGGTCCTTTTCGACCACAAGCCATGTAGCCTCAAATAAATTGAAGGGGTCTTGACCTCACTGTCGAAGAACCTTGGAACCAAAGGAAACAAATATTAGAACCTGAGTACTTGCTAGTCAAAAGAAGCAACCCATGAAGAGATAACATTAACCAAGTAGCACATCCAAACCCTAGAGAAGGAGAAACCCTGCAATGGCCACGACAATGTCAAAGCCCTCGAAAGTTTAACAAATTAGGAAAATATTGACCCAAACCCTAACACAAATTTTTACAAAAGATAAGAAGTGAAAATTCCTTGTAGCAGATATGGGTTATCACTCTTACACTCCTAAATAGTTAGTGAAATATGAATATTCGTAAGAAATGTTAACAAGTTTGGAAGATAGGAGTAGAAACAATATAGGGTCAACAGAGGAGGTTGAAACCTGGTGTTTTCATGTGTGAATCAGTACATTCACGGCCTGGAGACTAGAGAGACTATGCCTCAGAGTATTGTTGCATAGATTGGTTGGATAAGAGGAGAATACTTAAGAACAAAATATTTTAGAAATAAATCACAAGCACAATAATTATGAATAGGAGAAACACCATTTCTAAAAATAAATAAATAAAATGACATCAATCAGAGGACATGCAATTTACAGACAAAATAAGGGAAAAAAACCCTACCTAGAGAATGTTTACTTGTGCGACTATAGTCAATATCTCCAATTAAAGTTTTCAAGAGCCTCGACATCTCATAGAAATGCAAAGAGATAGATACTGAAGTTAAAAAAATAAAAAAAATAAGAGGGTGTCAAAGACACAGTGTTGTGGATCTTGGAACAATCGAGTGAGGGAGAAAATGAGGCTAGTGAGATGGTGAGACTGAGGGTAGTTACATGAAAACTAACCCTAGATGTGCATAGATGTTGATCAAGGGCTTCATCATTCTGTATTGTCTATATTTGGATACATCATCAACATGGTAAATAATAAAATAATACATAAATTAATGCCACAATGCAATACAACTACAAAGTCTATAGACTTCGGGTATTAGAAAGCCCTGGTTCCAAATGTGTTACAGGAAAACATTAGACAATGTAATATATATATATATATATATATATATATATATATATATATATATATATATATATATATATAGATATAGCATGTGATAGTGCAATACATTAATATCATACTTATGCTCTCCAAAGAAAAACATTGTAGTATATGTATGGTTTTGTGACCTCATGGAGTTATGTGTTGGAAGGATGTATAAACTAGAAGTGAAATCCTTTGGGGTTCAAAGAACCTTTATATAATAAATTATTATTGGGGTTGCAATATGTGGCCCTCATTGATATAATATTATATAGAAATTCCTTAGTGTTTAAGGGCTAAGCCAACAATTTTTCCAATGATAATTACATGTGGGTTACATGTAGTTAATGATATATATACAATAAACATGTATATATATTAAATTAAAAACTATAATAAGAAAATTTCTATAACTACATTGTAGTTATACAGTAGATACAATGGGTTAAGAATAACTTGAAGGTCATGGTGATCTATTGAGATAAGTTGAAAAAAGTACAGTGGGAATGGAATAATCTTGTTGACTTGTTTCAAGTATAAATCTAATGAACAATGCAGGTAAATTATTAAAAATAAAATATTTGCTTGGACACCAGAAATTTGAATATAGGTCTACGAGACCTCTTGGGTATATATATGTATGTGTGTGTGTGTGTGTGTGTGTGTGTGTGTGTGTTATTTTTTTTGTGATCTTGGAATAAGAAAGTTACATTTTCTCTGAGTTTTTAAGGTGGGATGTTACACTTCAAGTAGTTGGAAATAAGATATTTGAATACATGGAAAGTACAATAGGAGATTAGTATATGCATGTCCATCCTACCATATATATCAACTATCCAAGGTCAAGCCTCTCCTTGTAACTAGTAGTAAAAAATATAATTCTTTCTTCTCCACAGCAACACCATAATTGCTCGTGAAGTTAAGTATATCTAAGAGAGTAATTCCACTTTGGATTTCTTCTTTACCATTGGTTACTAAATATAAATTTTGAAACAAGAAAATTTTTTAAAGATGGAAATTTATTCAAATACCTTAGTGAATATTACTAGTCCCTATAAAATGTTGCGCAATTTTTTTTTAAATATTAAAATTTGGACTATTTTCTTTTGGAAATAGATGGAAAACTATGGAATATTACCCAGATCAAAGTTACAAGAAACCACTTTTAGGTCTAGGTCAAATACATCGTACTTCATGTAATTAGCAATAGTGGCAAAAAGATTAGATTTCCCAATACCATGGGAACCATAAAGAGAGTACCCGCACTTCGGAGAATGCCAGAACCTTCTGTAAAACTCATGTAATTTCTTGAATTGATCCAAATACCTTATAATATTTTTCTTGGTCATGGGGTATAGGGAAAGAGAATCAAAAGTGGAAGGATGTTTGAATCAAACATCAATGCTCCATCCATGGGAACAAAGATCTCAACCTTTATTGGTATATAGTGTTCTACATTTTTTTAATCTATTGAACTGAACTGAAACATCCCTAATGTGATCAAAATAAGCCAACAGTAAGCTCTTGCTTGCCTTCTCTATTCTAAGGATGAAACAATTGTTCTGCATCTTCAAATTTCCCTGCCCAACTTCAACTCCATGAGAACACCACACTTTGGCTTCTTGAAAGGAGTCCTCGATTACCCCATCCAATGAACAATGAAAAACCACGGTGTTAGAATATTTGGCAAGAAATGTAGTCCATCTCGGGGTGCAGGAATTGGCATCAAGGGTTTCTAAATAATACCTCACATTCGAATACACCAAATTGACATGATTTCCAGCTTTCCCATTGACCGTGTACTCTAGAATATTGAAATAGTAATAGGAGTTGAAGTACCTATTGTGAAATTCGAACAACCATTGCTTGAACAATTGTAGCAACATGAGAGGAAGGGCTTTTTGCAAGACAGTCAGAACACCTATCACAGACTATATTTGTGTAATCAACTTCATTAACATCTCCATTTAACTAATCTCTTTGTGCCGTGAGGAATACATACACATATTAGGAAAATGTCATAACAATATGTCTTAATTTACATTCACATGTTTATAGCACATTTAGGTAGTATATGTATATGTGTTGTTGGTGTATATAAACCATTTTGAATTATGTGATTGTGTTAATTAGCATTCAACATAAGTGAGGATAATTACTAGATTCGCAGAATAAAATATTCATATAATTAGTATTAAAATATTTATGATTCATTATGAATAATTATGTTTAACCACATTAAATTATTGTTTTTCATGATTAATTATGGTTGACTACATTATTAATGGTTGATTTTGTTTAACCATATTTGACTATGGGTGATAATGGTTGTTTAAGGTTAACTATGGTGAATTTGGTTGACCATGGATGACTATGATTGACTTAAGTCAAATTATGGTTAACTATGGTTGACCAAGTTTAACTATAGTTGACTATAGTAGTTTATGGTCAACTATGATTAACCACATTTGATTATGATTGATTGTGGTGTTATATGGAAAATTCACTTCTGCAGACAAAAGTGAACTCCCTATATCTAGTGGTTAGATCTAGAACAACTGAGGGGGAAAAGATCAGTGTTTTCCTTAGGTTGATTAAACTATGGAAAAGATACCTACCTGCAATCTGTAGCTAGTCCTCCTCTTCTCTTCACTTGTAAGCTCCAATCCTAGCCCCACACGGTATAAACGGAACCTACAATAATGACTAAAACAAGCAAAGGAACTAATTTATCCACATAGCATAATTCAACATATCTCTTTAGTGAGTCAACATGGCATTGAAATACATAAGCATCAACATCACACAAGTATAGGAAAACATAGTTCTTTATGTATTAATAAATAAAAGAGAGAGTTACAACCATATATAGAAGATGACTTTGTAGATGTCTCCCCAAAATTCTTGTCCTTCCTTGCCACAAATAAAACCTTCACACTCAACACTAATGCAAATGGATGATGATTCCTTAAGCTCAAAATAGCAACATGATGGAACTAGCAAAATCCAACCTAATAATCTCCAAAAGCCAACCCAGACTCAATGGGAGGCTAAATATTTTTAGGGTAAACATGGTAGTTTATGATTTAGCATTCTAGTATTGAGATCCACTTATGAGGGAGGATAATATCTAGGTATAAGAGATAATACCACTAGAGTAGGATCATATAGGAATTCAAGATCTCTATCCATGGTAAATAGTTAAAACTACCTTAGAAGCTTTAGGAAGGAGAAGATTTGAAAATATTTTTTTATTTTCTCAAAATTCTAGAATCAGGGCACCTGCAAAATGAAGCAACCTACGTTGATCAGCGTTGGTGCTCAGGTATGCAACTTGTACCCAAAGTTGGTGGACAAGCATGCAGAGAGTGTTAGGCCTAAAATCATGGTTTTTGAGTAGATAGACCCATAAACGCATAATTTTTAGAGAATTTATGCTTAAGGATTTGTAGAGGGATTATGACAAAGTGTTCAAGGATGTTGATTCATCAAGTTTTCAGGACTTTTGGTCCGATGTGACTAAATGGCCTATAACAGATTTCCCCATAAAGTATAAGGTCATAAGAAACAGTTATTGAGGATTGAAGTGTTTTACCTTGTGATAAGTCTATATCAGGAACAAATTGGTCGAGATTATGATTTTTTACAATATATATTATCATCATGGTATCATTATTGGGGGAGGCATACCCATGCTCAACATATAAGCTATCATTACATGTACAATGACAAATAAATCTCATCCACTAATGACATAGCATTAACCCATTCTTGGATGACTATCTAAAGGATCATAGCCATCATACTTTGTAATCTTGTATGAATCCTAAAATTGTATCCTGGATGGATGGAAATAGATCTGGGATCTTCTACCTCATCACTTGATAGTACAAGTCTAACCATGCAAATAAATGAGCTGAATTTGAATATGGTAGACACCATCTTATTACCAGCCAATGATGTAATTTATTAACAGATGTGAGAGAAACCACCGATGACGTTAATGGCTCTCAAGACACTCTAGTAGAATCTACGTGGTGTGAATAGATGAGTTGATTGCAAACAACACACAAAATGTTTTGGTTGAAAGCCAATGATGAGGAACTATTGTTGAAAGTGAGGAAACTTTCCATTGAGGTATGCAAGCTCCAAGGTACCAAAGGGAGTTTATGAGTCAACTTCCTAGATAATGACCTAATGTTGACAGGAAGCAACCCATCGTAGGAGGCCCTTGATGTATCCCCCATCAAAAACACAAAACGAGTATCAGGACTTGAGACATAATGACGTTGATGAAGACTTGGTTCATGAACAATATACATGAATGAAGGCTTTAAGAGTATTGTAGCAAATATCAACTAAAGGACTTATCTTGAACATATCGGTGACACATTACGGAGTTGGTAGCATTGAACCAAAACTGAATGCAAAGATTTTTTATATGGTGTGATTAACCAAAGAGGCAAGTAGATTTCCCAACCCAACAATCACAGAGATGAAGTGAAAGAGTGTCATGTTCAAGATTGACTCGCTACCATTAATAAGTTAAGTACCCTATTTTCCAAATTTCCGCAACCATTTTTTGTTAGTAACTCTTTATTTTTGACAAGCTTGAGGAGGATAACATATGCTTGATCTATAAGTTCACCCTTCGAATGATTACTTCTTAGTATTTTAAAAAAACCCCGAGAAGGAGTGGTTCAGCCCCTCATATTTGACAATTTCAATGTTGTTTAATGATTTTAAAATTCCAGCAAAGGTGTAACTTGACTTATTTTTGATGTTCAGAGAGTTTGAAAAAGAAGCGGAAAAGAAAATGCCAAAGGTTCCTTTTCATAAATTTAGTCTCTTGAGTCCGAAAAGGTAGAAAACGATACTCAAGAGAATCTTTTAGCCATGTTCGAATAAAGTATTCCTTTTTTGTAAGTAGTCTACCCATGTCTAAAAAAGGGTTAAAATTGTACTAAGAATATTTCTTTTCATTTAATTTAACGAGTTCAAAAATACAAGTGCTCGACAATCTTTTCATGTTTAGGGACTCCAAAAAGAGCTGAAAGAGGACTCCACCTAGAGGAACAAGTTGTATAAAGGGTAGCAACTCATTCCAATCATGATGGAACCGCTCAAAACATGTAGATTTTAAGAGGTGGGGTAATGAGACCACTCATTGTAGTGGTTCCTCAGGAAAGGTTAAAACAACCAAGTGAAAGTGAATAATCATCCAAGAAGATGGTGATCCTAGAATGGGAAAACCAAGGCCCATCTAGAAAAAAATATGTTGATAATAAGTAGCAATCACAAAGGATAAAATGTGGAAACTGGTTTCATTTTTACACAAGATTGAAACAAAGGAAAACTACGCTTGAGGGGTTTCATTTTTACACAAGCTTGAAACAAAGGAAAAACTATGCTTGAGAGGGGTTTCATTTTTACACAAGCTTGAAACAAAGGAAAAACTATTGTTGGAATTGGTTTTCATGCCCCTATCATAATGATTCAATTCTAAGGACATTCCCCCCAAGCTTCATTTAATTCACCTAAGTAGACTACTAGTTACTAATAGGAAGATGGAAGGAATGTTCATTTACGACATCAAGTGAAAAACTCGACTTGGAAGGGATCTATTTCATTTTTTAACAAGCTTGACATAGTAAAATAACTATGCTCATAGGAACTTGTTTCATTTTTTAACGAGCTTGAAACAAGGAAAAGAACTCTACTCATAGATTAGATAATGGCCTCCAAAAGGCCATGGATTCCAAGAGGTTCTCATTGGACAAAATAAAAATGCTTTGAAAGCAATCAAGAGATCCAGTGGAAAGACCATGATCCAATTCCTCCAGTAAATGATTCACCATTTCACTTGTTGGATCTAGGTCAAAAGAAGTTGAGATAATAGTGAAATTCTCATCTTCACCAATAGGTAAATGCATGAGATAGGTTTCCACGCAATTAACCTATGGTAGGGGAGATACCGCTTGCACATTAGGAATGTTAAATGAATTCAGATGATTTTGAGTCTAATCAGGACCAACAAATGAAAGTTGGTCGATAGTCACCATTTTTCCATCATGTGATAAACACATCACTTGCAAGAGTGTGGGAACAACAACATTCATAGCATAAAAATAGTCTCGCCCCAAGAGAAAATTTAAATCCAAGGGGATCATGACTACTATAACATCAATACATATATTTTTTTCTTCCAAAGTAACATGCAACTTAGGAAGGATCCGTAAAGGTTGACTAGTTCTTCTATTAAACACTAACCGATTTAGAGACAAAAGCTGAGGAGAACCTGAAAATTTCCAAGCAATCAAGGATAGAATGCTAAAAAATTCTCCCTCATCTATAACAATGCAATGGATGGTTTATCACAAGCCTTCACCTTGATTTGGAAAGGAATATAAGAAGGGAGACAACATTTTGTCAATTGATTCCAACCAATAATAATTTGATTACTTGGAGGGGATTATGTGACATGTTGGCTTCTTGGGGCCTGACCCAGGTTTAGAAGTATTTTATCCAAACAAATCCCACACTATTGGCCCTTTCAGTAACAATCTGCAGATCGCGGACTGAAGTCTCACTCGAGGTAGTATGGGAGGGTGCTGGAACCAGGTTTCCGCACCCTTGGGATGTCTTGATGTGGTCTCGAGGGGTCGCGAACCATTTTGAGACCTTGCGCCACCATGTACTACTACCTAGCTTTCGCGTAGATCCACACAAATGCACTTTCTTATTAATGAATTTATTACAGATTTTATCTTCTTCTTATAGAATTTAAGCAAACATTTAACAGGAAAACCCAGTGTGCACAACTTATGCGCGATATATCATAAACAACTTATATTTATTAATATCTTCTGTCAATACAACTAGATCCACCTTGCGCACTCAGCTGCAGGGGTCCACGCACACAGCTGTGGACTCTACCAGGCCTCTGTGCACACAGATGCAGAGCCTCTATCTCTCTACCAACACGACTCAGACTTACAGGCACAGAGAGAATATTGCCTTCATAAACCCATTACATTCAATATCAAAACCCAAAAAAACTACCTTCTAACCTTAGAGCCTTGCTCTATCTATACATTTCCATGGTCTGTGGACCATGGGTAGGCCAACTCATTTTCTATTTTCTTACATTATTTTCGGGCAGACAACCCTTTGGCTTGACTCATTACAATTCACACTCCATGCACCTCGAGAAGCCTTTACCATAATTTTACCCAAAATTGTGGGCTTTGAGCCCCAAAACTATTATGTGGGGCCTCCGCTACCCAACAGGCCCCCAACACAATCACCGTGACTCATCTCGAGTCACTCATCTGGTGTGGAAATCTTCGCGTAGAGGTCATTTAGCAACTTTTGTGCTTCGCTTACACTTGCAACAAAATATTCTGCCATCTGTTGTACCTATTCTACGTGAGCCATCGATGCATCAGTATCAGTTTTAGTTGCCTGTCCAGGGTCATATTCTACTTGCATGTGTGCCATTTTTTGCTCAATGGTGGTGGAAACCATGAATGCCTCATCAAGCCAAGGCTAGAGGTGTTCTTTAATCACTGCTTCCTTCTGCTGAGCAGCGTCAGCTTGTATCTTCAGAGCCTTGGCCTCCCTCATCTTGGCCAAGTGTTGCATAATAGCAACTATCTGCGCGATCCCCTTGACATTATCATAGGCTTGTTTTGGCTCCCTTATCTCTGTTTCCAGCCGCTATAATGTTTGGTCTTCCTGTAGTGAAGTGAGCGTAAGAAGTGACTAATCTAACAAGCCGCAACACTCCTACATGGCATGTTCTATTGTTTCCTGCCTGGATTGAATGATGCATCTCTGCTGCTCTATGATCTCCGGTGGTGTAGAGGGCTAGGATTTCAGTTTCAGTTCTACGATCTGCAAGTTGAGAGCCAATTGGATCCTCACTGCTTCTTCCTTTGCATCTCGGAACCTACTGGCCAACTTGTGGATCCGTATGCTGACAGGTAAATCTACCGCAATCTCGAGCTCAGGGGCACGTCAACATGCTTTCCCCACAATCTGCTCCAACTACCAATTTTGTGTTTCTGCTTCGTCGCGTTGGAGGCTCAACTGCTCTATGTTAATGCACTTCTCACTGAGTACCTATACCGCACGTCCTTCCCTAGTGCGAAGCCCCAACATTGCGTTGTTCTAGAGCTGGTATAAGCTTTCACGAGGGAGGGCAACCAAATTTAATCCAAGCCTTGTAAGCTAGCCTACCATAGCTCTATCCACCACATTTTCTATTGTCAATGCTCCTACTGGGAGTGCGATAGTATTAGCCATTTTGGCCTGTAGCAGCTGCTAAGTGGTTGAAATACCCATAGCTCCATAGGTATCAATGGTTCCCGGCTGCAAGGCCCATGCCCCAAGTTCCTGCAGCTGCGCGTGGAGTGCCCCCAACACAGTCTGCTGCTCCGACATGGCCTTGTTGATCACCTCCCAGGTGACTTCACGCACTGTATCCCCTATGTCACCTAGGTCACCTTTGTTCAATGTGATAAGTTCCCCGTCCCATTTAGATGCCTTGGCCTTCTTCTGTGGCTTTTTCCGTTTTGTCGGTCACAGTCGTTTTAAGAGTGAACCGGTGGTGGTTGGCACCACACCTTCCGTCCCTATATCCATGCCTAGCTCTGTTGTCAGCTTCGGGCCACTTTCGTCCTTTATTTTAGTAGCCCCTCCTATTGTCACCTTACCTGTGGAGCCCTACGTTGCCTCCTGGGCTGCCCGTACTTCTGCAACTTGTTGTTCGCTTCACTTCTGTTGTGCTAAGCGCTTGGCATCAACCTTCTATTTTTGGATGGTGGTCTCATCGCGCCCTACTGCATCTGGTCCGCACCACTCCGGTGACTAGATATCCAATACCATAAAAATAGCCTTGTCAATGGCAATGAAGGGAAGTGTGGTCCATGTCTATGCTGGATCCTTAAATGCCCAGATATATACATGGTGCATATCTGCCTTAAAATCGGATACGTTTTTCACTGTCATATATCTCGGTAAATAAACGGGGTTGCTGGTTGATCCATTGTCGGATGTTTGCATCCATTAGTATCCAGAAAATATTGACTTCCTAGATTCTTGCGGCGTCCTTCTTCGCTCAGAGCAATGCATATTTTGTTGCCTCTGGCTAATCTTGGTCCAGGGAAGGAAACTGACTATCTTCGGGTAATTCTCTTGTAACCAAAAGGATGGATAACAAAAACCAAGCATAGTGGAAGGTCTTACCCTCCTCTTGGGCCTCCCTGTAGTTGGTTAGGTATTCGTCACAGAGGAACTGTGCCTAATTGAACCGTTCCCCTTCTGTGCATTACTCAGCTGACATGACGACTATTGTTGGGACCTCGTTGCCTCGACATTTCCGCATCACTTTTCCTACCAGAAACTGGATAACAATGCAGACCCCTTTGTCGGGAATACTGTCAATAGCATACCCTCTTTGCTTTTTCTCCAATTTGTATTTCTTTTCCAAGGCTTTAGTCATCGTCACATCGCCACTCATATCAAAAATTTTTGTGAGGTCCCTACCTTCGTAGGGAATCCGAGAGATCCTATGAATGAGCTCCGTCGTGATGGGGACGGGTTTGTCTATCCATAAGTACCCATCGTGTACCAGGCAGAGTAGTTGCCTGATGACCAATATTGTAATAGGGGGTCGATGAAAATGTGGAATTGATAGGAGGCAGAGTAGCCCAGCCTCTTCTACCTTTCGCAATGATTCCTGCAGCTCTAGGGTCGTAATAGCTCCCTCTGTGCTTCACTCCATTAGTTTGCTAGTTACTAAATGTGGAAAATTCTCAGTATCTACAATTTACCAGTCTTCAAATTTCATAGTAGGGATGCAGCCAGTCACTATGCCTTCGAGTGGAACCCCTTTAAGGAGAGACGGGGTGATGAGTATGTTGTCAATGATATCCAAATCTGTAGGTACCTTGGCCTTCCCTTTCCTTGGATGAACATACTGGGGTCACTTTACTAGCTAGATATCTTCTTCTATTTCTTCCTCTGGTTCTATTTCTTCAACATAGGTTGGAGGATCCTCTTCGTCTTCATCACTCTCAATAGTAATGGTTTTGAATTTTTCCTACATTGACAATTTGATGAATCGCGTATTTCCCAGAGACATCAGGACCGGTCCTGCTACCTGGGGGTTCTTCTTGGTCCGCGGCGTCCTGTGTGACTTAGGGATTTCAGTTGTAACTTCTGTGGTTGTGGATATCGACCTGAGTAGGGACTCCTGTATTGCCTTCGGTAGGTATTTAAACCATGGGCTTCCTTTTATGACTGCCTCATTCATCCTGTGCCGCTCTATTTGAACTTGGAACAACATACTATGCAAGGGGCCAAAGGGTGTGTGGTAACTAGCCACCTGTGCTTTATATACCCTTTCGACTTCAAATTCGACCATGCTCCTCGTTTGTGGCTTATTAATGTGATTTTAGCAGCAAGTCCATTCAGCCTTGTGTCTTAATGGCCTGCCACCTGCTCCTTGGTGTCTTAAATGGGACATCTTATCATGAATAGTAATTGCAACAGTCACCTTCCATCCTTCCCACGCGACAGCACAATCCCTGGTTCGTGGACACTTTCTATGCTTTTTACTGGCCTTGCACGCCATGACTGAATCGTGTAACCTTCCTACAGATTTTTCTATAGTCCTGCGCCCTCTTTCAACTATGTAGGGCACTGAGACTGGGCCTTCTACAGATATTTAGGTGGTTGTACCCCTCGAGAAAGCCTTCCTCTTCCCTACTAGCCCGGGTTGCGGGCACCCTTCATGTACTTTTGAATCAGGTAGCGCATCGTGGTCTATGCTCCCTTGTTCAGTAGGGTGCAGTCGCAACCATGATAGCAGGGTCATGGCATGGTCAAGTATCGTAGGAGGGCCAACTAGGTCTGGTCCCCTCATTCGCACATTTTCTCGGCCCGTTTGTGTTACTCCTATTTTTATTTTGTCAATTTCTTCATCGAGACTCATGCTTTTCCTCCTTAGCCTTGCCCCCACTTCTTCTAGTTTGTGAAGTCTCATGTTGCCGCGCCGAATGGCTTCCTGCAACTTTCGGATCCTTCCATCCAGGTCTTCTCATTCAGGTCAAACTACAGGGGCAGTGGTCAGGGAAATTCTCTTTACTTCCCTAGTTTCATCATGTTCGACCGTGGATAGAGTTCTCTTCACACACCCTGCTTTGTTCACGGTCTTATCGGCCCAGCGAACCCCTGTTATGTGTAGATTCAGTTGGGTTGATGGTTGTACAACATACATTCATGTCCTCCATTGTAGATGGGTGCCCAAACTGCTGCATCGTGGCTGCCCTGGCTGCGTTTGCCACAGAAGCCCTCCAATCCATACCCGCAACCACCTTCTACCTTCGCGCTTATTCCACCTCATCTTCCTATGTGCATGCCACATTGGTGTGATTGTCACGTGGAGTGCTTCTTTTGTCGCACCATGCCACTTCTGCTCTATGATTGAAGTTCCGCAGAGGCTGACAGAGTCCTCCTTATTTGTTGCGCCGTCATCTGCTAGCTGTTGTCATACCTCGGTTGTCACACGTCGTAATGATCTAATCATCATGTTACAATTGAGTGTTGTGACTTCATGCAATCGGTTCTGCCATCGTTCAATCTCCTCATCTGAATCTGATGTGTAGGAACTATCGCGCTCCCATGAGATTCTCCTATCCGCTGTGGGATTCACCCAATCCTGGTCTTGCACTGTTATCTAGTAGATGCAGTATAGTTCCTCGTCACACACCAGTTCAGTGTAGTGCACTCCTTCGGCTAGATCCAATGGAACTATAACACGGAGTGACTTTTTCTCGAATTTCATCTTTCATCTTTTTAAGTTGATGACCCCATTCATGTCCATGGCCCAATCTATTCCTAGCAACGCAGGGTATGGATTACTGTCATCAACAATTTCTATTACCTCAAAGTCTGTCTGTGTACTTATGCCTTCAATGTCCACTGTCACCCCTTGCAATCTTCCCATTGGTAAGATCTTTTGTTGGTTGGCCATTTGTAGTTGAATAGGAGACCACTGTAGTGTGGGCCTGCCCATGCATTCCCACATTTTCTTAGGCAACACATTCGCATCCGACCCCAAATCTAGGATGACCTGATCCATCTCATACTCACCGATTTGTGCCATCATTCGCATCTCTCACCCAGTGTGTGGAGCATGTTTTCCCAATTTCTGGACTATGTGCAGCTCCCCTGATCCTGCGCACCTAGTGATCAACTCTTGCAGTCCTTTAATTGCCTTATTGTCGCATAGCATCTTCATACATGTCTCTAAAAAGGTAGTAAGCATAGAGGTGTCCATTCCCGGCTCAATTGGATCCCTACTACCAGGAGTAGAGACTTCCGTGGAGCTCTTCTGAGCTTCCTTAGACATCCCCTTCACCTGTTCCATCTCAAAGTTAGGTTCCTTTGTAGGAGCATCGCGACCCTTCCCATCTTCTCTAGGTTGTTTCCTCACATCTCCCCCTATAGTTGCACCGCTCCTCAGTACCATGTTTACGCTGGGGTCCTCTTCGCGCAGTACAGACCTCATCATCTGGATATTTTGAGTTGGAGTAGGTTGTAGTACCCCATTTTCACACATTTGGGCAATCAGCGTCGAACAATCTACCATTTCATGGTCAAACTACTCACAGTATGGACACGATATTCTCGTTGGTTTAGTACAGTCACGAGCGTAGTGTCCCGGCCCTCCGCAATTATAGCGGATCAGTTGTCTGCACCCTCGTCCATGCCCCATTCCTTCTCTTCCTCGCCTGTGTCCTTCGAATCCACTGTGTGCCCCTGCGGCTGGGTTGAAACCCCATGCCTTAGTCTGCATTCGATAGGCTAGGGTCCTCTCCATCATTATCTCATAGCTTCAACATGTTCGCTCGTCGTGACCCATTGATCTACACGACTTGCAATACAGCGGCTACAGAGTCTGGGTATACTTCTGCAATAGGTGACAATTGTTTGTTACGTGCTTTCCTCCTACTTGACAAATCGCGCACCAGAGAGTGGGCACTGCACTTGGCCCTGCTTGTATCTCCAGCCTTAACGACGTCGGTCCCCCTCCTGCAAGATATTTCGCGAATATGAGGCAGTGGTCCTTGTCGTGACCTTGACTTTTGCATTTGATACACCCCACCTCTGTATGTGCCTTTGGTCGGGGCACCCTTTCTTGCTTCAAACTTTGCATTTCTAAGCATAAGTTTTGTAGTTGGGCATGGATTTGCTAAACTCCCAACCCCAGATCCTGTATTGGAGTTTCATGCAACCTCATTGTTGTTTCTAATGCTCCAGCTTTGGTTGAGATCTTTTACTGTGATAGTGTTATCCTCAGATGTGGTGTTAAAGATGCCACAAACCATGCGTAGTGTTGCGCATCTATTAGCATCATGTTAGCCTCGTGGATTGTACTCTTCAATCTCTAATCTAGATCCCACGGAGTTTCACCAGGTAGCATCGCGATCTCCTTGAACCCGATGATTGACTGCATTTCTGATTTTTGCCAGCTAAATTCTTTGTTCAATGCATCTGGGTGATCGCTCGAGTACTTTATATACCACGTCAATGCACAGTCCTGTAGCGCGCTAACCAGAGTAGCCTTTTTGATGTTATCATCCATTACGCCTTGGGCTTCCCATACATCTTTTACCACGAACTAGAACTGATCTAGTTCCTCATTTTCGACGATTCTAAATATAGGAAACTTGATCACACTAGCCATTCCAACCCTCGGTGGTGGTGGAGATGGGGTTGGTGAAGATGGGTTTGATGTAGGTGAAGTAGGTGATGGTGTGGACGATGGTGGTATCAGTGGAATGTGCTACTTTATCAATCAGACTATGCTTCTCAGAGGGAACCCTGCGAGCTCCTCCTCGCTTTCTCGTGAAAGTGAAATCAGAGGACTGTTTTCTAATCCTTTGGTCCCTCGATAGCCTCTTCCTCTCCTCGTTACCCCGAACATCAATGGATGTGCATAACCCAGTTTTCACATAACATCATATTAATCCAAGTATTCAACGATTTGATGTACTTACCCTGTGGTCCTTGGAGAAATTTCCTTTCTTCTTCGCTATAACTCATAGTTGTGCCTATCGTAAATTCGGTGATAAACCCTCCTATTATTCAATCCAACTAGTGATCTACTGCCCGTGTGATTTTATCTTCAGATGTTTCCAGCCTACGCACCAACTTTGTCATCCACATGATGGGCTGATCTAGTCTGCACCTTCCCTAACTATCAGCTAGCCTCGTGATCCACTCGTACAGTTCTGTTGAGAAGGATGCGAAGAAGATCTCCCGGATTTCTGTGTATATGTAGCGATCCAACCACCTTTCTTCATATATCTGTGGATTTCTATTTTCCTGTACCATGAACTCGTAAAGCTTCTGATCCAACCACTCTTCAAGTTCTTTTGTCATAGGGTTCCATTGTTCCGACATCAGACATCCCTTAGGCAGATCTCGGTCCCTGCAATGGAACCATTTGTTGGCTTCTTGGGGCCTGGCCTAGGTTTAGAAGTATTTTAGCTGAACAAATCCCACACTACCGACCCTTTCGGCAATAATCCGTGGAGCTCGGACTGAAGTCTCACCCGAGGTAGTATGGAAGGGTGTTGGATCCAGGTTTATGCACCCTTGGGTTGTCTTGATGTGGTCTGGAGGGGTCGCAAACCATTCTACGGCGTCGCACCACCCTGTACTACTACTGAACTTTCGCATAGATCTGTGTAGATGCACTTTCTTATTAATGAATTTATTATAGATATGATCTTCTTCTTAAAAACTTTAAGCAAACATTTAACAGGAAAACCCAATGCACGCAGTCATAACTCTTAAAGATATAAAATCATATAGCAGATGCAAAAACTAGAATACCATAGATCTGTGATATATCATAAACAACTTAACTTTATTAATATCTTCCGTCAATACAACCAGATTCGCCCTGCGCACTCATCTACAAGGGTCCATGCACACAGTTGTGGACTCTACGAGGCCTCTGTGCACATAGCTAGAAAGCCTCTATCTATCTACCAACACCCTTGACTCGGACTTACAGATGCAGAGAGAATATTGCCTTCATAAACCCATTACTTTCAATATCAAAACCCAAAAAGACTACCTTCTAACCATATTTCCTTGCTCTATTTATACATTTCCATGGTCCGTGGACCATGGGTAGGCTAACTCATTTTCTATTTTCTTACATTATTTTTGGGTGGACAGCCCTTTGACTTGACTCATTACAATTCGTGTCCCGTGCACCTCGCGGAGCCTTTACCATACTTTTAACCAAAATTGTGGGCTTTGAGCCGCAAAATTGTTACGCGGGGCCTTCGCTACCCAACATGAGAAATTCCCCCTTGTTTTATAGAATCAAAAGAAACAACAAGAACCTGAGTGGCATGATTCCCACTCTCTATGGGAAAAGTACTATTGACTAAAGGTGGAACTAGGTCAACCACTTCCTCAATCGATGGCTGGTTTGGAATAGACTCATGGGATTCACATTTAGAGAGAATAGGATTAACCAAATATGGGTTGGGATCAATCACATCATCATCTATTTGAGGATTGGGGGAAATATTTCGGTAACCAGCTGGAAGAAGCTTTTGAGAAGAAGTAAGGGTTTCCAATACTTTAGAGGCTTTATCCAAAAAATGGAAAAGGTGAATTGGATGATTCTATTCACACAAGTTACAGGTAAAATTAACTTTACCCTTTTTCTCATGGATCTTACTATCACTAGTTGATGGTTTATCACCTGCAAGATCTCCAAAGGCTGATGATGAGGGTTGATTCGAGCCTATGGACCACACTTCTAATACTAGAGGAATACCAGTACAATCTCTAATAAGGTGATAAACCTTACAAATAATGCAAGGGAAATTCACTTTATAAGGCTTGTTGGAAGGTTTCTCAACATTAGTTTCATTTATGGAAATAATTTTCAGGTTCCCCCCTACTTATTTTTCTTCTTCATCATCCTTTCGTTCTTCTAGTTAGCTTCCACGTTACTAGAATCAAGACTTTTCACTAGGTGAGGAGGAATAAAGGAATGAAGAAACAATAGGCGAAGATGGAAAAGGGTCAACTTTAGGATCAACTCGAGGTTGATGTTGTTCAGGTGGAGGGCTACTTGGTTGAGAAACAGTTTGGACATTCAGAACTAGGGAGGTCAAAAATAACCAAATTGGTAAACCAATGGTAAATCTAGGAAGGGACAACATTACCATATATGGAGCACCAATATTTCCAAAAGAAGAAAAATGCACCAAGATTCTTGTCAAAGATGTTTCCTTCACTGGTGGACTCAAGAATGGTTTCCATTAGTCTCAATCTAAGATATACTAAGGAGTTGTTCCATGGTGAGGATGTCGTTCCATAGTCAATTAATTGATTTAAGAAATAAAGACAACAATAAAAGAAAAAGGGGTAAATAAGCAAAAGGGTTTACGAAGTCACTATGAACTGGAATATCATTAAGGGATTTTTGAGGTCTAAAATTGGCCTCCTAAGGAAATTATAAAATAATAGTGGAAATAATAAAATAAGATTACATTACATCATCAAAATTTATAGGGAAAAAAAGAAAAAACTATCTTTTCAACTTGTATTTTGAACTTATCTCCCTATGGGTTTACTCAAATTATGAGTGGAAACACTCATTGGATGAAAAATTTGATTCCTCATCCAAGGAGTACCCATGTTGCATACTTTAGATGGACCCTGCTACATGAAAAATGAGAAATACATGAAAAACATGATTGCAATCACGTTTTTTCATGTATTTATGATTTTTCGTGTAATAGGGTCCATCGAAAGTATGCAACATGGGTACGCCTTGGACGAGGGAGTAAATTTTGCATCCAAATAGTACTCTCGCTCAAAATTTGACTAAAAACTTATTGAGATAAGTTGAAAATACGAGTTGAAAAAGTAGTTTTATTATTTTATTATTTTTTAATCTTTTTACTTTTTTACTCCAAAAATGGTGAATCATCCCCCATGGTTGACATCATCATTTTGAATGTTATTGGTTCTTATAAAGTTTATTTTGGTTGTACATTTTTTTTAGGAGACCCATTTTAGACCTAAAAATTCCCCTAATGATTGTTTCTAGTACGTACAGGAAATCTCCCTAAATGTGTGTTCGGAGTATCACAGTAAAAAAGGCGACCGACTTGGTTACCTATGGCATGATAGAAACCTATAGGTGACTTTCAAAACATACCCATAGGTACATTGAAATGCAGTCTATGGTAGTGTTGTCTAATGCATCTTGTACGATAGGAAGTATTTCAATATACTTTTCATACATGGAACATAATCCGATATACCCAAGGGTACGTGGAGAACGATATGATATACTTACATACGTGGAATACTAACTACCCCGAGAATGTAACGTTGACATAGAATGACAACTCCTACATTTAAATACGTCGAAACATGTCTCTAGCATAGATCTCTATGTGTGGCATTAATGTTACAAATTATCCTTATATTGATTCAGTGAATTTTAGAGTTTATCTTCAATTATGTTTTAGTTTCAAGGCTCACTATACGAGTTACCTAAATTCCCTATGATGAAACTAGTATGATAACAAGAACTCTTTCACTTTTCAATGAAGATCTATCTATGAGAGGGAAGAGACATATAATAATACAATAACCAATGATGTAACAAACAAATATTCCTAAATAGAACTTTCAATTAAACTACTCCAATTCAAATTCAAAACCATATATGATGCCAAGCCATGCAATGTAATCTATGCACAATTTCCTTTCCTGTTGTGAAAATGGGAATTCTAATTATGCAAATGTAACATATGCCAAGGAATTCTTCAAAACTAACACAAGATGATTCCAAATTAGTGAAATAACAATATAGCAAGACTACTTATGAACAACAATATCATCATTCACTAAAATTATGCAATGAAAGGACCAATCAAGTGTAAGTAAAGAAAATTTCACAAAAATTATGCAATCCAATGAAATCAAATGTGATATGGGATTTCATTAACATAGAACTCAAACTAATATTTGGTGAATATTCCAAAAATTAAAGGAGATGACACTCAAAGGTGATTAACACTCATACAAAAGGGAATGGATTTTTAGAGACATAGAAAAACTCATAGAATCAAGAAAATCTTACTGTACCAAAACAGAATGAGGAATAAGGAAACTAAATGCATTTTTTTCATGCTATAGGATCAGCTCAGGTGCAAAAAAAACACCAATGTACTTCAACGCAGTTTTAGAGAGGAGAGGTAATGCTGAGACACTTTGTCTCAGAACACAGAATGCGTCGGGGTAAGTTTGGTCAAAACACAACACAAGAAACCCAACCATGCTAAAAAATGTGTTTACCTGAGGTCAATTATTGTCTAAACAAGTCAATTAAGGTTGCTTTGAAAGATGAAATAGTACTAAGGCCAAGGAAACCACTAAGGTAAATATGGATCCCCAATGGAGTTGCGGATTTGTTGTATGGAAAATTCACTTCTGTGGACAAAAATGAACTCCCTAGATATAGTGGTATGATCTAGAACAATAGAGGGAAAAAATATCAATGTTTTCCTTAGAGAGATTATACTATGAAAAATAGACCTACCTAGAATCTGTAGCAAGTCCTCTTCTATTTTCTTGTAAGGTCCAATCCTAGCTCCACGTGCTATAAATGGAATTGAAATACATAAGCATCAATATGACACAAGTATAGGAAAACATAACACTTTTTGTATTAATAAATAAAGGAGAGACTTAAAACCATATATAGAAGTCGACTTTGTAGATGTCTAGCCAAAGGTCTTGTCCTTACTTTCCATAAATCAAACTCTCAAACTCAACCCTAATGTAAATGGATGATGATTCCTTAATCTCAAAGCAGTAGCATGAGGGAACTAGCAATATCCAAAATCCAACCTAATAATCTTCGAAAACCAACCCATACTCAATGGGAGGTAGTAAATTTATAAGGTAAACATGGTAGTTTAGGATTTACCAATCTAGGCTAGAGATCCATTTATGAGGGAGGATAAGATGTAAGGATAAGAGATAATACCACTAGAGTAGGATCAGATAGGAATTCAATATCTCTATCCATGGTAAATGGTTAAAACTACATTAGAAGCTTCTGGAAAGAGAAGATTTGAAAATATTTTTTAATTTTCCTAAAATCCTAGAATGAACTTACCTGTAGAATGGAGAAACCTGCGTTGATTAGCTTTGGTGCTCAAGTATGAAACTTTCACCCAATGCTAGTGGACAAGCATGTAGAGTGCATAGGGTCTAAAGTCATGGTTTTTAAGTAGATAAACCCAAAAACTCGGACTTTTTTGAGAATTGATGCTTAGGGATTTGCAGAGGGATTATGAAAATGTGTTCAAGGATGTTCATTGATTCAGTTTTCAAGCCTTTTGGGCCGATGTGACAAAATGACATATAACAGTGGTTTACCATATTTAATTAAGGTTGACCATGTTTGACTATGGAACATTCCCTATATTTGATCATGTTTAACAATGGTATTTTTGTTATGTTTTACTATGGTTGATCATGTTTCATGATTGACTTATGTTGAATTTCTACACTCCTCAATGGTGGCATCAAAATGTGATATCCATTAATGGTTATGTCAAACTACAATGTTCCTCTAGGTTATGGTGGATTTTTATGTTCCCCAATGATTTTGTTACGTTGTAGCATCCATCTTCATTATGTTAAGTAAAATTTATTTGTTCCTCTATGGTGATTTCATAATACAACATGCATTAAGGATCATGTTAGCCTGTGACATTCCTTAAAGGTTGAGTTCCAACGTACTATTCCTGAATCGTCATGATGCATCATGTTGTCCATCTTGGCTGTATTATATAAATTGCTATATTCCTCAATGGCTATGCTATATTACAACATCCATTTAGGTTTTTTTCATATTTTATGGTTTACCATGCTACTCAATGGTTATGTAGCATTATGACCTTTAGCTTGATTGACACGTGTGATGAGAAACAATATTGCAACAAGAATGTTGCAACCCCTGGGGCTACCAACTTTACTTCATCAACCCGGGGTTCATACAAACTTGGAGGTGATAGTGATGTATATACAGTAGATTCTAAAAGTTGAATTTCCATGTCATAATGTGTAAGCTAATCACAATCCATTAAAATTTAAAAGAGATACAGGTTTGACTTGGCACTGGAAAAAAATTTAATAACATAATTTACTTATATTAAGTGTGAATGGTGCCCAAGTGACCCAAAAATACATTAAATATTAAAAATAAAATTAATATCTTCAAATGGTTAAGAGCATGTGTTTCCTCTTAAGAGGTCATAGGTTCAAAACCAGAGGGGGGTAGAGTATGTATGCCTTCGTAGACTTAGCAGTCAAATCGTTGCATAGAGGTGGGTCCCTTGTTCCACAAACAAGGGGGTCTCATACACCAATTTGGTGTCTGGCTTGGCTGTGACCTTAAAAATGGATATTATTATTATTATTATTATTATTATTATTATTATTATTATTATTTATCAATAATAATTTTAATGTCGCGTAACTAATTTAAATCTTAGATTTACTTTTTACTTTTTAATTTAAAATTTATTAAATTTTGTGTAAACAAATTAATTTGAATATAAAATGTATATACTATTATTATGATAAAAATGCATTTATTTGGTTACTTTAAATTTAAATGAAATTTTAACTTAAAAATCACTTTTTGAATTTAAAATTTATTAAATCTTGTGTTAAGATATATATGTATATGTATATGTATATGTATATGTATATATATATATATATATATATATATATATATATATATATATATATATATATATATATATATATATATATATATATATATATATATATATCTATATATATATATCTATATATATATATATATATATATATATATATATATATATATATATATATAGTTATTTATTTTTTATGATGCGTAGCTAATTTAAATTTTAAATTAATCTAAAGATGAATTATATATATGGTTATTTTGGTAAACGTCATATTTATTTGGGTAATTTCAATAAAAGTAAATAATAAAAATGGCATATTAATAAATTGTCTGCATGGCATTATTTTATTAATTTCTTAAAATTTTCTTAGGTGACTATTTTTGAGTTGAAATTTCCTCTAATGATGCAATGGTCTACTCTTGTCATTTTTCAATTGGGCGATGGACCACTAGGGTTGTTCAAACCAAACTTCTATTGACTAGAAGGAGTCTGACTACCATCTAAAAAAGGGAAAATTATCCTTAATGCAAAAAGAGAATGTTACCAACTCTAGGAAATGAGAGTGCTAAATTGGAAGGTGATGTTAAACACACATGGGCAACAAGAATAATCTGAAGGATAAATCATGAGAGTACAATTTTTACTAACAAGAGATATACATTTATAGTACATTATGTGACCGTTGGGTTCCACATCCCAAGGTCTCTTATACTCGTTTTTTCCATTCGGCTTCCACACTAACCCATTGAGGATTAGGTGTCCAACATTCGCCCCCTTAATCCGAAGGGTTATGTATGAGTCCAAGAAGAGAGTTGTAATACAAAATGTGCAAAAATGCATGGCAACACTAGGCTGAATGTGCTCTATGAAATGTTGGTATAAAGGGCACCAACACTGGAACGCTTAGTGCAGTTCCCAGAACTCTTCCAAAACTGGCAAGAAGCTGAAGTCTTCTGCTAGAGGAAGTGCTCCATTGTTTTGAAGAGGGAAACTTTCAACCAATAAAGGGAGGTCTCACCTTGCATAAAAGGGAGAACTTCAACCTGAAAAGGGAAGTCTCAACCTGTGATTATTTAAGGATGACCAACAACTCTGGAATGCTTAATGAAATTCCTGGAACTCTTCCAAAATTGGCAAGAAGCTGGACTCTTCTGCTAGAGGAAGTGTCCTCAATTTTGTTCCTGGAATTCTTCCGAAACTAGCAAGAAGCTGAAGTCTTCTACTAGAGGAAGTGTCGTAGATTACCAACTGAAGGCATGTTCACGGGCATCTTTGTTTCTGGCTACAACTCTGAAACTGGTGTGGCAAGTTGTAGCTCAGGCTCGCTTGATGTGACTTTGAAGCTTGTAGATGACCATCATTTCTCCCCCTGTTAGATACAAGGTGAGATAATGGAGAAAACTCAACTGCAAGATTGTTCAATACTCTAGAACAAGTTCTAACATGCGTTTGGAATATCTTCTTGGCTGTTGATGCCCATTGCCAATAAGCGATCCATCCAAGATGAATCTTTGTTCTTGTAGGATGTTTGTTTCTGAAGCATCTGTGTAAAGAATGGGTGGTTTTATGACAGTGCTTACATGGATGAAGATCAAAACAGTGATCTTTCAAATGGCCAACTCGATCATAGTGTTGGCATTTCACAATCTGTTGTTGTTGCTGTGGAAGAGGGGCAGAATCTGGAACAGCTGGGTGTGAACTGTCATGAATGAATCCAGCACTTTGAAACTGAATGGGCTTGGCATAGTCTGGAATATGAAAGGACAAGTCCTTTTCATATCTAATACCAGTTCTATGCTTGTTGTGGACAAGCTGTTCCCAAGGTCTGATGATGGGCTTGGGAAGTGCAGACTGAGTTTCTGCATCTGCATGTAGAACTGCTGCTTTATTGGGTACTAAATCTGAACCAGCTGTAACATTATTGACTTGCTTCTGATAGGTTGCAGTCTCACTGTTCTGAACAGAAACATGTTCAGAATGACTCCTCTGTTTTAATTCTTCTTGCTGTAGCTGAGTTTCGAGCTGCAAAAAATCAATTTTCTCTTGTGCATTTTGTAGACAGACCTGAATGTCTGTGAGAGAAACTTTGCTGACTTTTAATGTATCATGATTAGTAGACAATATCAAAGTTTTGAGGAACTCTAATACTTCACTGATTCTGGCCATTTTTTCTTCAATGTCAGATTTACACCTTAAAAAACTGATCACAACTACTACTCAATGCAAAAAAGTAATACCCACTCACAGTACACAGCAATATCCTTTATAAATGTGCAGCAAATGAATCAAGGAAGCAAGGCAAAGAAGTGTTGTATTGATAAAGGAACCTGGAACAATCGTGAGTTTGCATAGTAATAAGGATAAGTTTGTTCCTGGAAATTCGTCCTCAACACACAACAAGCAACTATGACTGATCTGCAAATGTCTCTGAAACCAACTTTTCCTCTTTGGATAAGCTACAACCAACTCAACCTCTTGAAATAGGCTCCTCTTTGTCTAGAGTTGGCACCACTAACAAGTGCTACTCGACCCCTTTGAAATGATAAGTCTACTATTAATTCTGGAACATATGATCAGTGGCTCCTTGGCCTACTGTGAAATTCCTCTTGGAAAAGTTCCAAAATAGATTTGAGTTTTTCTAAGTTTGATGGGATTTTTTAGTGAGGATTTTAGTTAAACACTTTGATGACAGACAATTGTAAGTATATTTATTGAGTTTTACTCCAAATTGAGATGCACAGTGAGAGTATAATGCCTCCAGAAACCTCTCAATCAGCAATATAATATATTCAATGATTTCACCATTAAATTAAATCACCACTGAGCACATTACATCAGTCACTGGGAGTAATTTACTCACTGGAAACAACACAAAAGATACTAGCCATGCATCTCTACTGATTTCTGAACTTACAAATAAGAGTTTATAATACAAAATAAGAACCTGGAACCTGCTGCAGCCCTCTAATCATATCATCACTGTCCCCAAAGAAATGTAGTGGATATCTAGTATGTAAGCAGTAAGATATTCTTCAGTAATTTTAGCAAGTTCCCCACGTGACTTTCATCCATACAAGTTCCCAACTATAATATTTATTAACCAGTTACAACCTCTAAAGGAGCACTAAATACACGCATAACAGCTAGGAAAACTCATGAGATTCAGGGTAATATGCAGGGATTTGTCATAGTTATCTTCTGTGCTGACTTGTTCCATTGAAGCAGAAACATTCCCTCCGTACCCACAATCAGTAGGACAAGGAATGTGGTCCATATATCACTGATATCGACTTCCTTGTAGACAAATATTATGCCCAACAAGCAGAAAACGACCCACAGCCTCTATAAGGTCATTGTGGTTGAGCCTTGCAAGCCCAGAACTCGACCATTGAAAGTGTACATGCCCAACATCAAATCTAGAAATGACTGTGGTAGTTTAATGTCTTCAGCAGCAGACGCCCACGAGCAGAATCATGGCAAGAATTGCACCGGATCAGGATTACTTTGTCTTCTAAAAATGTAAAGAATCTTGAAAAAGTTTGTGCTGATCTTGTGCGTGGTGCAAAAGATAAACGTCTGAAGGTTAAGGGACCTGTCAAAATGCCAAAAAATTTCCTTAATCATACAACTTGAAATTCTCCTTGTGTATAACATATCAACACCTGGGATCATTTTGAATTACGTGTCCACAAAAGAATCACCGATCGTTTTGAATTACATGTTCACTGCTACTTCAGGTATCAAATTATCAAGTGGTAATTACAGGAATTGTCGCAAGATCTGTGAGAGCCAGCTATAAGAGAAGGAATGGTTTCTATGTCGAGTAGTTTTGAGGTAGGGAACTGCATAGTGAGACCAACGGATGGAGTTCAACTCAATCTATTGCTAAAGATTCAACTACCCATATGTCACAATCCCTTGCACAGGCATGACCGCAAGGAGCAATATATTCAACGCTCCAGTAATGCATTCAACAATGTATTCGAACTATGATAGCATGGAACAAGAGTTCCACCAAGAATTCAATAATTCTGTAATGATTCTAAGAAGAGGTCGAGATAAAAATATACCAAACAATGCCATTGGTGGAATTCCCCTCAACGCAAGAATTTAGGTAAGGATCCGATGTCTTCAATACATAACCGCCACAACGTGGACCTGTATAAGCAACCTCTTACAAAACTGCCACAACGTGGATCTGTTTGCAGGTGATTCGATACCATCTGGTAGGTGCATTGATAAATATGATGATTATGGTGCTAGCCAAAATGCAGGTTTGCAGAACAGACAGAAATGCGGAATTGGTTGAGAGAATGTTAAGCAGAGTAACGCCAACTCTTACAGGTGAGACTAGTAGAGAAATGTTTAATTTCACAAAATTCAATATAGAGTAACACATAATGAATCAATGTCTAAGTGCGAGATTTTGGCAAATTTCAAGAAGAGAAGCGGATGAATATCATTAAGCAGACTGGAGAAAGATTTGGCCGCTTTTTCTACTGATTTCTAGAGGGTGAATCAGAGAAATCACAACTAGAAAATAGCTAACAGGATTAGCTCTGAGTTAAATGTAACGCATAGGCTCGGGAGAAGGCAGATGGGTCAAGTTTCAAACATGACAACAAAGAGAATTTCAACATGTGAAGAGAGGCAGGGACACCATCAACGTATCAATAGAGCCTTAGCATTTGAATTGTGCATATGACAGACCTGGTGATGCAGGATGATAGAAAACGCTTGAATTTACAGACCCGAGATGCCAATTTTTACTATTTATGGATTATGGGAAAAGGTACAGGACTGACATGCACAGAACTGGCAGGCCTACACACAGTAAAACGCTTTAAAACGGTTTATAAGGTGGCAATTCTGCTCAATTTTGATTAGGAGAAAACAGAACTGACATATATATAGAGACCACAAAACAAGTGGCTCAAATTGGACAAGGACCAGCAATCGCCTGCTCTGATACCATGTTAAACACACATGGAAATCAAGAATAATCTGAAGGATAAATCATGAGAGTACAATTTTTATTAATAAGAGATATACATTTATAGTACATTATGTGACCATTGGGTTCCACATCCCAAGGTCTCTTGGACTCATTTTTTCCATTTGGCTTCCACACTAACCCATTAAGGATTATGTTATGAAACCAGCTCAAGAAAAGATAGAAAAGATAGATCAACGCCCTAGAATTCAGCCTCTTCGAGGGGGCAACCTCCTTTACATTACATAAATGAACAATTATTGGATGATACAAATGACAAAACCTCCTTTCTATATATAGGAGTCTAAGGAGTCACAATATAATCCAGCCGACCTAACAATAATAATATAAAGCCACAAAAATAACAATAGAGGGATTCTATGGGCACAGAAATAACAATATGGGGGTAATAGGGGCACAACAATATAAATAAGGGGTATAACTACAATAGTAATGGGGTAATCACTAGTATTATAGGGACCCAACATGCCCCTCTCCTTCAAAAAAGTGTTGTCCTCAACGCTTGAGTAGTTCTGGATACTTCTGCATAAAATTCTCATCCTCCCATGTGGAATCTTCAGCGGATAAGTTCTTCCACTTGATAAGATACTCTGAAATTGATCGATTTCGTAGCTGTCGAGTTCTTTTTTCTGTGACTGCTTCCGGTTCCAATATAATTTTTCCTTCCTCGTCAAGTTCTGGCAATATTGTTTGAATTGGGAGCTTGTCGCCTATAACCTTCTTTAAACATGAAACATGGAAAACTGGGTGCAATCGAGAAGCTGCAGGAAGCTCCAATTTGTATGCCATAGTACCAATCTTTTGCAACACCTTGTACGGACCATAATACTTTGGTGATAATTTATTATCCTTCTTAGCTTGCTTTAGGGACATTTGCTTATATGGTTGTAGCCGTAGGAATACCCAATCACCTACATCAAAACTTCTTTCACTGCGATGTTGATCTGCCTGTTGTTTCATTCTATTTTGTGCCAACACGAGGTTATCCTTTAAGAGTTGGAGGACTTGTTGTTGATGTTTGATGTGATGTTCCACTGCCTGAACCTTAGAATTTTCTCTTAAATATGATGTGATGGATGGTGGTTGATACCCATAAAGTGCCATAAATGGGGTCATTTTTGTTGCTGTATGGAAGGAAGTGTTATACCACCATTCAGCCAGAGGCAACCATTTGACCCATTGTGTCTGTTTATCAGATACAAAGCAACGAAGATATCCTTCCAAACATTTGTTTACTATCTCAGTTTGCCCATCAGATTGAGGATGATAAGATGAGCTATGAGCTAACTGAGTACCAAGACAAGAAAATAATTCTGTCCAAAAATTTCCAGTGAAAATGGGATCTCTGTCACTTACAATAATCTTTGGGTTTCCATGTAGCTTTTGAACTGTTTCCATAAATGCAGTAGAAACTGTACTGGCTTTAAATGGATGTGATAATGCACAAAAGTGTGCATACTTGGTAAGTCTGTCAACTACCACCATGATGACACTCTTTCCCTCAGACTTGGGTAAACCTGTGATAAAATCCATTGAAACCTCCTCCCAACGTTGGCTTGGAATGGATAAAGGTTGTAATAGACCCGGTGTCTTAATTGTTTCAACTTTATTTTGTTGGCAAACCAAACATTCCGCCACAAACTTTTGAATATCTGATTTAAGGCCATCCCAAAAAAATTCCTTCTTAACCCTGTGGTAAGTTTTTAAAAATCCTGAGTGCCCTCCTAAGGGAGAAGTGTGCAATTCCATAAGAATCTTTTGTTTTAGCTGGGAATTCTTACAGAGGTATAAGCGATCTTTGTACCATAACGAATCATTTTTCCAGCTAAATGTATCAGAAGTACTGGAATCTTGTTGTAGCTTTCGAATAAGTGCCCACACTTCTTTGTCATTCTTCCATTCCTCCCTTGCTTCGTTTATCCAATCTGGTTGGATAATAGAAATGGCACACAACAATGCTTCCACATCCTCATCCTTTCTTGAGAGTGCATCTGCCACCACATTTTGCTTCCCTTTTTTGTAGATGATTTCAAAGTCATAACCCAACATCTTTGTGACCCACTTTTGTTGCTCTTCAGAGGATAATCTTTGTTCTAAAAAGTATTTAAGGCTATCATGATCTGTTTTTACCTTGAAGTGTCTTCCCATTAGGTAGGGTCGCCATTTCTTAAGTGCATGGAGTATTGCCAACATTTCCTTCTCATAAATAGCTTTGCTTAAAAACTTTCCCTTGATTGGACGACTTTCAAAAGCAATGGGTCTTTCATCTTGCATTAGAACAGCACCAATTCCATTTCCTGAAGCATCACATTCCACAATAAAGGTTTTTGTGAAGTTTGGTGTAGCTAAGACCGGTGCTTGGCACATTGCCTCTTTAAGATGTTCAAAGGCCTTTGTTGCTTCCAGAGTCCATGAAAATGAATCTTTCTTCAATAATGTTGTTAGAGGTGCTGCTATTCTCCCATAATTCTTAACAAACTTGCGATAATACCCTGTCAACCCAAGAAATCCTCGCAGATGCTTTATGGATGTGGGGATTTTCCATTCCTTAATGGCTTTAATTTTGCTAGGGTCTACCTTAACTCCTTCATGAGATACAATATGACCCAAATATTCCACCTCCTGGACTCCAAAGAAACATTTGGATCTTTTTGCATATAATTGTTTCTCCTCCAATAGTTGTAGCACCCTGTCAACATGTTCAACATGATCCTTCCAAGACTTGCTGTAGATTAGTATATCATCAAAAAATACTAACACAAATTTTCTAAGGAATGGTTTGAAAATTGAATTCATCAAACCTTGAAATGTTGAAGGTGCATTGGTAAGGCCAAAAGGCATGACCAAAAATTCATAATGACCCTCATGAGTTCTAAATGTTGTTTTCTGAATGTCTTCAATCTTCATTCTGATTTGATGATATCCCGAACGAAGATCCAACTTGGTGAAGTAAATTGATCCATGCAATTCATCCAGTAATTCATCAATGACAGGAATGGGGAACTTATCTTTAATAGTGAGCTTGTTGAGCTCCCTATAATCCGGACACATGCGCCATGATCCATCCTTCTTGTGCACCAATACTACTGGAGCTGAGAAAGAACTTTGACTTGGTTGAATTATACCAGCCTCTAGCATTTCTGCAACCATACGTTCAATTTCACTTTTTTGGACATAGGGATATCTGTACGGCCTGATGTTTGGAGGAACACTTCCTGGAATCAGATGAATAGCATGATCATGATCACGCATAGGTGGGAGACCTTTGGGAGTCTCAAATACCTTGGAATGATTGTCCAGGACTTTTTGGAGATCTGGAGAAATAGATGATTCCAATGTGGAAACATCTAGCGAACATAATTGTGCAATTACACCTCTTTGCTCCTTTTTTAGAAGCTTTGTCATGCCATTAGAGCTGATTATCTTTCCTGGTTTCCCTGCAATACCCCTTAATTCAACTTCCTTTCCTTCCGTAGAAAATTTGATGAAAAGTTCTTGAAAATTAAAAGCTATTGTACCCAAGGATTGTAGCCATTGGACTCCTAGTACAACATCAGCACCTCCCATTGGAATGGAAAGCATTGGGCTAGTCAATACATATTCTCCCATGGATAGCTTGATATTATGGCACTTTCCAGAGAAATTTATTGTTCCTCCATTTGCAATCATCACTTGACACTCTGGTGCTGGATATAGGAAGCAATTCAATTCTTTTGCTACCCTACAATGAATAAAATTGTGGGTGCTTCCTGAATCAATCAACACTATTACCTTTTTCTTCTTGATTTGTCCTTCTATCTTGATGGTTTGAGGAGTGGTAATTCCCGCCAATGCATTACAAGATATGGTCGGATTTATTTGTTCTTCATCTAGGCTTTGTTCCTGGAGTATATCCTCTTCTTTTGACCTTTCTTGCTCCTTTTCTTCTTCCTCTTCACAATCTATGTAGAATAATTTCTTCTCAGCACACTTATGACCTTTTGTGTATTTGCTATCACAACTGTAACAAAGCCCTTTTGCTCTTTTTTCTTCCAATTGTTGTGGTGTCAACCTTGTAGGTTGTGGAAGACTAGGGGCAACAACACTTCCGTCTTTATAGTTGTGAGTGGTATGCTTCCTAGTTGCCATAATTTTGCTTTCCATTTTTCTTGCTAACCTGAATGCCTTCTCTAATGAATCAGGTTCCCAAAGGCGAACATCATGTTGGATATTATCCTTTAAAGACCCTATGAACACATCAATCCTATGCTCCTCTGGAATATCTTTTACCCTTATGTTCAATTTTTGGAACTCCTCAATGTGCTCCATTATTGAACCCTTTTGTTTGAGACTTATCAATTGGCTAAAAAAAGTGTTGCTTTTTGTATCCTCATAATGTGCTATCAATTCTTCCGTAAAAATTGCCCAAGTGATACATTGTTTATGAGAACAAAGCCATTGATACCATACAAACTGATTTGGTTCCAAATATACAGTTGCCATACGTACCTTTTGTGTGTTTTGCACATTATTGAGATCGAAGAATTGCTCCATCTGTAATATCCATGTGGTGGGATCCTTGCCATCAAACTTCCACATATCGATTTTTGGAATATGGTGATTCTTCGATCCAACATTAGCGTCTATGGAATCATGATTAACATTTCTTTTGTTCTCATCATGAGTTTCCTTTACTACCTTTTCACCATTAGTAAGTATTTCTTGTAGAAAATTTGTCAAATCTGTCTTCAAATCTGCCATGCCTGTCTTCAAATTTGTGTTCAAATCTATCTTCAAATTGTCCATCTTAGCTCCCATGCCATTCATCTTAGCTTCCACGCCATTTATCTTAGCTTCTGTTAACTTTTGTGAGCGTGACATTTGTTGCACTTGTTCTTGTAATTTTGATATATCATGTAGAATTTCTTCCTCTTCTTCATGAGTCATGCTAGAGCTTTCAGGTTCCTTACTAGGTGTTTGAATTTTCTTTCCTCGGGGCATCAGTTACCGATAATAATGCTCTACTATGCCCTTTGAATTCCTTCAAAATAAATTTTCAAACCAAGCTTAAGCAAAAATTTAAAAAATCTACACACCTTTTTTCACTTTGTAGGAGCTTGATATTGCCTCTGATGTATCTCTGTACTTTCCAATCATCTAGTTCTAAATTTGTGACCTGTAGTAGCTCTCTGTGTCCTCTTTTTAATGCCACCAGTCTGATCCAAATTGGATTCTCCAAGAAAGAGTTATGCACAATCTCCCAAGATGACCTGATTATAGACCTTTCCAGAAGAGCGAACTTGTATGAAGTGCCACGTGTACAATTTTCGATCTTTGGTTCTGAAAAAGATATACAAGAAACTAAAGTCCGTCCTCTTTCTGTACCTTCTTACGAAATTTCAATCTGATTCCCAGAGAGAAAGTTATGACGATTTTCCCCAGGTCACCTTTTTTGAATGTAATTCAGGAGTCTGCAAAAAGACCAACTTCCTCAGATCATATCTCCGCAAATATCGCGCGAAAAGCTCTGAAATTCAGACCCAAGGTTCAACACGATTTCTTCTCAAATGGGTTTTTTTTGCGACTTCTGAAACGTCACAAAAAAAAGTTATAGTGAAAATGCCACGATGACCTGTTTGGAGCAGCGAAACCCTAGAATCCAAAGCTCTGATACCAAATGTTATGAAACCAGCTCATGAAAAGATAGAAAAGATAGATCAACGCCTTAGAATTCAGCCTCTTCGAGGGGGCAACCTCCTTTACATTACATAAATGAACAATTATTGGATGATACAAATGACAAAACCTCCTTTCTATATATAGGAGTCTAAGGAGTCACAATATAATCCAGCCGACCTAACAATAATAATATAAAGCCACAAAAATAACAATAGAGGGATTCTATGGGCACAGAAATAACAATATGGGGGTAATAGGGGCACAACAATATAAATAAGGGGTATAACTACAATAGTAATGGGGTAATCACTAGTATTATATGGACCCAACAGATTAGGTGTCCAACAAGTGCTATAAAGTGACATGAAACCATCTAGCTAACATCTACACATTTTTCTTTCAAAAGAAACCTAACTTAACCTTGTTTATAAAATTTAGTGACTTGAACTAACTAAGTGTGGAATTTGATCTAAGAACTATTATCACTGTTGCATGCATGTGCTAACTTGGAAATTGTAGAAAAAACCTTTTTGATGTTTAGTTTTATGAATGCAAATGCTAATTTCCAACTTGTTCTTTGGCAGGGGATACAAGTATGGAGGAAAAGGTTTGGAATAGTTTCAAGTGTATGGAATCTAAGTGGAGACCTAACCTAAGCTCAACTGACCATTTATGCTCATTTCAAGTTGAAAACAAGCTGCTACAGGGTTTCTTGTAGTACTATAGGATGTCCTAGTTTTACTACAGAATGCCTTGTTTTACTATAGGAAATAATCCTAAAGCTTATAAGGAGGTGAGAAAGGTAGAATGAAGTCTGGGAAAGGTGTCCAATGGGGAAATAAGGCATAGAGGAGGTGGAACACTTCCCAAGGCTTGGTCAAATGCTTCAAGGTGGTTGGATTTGTTCAATGAAAGTGACCACTTTACTTACAAAACAAGAATTTAGATTAGGGTTTGGTGGACCTTGGCAGCATAGGTGGATAAGGTTTGGGTGGGATGAATGAGATGAGGTCTCCTTGTAGATTAGAATCTCCTGCAAAAACATACACTCTTTTCTTCATTTAAGCACAAATTCATTTACACATGGAAAATATGAGTTGAATGGAGGAAAACAGAGTTATTAATAGCTAATGGCTAAGTTTATGAATGGAAGTGCTTCTAAACCATGGTAAACTCAAGAGATGAAAATGAAATTATAGATACTTCCAAGAAATTTAGTGATAGTGATCTATTCAACAAGAAACCCTAGGCTATGCAATAATCAAACAAGAAATCTGTTTTTTGGGTTGTGTGAATGGAACCCTCAAATCATGATCCCATAAGGGAGATGTGGTGAAATCCACTATCACAAGACTTTCTGAAGTGTTTACTGTCACTATGATACCACTGAGCTATCTATCTAAAAATGGAAGCAAACTAATTAATCATCCAAATACTTTCATTTTAACAAAACCAAAATCACTTCAACAACAAACTATGAATTTAATCTAAGCGTACATGTACAAAAAGAGGAACCTTTGTTACTAGGGTTGGGCCCTAACCGAAGAGCTTCATACCTCTGAGTCAACTCAGTGCTAGATCGAGTGAATGATTCTCATTTTCATTAAAATAATAAAAAAACATAAGAGTTATCAGTCACAATGTCTAAGCTCGAAAATGCCTCTTGGCCACAAATAAAAAATTCGAATCCTAATGAGGCTCTAGGCCTTATTATTTATACAACTGAAGCTACCAATATCTTCCTTAAATTTAGGGAGGCTTGGCTCCCAACTTGAGATCAACTTGTCTTCAACTATCACTGGCTTGGTTGTCAATGACCTCAGTGGATTGTCTGCTTGTAACTCCGAGTTGATGAGATTTGGTGGAGGAATCTTTGAGTGAGTGAGGAGTTAAGGAAGGAGATACAATCTCCTAAAATCCCTCTTGCTTGTCTACTTCGAGTTCCTACACTTTAATTAGCCAAAATTGCTCCAAATATTGCAATTAATGAACATTAGGGCGCAAGACATAACATCTCATCTTTACCCTTCTCACTAAGAAAATCATAACAAAATAGGCAAATAAGTGTGAGAAAATTTGATTTTAATAAGATGGAGAGTGGCATTAAGGTCCATATAATTTACCCATTGATGAGCCTCATCAACAGGTCAAACTAATGTGTTCCTCAATGCTTTTATCACAATGTGATGTTCCTCAAGGGTTGGGTAAAATTGTGATGTTTCTCAATGGTTATTAAATATAATGGTGGCTATCATGGCTGACCTATATCAACCATGGTTGTCTTTCATTGGTCATGGTTCACTATGGACATGGCTAACTATGGTTGATTATAGTTGAATTTTGTAACACTACCACATTTACTAAGGGTTTTGTTGGATTACAACATTGAGTTATGTTTGTCACATTGTGATGGTTAGGTATGTTCATCACAATGTGATGTTAATTTATGTTTGTCAAACTCTAATGTTTTTCAAGCATTATTTTGGATTGTGACATCAAGGGATATATTAAATTGTGACATTTTATTTAGGGTTTTATGGAATTGTGATATTTATCAAGGGATTATGGTTGAATTTAATTGTTTCATATAGTGATGTTAATCATGGTTTTCTTATGTTGGACATGTTTATCTATGGTTGATTATAATTGAATTTCATCACATTGAAAAATTTGACAAGGCTCTTGTTAGATTGTGACATTGGGTTAAATTTGTCAAATTTCAATTTCTTTAATATGTTCATCACATAGCAACATTAAATTATGCTCATCACATTGCAAGGTTCATCAAGCATTATATGGAATTGCATCACAATGTGACATTCATGCAGGGTTTTCTTATATTGTGATGTAAAGGGATATTTTAAGTTGTAATGTTCATCAAAGGTTAGGTTGGATTGCGATGCTGGTTTACAAATTATGATTGAATTTTATCACATTGCTACATCGATGGTTATGTTACCTTGAAACATTCTTCAAGGGTTATATTTTAGTGGGGGAACTCACTTTCTATTAATGGCCCCAAAGGTAGTAATGGGGCCAATGTGCACTCATAGGAACATATGCATGTTCCTAATGCATAGGCATTACTAGGTATCCAAACTTATAAAGTTGTGAATCATCAACCATGACACCAACTAGGACACGATGTAGCATGACATTGGAATGTGCACACATTCTTAGTTTGTCCTATTTTTTATATGCCAAGGGCCCATTTTTCCTCATTTTGGACCATGTGGTGTGTTTTTTGAATATCATGGAGCCAAATATTTCCTCATTGGTTTACATCGAGTGATAAGTCAATGGACTTGATCTCCTTCAAATTCTATGTAAGAATTCCAATGTATTCTTGGATTTTTTTTGAAAAAAATATTCTTAAAGTTGAAAAATAAAGAAATGATGCTCTAAACATAATCACCTTATTGAATTATAGGAGACTTGGTTATCATGGAACATAATGAGAACCTTAACCCACCATAACCAAACTTTGACTTAGAACAACCAAACTCCAACCCAAAATAGAGAAATCCCAATGTCAAAATTGATGCATATTTGACTACTTTGAGGGCACTTATACATGAGCTCCTAAAGTGTGTGTGTGTGTGTGTATTTTTTATTTATATAGCTAATTATATGTTGTTTGTAGTTGTTATTCCATGATCGTACTCCCAGCTCGATAGATGCATCAATGCCCATTTATACCACTACTGAAACAATGGAAGTTTCTTGTTCATTTGTTGTGCCACACACTTAGGTATGGTGAGCTAAAACAACCCCTCCTTGCAAATTTTTCATATGTTTTAAGTACATATTATATATGGTTTTAGTTCAGGTATAATTTTGTTGTTCCTTTGATGTTTCTACAAATTGCAATGACATGACGTGAGGAGCGATGCCCACCTAGGACAGACATATCATTCCATTCCTAAATATCATGTGTCAACTCAAATTTTGTTTTCATTCTCATTTTTTTATCTTATTTGGTTAGGTAATTAAATTATTATAAATTTTATGCAAGTTAGGTCATTTTCCATTGGTCCATTATCTCACTAACAATATCATTCACTGTCATCCAATATTTCTCCCCTCATTTATCCCTCACTATAACAATATTTACATACTTTTTGGGATCCAAATTACCTCCATTAGGGAACTTCCATCATTGATACAAACCATGGGGTTTTTCTCCATCCCATCTATGAATAAAGGTTGCATCCATAGACCATCTAGAGTCCACCTATTTTTAGTACCATTATTTCATCCCAATGGTTTCTCGACATAATAACTATGGATTCCCATAAACATCATCTTATGATGGAAATTCAATGGATATAATCATAGATGTTTCCTTAAACAAGGTGTTCCCTTGACTGCTCAACTTACTAGTGAATTTCTATCATTTCTTAAGACATTCATGCTGAGATCATTTGTCGTTGAATTTTTCATGTGTCATAAATGGAATTGATTTTTTGATTTTTTCTTTTAAATTCCATGTTTTGACTCTTATAACTATTGCAAGGTGGTATAGTAGATAGGTTGGAAACATGAAGGAGGGAAACACCCTCATGAATATTTGTACCATCTATGGTGATTTTTCTTGGCTTGAATTATAAAATAGTAGTTTTTAAGTGTCATAATTCATTGTGGAAAAAATATTATGAGACTTTTGTTTATTTTTGTATCCCCCATAGATGAAGCATGCCTAAAAAGAAAAAAAATTGATGTCTTTCTTCTAGTAAGAGGAGAGAGATCCGCTTCCAAAATGCAAATGATAGTCATAATATGCCATACTTTAATGTTTCAACATGAGGTGTCGTTTTAATATTGGACACATTGTGCCCTTTTCTTAAAAATGTACATTTGTGACATTTTTCAAGATATGTGTGACTATGTGTGTGTGTGTGTGTGTGTGTGTTCCATGGCGCATGTTATATGAATTGAAGTGTCTATTTATTTACTATTGAATTGCTAGATTCCTAGTTTGAACTTGCATGTATGTTTTTTCCCTAAGGAAAAATCATAATTTCCATTAAACTAAATATGAAAATTATGTATAGTAGATGCATCAACATGCATATCTATTTATGAAGAACCAGATGTGGATCTGATATCTATCATTATATGAAAAAAATATAATTTTTCTGCCATATGATGTCACATAGAGTCATATTGTCTAGATTAAAACCAAAAACTATACAAAAAAGATAGTTTGTCATAATAATCATGTTCAGATTCCCTGTATCCACATATGACCATAAAAAGATAATTGTGTACTATTGTGTTGCTTGTACTAGATAATCCGCAAAATGATGATGGTAGTACTAATAGTAAGTTGTCCTGTTGTGCTCGTGAATCATCCATGTGCCTAGAATCTGTTGCACCCCTTCCTTGGATAACTGATCAGAAATGGCGTTCTTGTCCCTATAAATGTGTGAACATATGATATCATCAAATTTATTTCTAAGCAGATGCACCTCCTCTAGTATATATTATAGGGTGTGTGTGTGTGACTAAACTTTCTAAGCCTTATTCTATGTTTAGGTTTATGAAGTTGACATTAACGAGGGATAAGCTCTAACGCCTCCTTCCTTCTCCTATTTGTCACCATTGCAGATCCTTCAATCTATACCAAGTTTTTCTTAAAAAGGGATGTTAGGATATCTATACCCTTAGGATTTAGGTAAGTTCAACTTGGTATAATGTCTATTAAGTGAAAATATGTTCCTTAGTGTGTTTCTTTAGTATACTAGTTTCACTGTAATCCAGTAGTCACAACATGATCTAGACATAGAGTGATCTAATAGCTCATATTCCCCTCGATACAAATGACTATTGATATCTGGTTTCACACTTGATTAGTCCATGATCTCTATTGATATGGAATGAAGGGTCATGATTGATGATTTATAGTGAGAACTATTTTTTGTAATATATTTTCTTTTGTGTTGATAAAATTACCTCAAGTGGTCACGTTGGATAGGGTCATGGATTGTTTCCCTCTCAAACGTTTTTACCACATAAAAGTATTGGAATTGTGATATTTAATCTAGTTATGTAAGTGGTTATTGAAGTTCTTCATCTAGTATGGAATACCTTATTTATCCAAACACCAAGGCTTAACACTCTCCTAAAGTGCTCATTATCATTTTATTTCGCTCATGCCAGGAATCCTCCCACATAATGTACACATTTATCACCACCCATTTTCTCAAAAAATGAAATCAAAAGGTGATCCCGATCTTGGGGGGAGGCCCCCAAGATCTAAAAATTTCAAATGTTTGAAGAAAAGAGGAGAACAAAAAATAAACAAAACCACCAAGAACTTTTTATTAAAATAGAGAATAAACTGTGAAAGCTACATTGTGGTGGACAATTTGTCTTTTAATAAAATGTGACTTATTGCTTATAGTTTTCTTTAGTTATAACACAACAAGTAACTTCCATGGGTGGGTAGATACCATGGGCGATTGAATACCATGGGTGGATGCCACTTACAATAACATGGGTAGATTCCATCAGTAGATAAATACCATGGGTCGATGAATATCATGGGTGGATGCCACTTTCTATTCGAATCATTCCTCCCTCCTTAAGAAGCAATGGTCCCCATTGCGTGAAGTTCCCTCTTGAGAAGCCTTTGTTGAATATGAAGAGCCACTAAAGAGAATGGTTTTGTGTGGTTAACCCATAACCATGATGAACGAAGATCTGATAATAGAGATACCATGTAATGCTTGTGACCAACTGTGATACTAACATTGTGCGGCCGAGAAAATGGACTTCGATGAAGTGTTAGTTTTTGGATGACCCATAACCATGACAAAAAAAGATCTAAGAATAGAGGTACCCCATAATTCTTCTGACCAACTGTGATACTAACAGTGTGCGGCCTAGTAAATGGACTTCGATGACAAGGTTTTTATGCAGTTGACCCATAACCGTGATGTTGAATGTTGATGAAATAGAATGTGCCTACATAGCCTAAAGTGGGAGGGAACATCTCCAAATGAACCCAAGTCAGATGCTTCTATGCTAAAACTGAGGAATGTGAAGGAGGTCTCTACTAAAGCAGGCTAGGAGGGCAAGTCTCCAAAGGGAACCCACTCTGAATGCTACTCCAGATCTATAAAAACTTATGGATTCTGGGTGGGGTACAGAACCAGGACATACCAGAGATGTACCTAAAATATAAATGTGTTGCATACTTGTAACAAAAGTGGCCATGGGTGTTGTATATTCTCCTATCCAATGAGATGGTGTAAAGGCTTTTGTACATTATAGGCCTCTTGCTACAACTTTGTCGATAACTCCTGCTACAGGTATTGAAATCAAATTCCATCAAAGACCCATTTGAGGTATTGAAGATATATTTCCATTTATATAATACAAAATAAATTTAATGACCTGTGGGGTGAGAAAATGATTCCAGAAACTCATTGGATGTGTGGTCACGCAATGTTCCAGAAATGTGTAACTTTAATTGCTCATATCTTTCAAACTGGAAAATGAAATAAAATTCCATAAAAAACCCATTTGAGATAACGGAATTTCAAATTAGCTATTTTTCACCTTCTAAAATTCTCTGTGGAGGTCTTATAACTTGCATGAATTTTTCTGAAGATAGCTGCAAAACTTTGAAACTAAAATAAGCTTCAAAGTGTCATTCCCATGGAGCCATAGCCTGAGTTTGGTACCACTGGTCCTTGGGGAGAGGCCCCCAAGATCTAAAAAATTTAAATTTCGAAAGAAAAGAGGAGAACACTCAATAAAAAAAACCACCAAGAAACCATTTATTAAAATAAAGAATAAAATGTAAAAGCTACATTGTGGTGGACAATTTTTCCTTTAACAAAATGAGACTTGTTACTTATAGTCTTTTTTAGTTATAATACCACAAGTAAATTCCATGGGTGTGTAGATACCATGGGTGATTGAATACCATTGGTGGATGCCACTTACAATACCATGGGTAGATTCCATGAGTGGATAAATACCATGGGTGGATGCCACTTTCTATTCGGATCAAAAGGATAGTTTGGCAGTTTCTATTTATTGGTGTCATCTAACCTAATGCCATTTCATATACATCTGTAGTTGTCATTTTCCTCAAAATATAATTCACTTAGTGCATGTGTCCTCAATTTAAATATCTAAAAAAAGGAATAGTTAAGGATAAGTTCCCCATTCCCAACATTGATGACCTCTTGGATAAGTTGAAAGGCACTCAATTATTTGCCAAACTAGATCTCCCTTCTTGCTATCACCAAATTCATGTCAACATGGTATATATCCCCAAAAATAATTTTCACACTAATGAAAGCCATCACAAGTTTAGTGATGTGGATTAGCATTTGCAATGCACCTTCCACCTTCCAGAATCTCATGAAAAGCATCTTTCAACCTTTTCTTCATTATTTTTTCCTTGAATTTTTTTATGACATATTCTTCTACATTAAAACTTGGAACCCCCATGTCACCCATGTGGATTAGGTGTTACAAATACTTGTTAATAATCAACTTTTTCCTAAGAGGTCCAAATGTTCCTTTGGTGTCATTCAAGTGGAATATTTGGGTCATATTCCTAGTCATGATGTTGTACATGTGGACCTCAAGAAAATAGAAGCAATGGATTGATCACATCCCAAAACTCTTTAGAGTTTAAAAAGTTTTCTTTGTCTCATTGGTACCTACAAAATTTTTGTCAAGGATTGTGCTAAAATTATAGCTCTTGTAAAAAGAACTATTTTATTTGCAATGAAGCCACAGATCAAGCTTTATAGGATTTGAAGAATGATGTGTAGAATCCCAACACTAGCTCTGTTAGAATTCACCAAGACCTTTTTTTTTAAATGTGGTGCCTCCAATAAAGGCATCAATATATACTCATGTAAGAGGGAAGACCATTGGCCTTTACCAACAAACAACTTTATGAGTGTTGCCTAAGAAAATACGCTTATGAAAAAAATTGATGAATGTATTATATGTTGTGGATATCTAATGTTCATACCTACTTAGGCAAAGTTTCCAAATTAAAAAATATCATCGCATTCTCAAATAATTCTTGGAATATATAATTTCATCCCATAAGCAATATAAATAGGACACTAAAATGATAGGATATGGTTATGAGATAACTATAAAAAGGGAAAGGAGGGTGTAGTAACATATGCTCTCTTTTGAATGTACGAAGAGGAAGGGTCCCTCTTTTAACTCTTCTTCATCAAAGAAAATTGGTTGAATGTTGTCTATAAAAAATGGTTCCTAAATCTTAAGATTGCCTACCTGCTCCAACAAATTCAAAGGGAACTTCATTCATATCAAGGCTTCACTTGGCACAATGAAGAGCTTTCCTGTAATGGGAATCTATATTTCAAGAAGTAGTTCACCTTTAAATCAACAGTGTTCTATGGAATCAATGCCTCTCCAACAATAGGTCATGTTGGCTTTCATAAAAGACACGAAAGTATCAAATGTTCGTTTTTTTGGAAAGGCATGATGAAGGAAATCCACACATTTGTGGGAGAATGTGACCTTTGCTGATGGCACAAGGTGCCAACTACAACCTTTACCCATGGGGGATTCACTGAGGGGAGAAATACCATACCACGTGCATTCATATTAGGGGGTATATACTAAGGGGAAAATGACATAATATATTGAGCATATAAAGCGGGGTAGTATAAAAAATGGAGCTCAAAGTTAATGAAAAAGTATAAACATGTATAAAAAATGTTAATGAAAAATGGATACCTACAATATCTAATGAAAGTAGGGGATTTCTAAATTTTGAAGGTGTATTGGGTTCGTATTGGTAGGTGGTTAAATAATGTGATGTTAAAGGTCTTTTCTGATATGTTGTCTAATTAAGGCTATCGTTTAGTATGCCTCTAACACACATGATATGATAGAGGTTCATTAAGTGAAGCCCTCGTGCCTTTACCCATTCCATTATTTTTATGGACTAACATTTATATGTACTACATTGTGGTTTACACGATTTTGGTAATCAATTTATCACCATGATTGTAGTTGATTAACTTTCCAAAGATGCTCATTTTTGTGCTCTAGAAAGCCCCTTTAAAGCCTCCATCGCTCAAGTCTTCAAGGATGATATCTTTAAACTCCATGGTATGCCATAATATATTGTGATAGACCATGGCCCCACTTTCATTAGTAATTTCCAGAAAGAATTATTTCGATTTTGGAGCACTCAATTTCATCTTAACACAACCTATTACCCCAATACTAATGGTCATATTAATGATATCAACATGTGCTAAGAAGCACATTTGAGGTTCTTTATTTTGGAATGAAAATTCCAATGGGTTCAATGGATACCCTTAAAAGAATTTTGTTTGAATACAACTTATCATGTTCCCACCCAATGATTCATTTTGAGGCTATTTATGGCCAAATTCCCCATTTGTACTATCCTACTTACCCAAAGTCTCTAAGGTGTTGGAAGTTGTCAAAACTCTTAGGGCTCGGGCCTACATTCTCCACACTCTCAAATATAATATGGCAATTGAACAAGCTAATCAACATTATTTTAAGCACCATTTTGAAGAAGGAGATTAATTTTTCGTACATATATATACTTATAAGCATGCCTCCCTTAAAGAAAACTACCACAAGAAGTTGTATCTAAGGCTTTATAGCCCCTATAAGGTTCTCAAACATATTGGACTAGTGGCTTACAAATTAGAACTATTAACCCACTCTAAAATTCATTAATCTTTATGTCTCGCTTAAAGAAAATAATTGAATCTAATTATTATATTCAAAATAACCTTCCATAATTAAATAAAAAAGCTCCATGCCTCCCACGTAAAAAAAAATAGTTAGAACTAAATGTTATATTCAAATTAACCTTCCATAACTAAACACAAAAAGCTCTATTTATTTGCAGCTCAAAAAAATCATTAACAAAAATAATATTTGATATTTTTCAAAACATTATTTTAAATTAATAATATTAAATTCTAAAAATGAAATTGTGAGATTTTACAATTTCATTTTATAGTATAAAAATAAACCTAATAAATATGATACTGTGAGTGAAACTTTAGATTTTATTTTAAATATTATTAATAAAAAAATTGATAGTTTTATTATGGAGGTGAATACTTTACCCTTCATTTTCAAAATTCAACGTTCTCATTGCAATATAATGAGAAACTTAATGACAAAATTAAAACCTTTCCATTATTATGTAAAGCTGGTGGTAGAAAATTGGTTGAAATATTTAATAACAATAAAAAGTGCTTTCATTGCAATATTGTGAAACGTTATGCCGAAAAAAAACCTTCCATTATTACATAAAAATGGTGCTAAAAAATCATTGAAATAATAATGATTAAAAAACTATAATCATGAGAAAACTTTTATCAAAATTAATATCTTTATACAATTGGGAATGCAATTGGAAATGTAATTGGAAAATTTCACTGTAGGTGTCCAGAAACAGAGGAGTATGCCAGAACCACCTATGCACGCATATGTGTGGAAATGGACTTCAGCGTCGGATTCCCAGCTGAAATACACCTAACAAGTAAAGACTATGTGTGGAACCAGAAACTCGATTATGAAAGTGTCCTCTTCAGATGTCGATCCTACTTTGAGACAAGCCACCTAGCCAAAAATTGTCCAAAAGCCTCCCAGAAAAATTCTGCTAGAAAAAATCACCACAGATCTACATGGTGGGAAGGAGCACAAAAGGAACACTACACTGTCATCAAAGAAGAATACTCTCGAGAAAACTCTGAATCACAAGAAATCGGGCAAGAAAGAAACAACTCTCAAGACAAGCAGGGGGAAAGCCCCACCCAACAACAAAAGAGTGAACTCGACAACCCCTCAAGTTATGAGGGTTCGAATACCGCACAAAATAACTCTCCATTTAACAACAAAGCAGATCTCCTAGACCAAACTTCTTCTCCGACTATCTTCAAAAGGACGAACACAATAGATCGCGAAGCTAAGACACCAATGTCCCAAGAATCAGAAGAGATGAAGGAGATACAAGATAAAGAAAGTTGGAAGACTGTAGAGAAAAAAAAAAAGCTACAGCACCAATCTCGCCAAGAAAGACGAGGAACCAGACAATTAGAAAGTAAGAAAGAAAATTATGGGTCCGATAGACCAATTTGGTCTCAGTGGACGGTAACCACCATCATCATCATCATCATCACAAATCGTTGAAATAATAATAATAATAAAAAACTCATCAAAATTTATATTAAAAACTATAATCAATGTTTATTAATACCTTTATACAAATCGTTGAAATAATAATGATAAAAAAACCTATAATCAAAGTTTATACTAAAAACTATAATCAAAGTTTATACTAAAAACTATAATCAATGTTTATACATTAATATAGAGAACTTTTATCAAAATTAATACCTTTATTTTTATTGGTGTTGGAAAATTGGTTAAAATATTATTAATAAAAAATTATAATTTTATGATAAGGATGGAAAATTTGGACCATTCACTTTTAAAAAATCAATGCTTTTATCGCAACATAGTGAAACTTTATTATTTGTGCCTTTACCTTTGAAGATCAATGTTTTTATCATAGCATAGTAAAAACTTTACACGAAAATTAATGTATTTATCATAGTTCGGTGGAAACGTTCCATCAACATTTTGTAAAAGTCCGAGTCCCGTACTTTATAATTTTTAACAGTCAATGTGGGTGAAATTTATAAAACTCACCCTAGTGATGCCCACCGGTGTAAGACTATGTATGGGTTATGCATTTAATTAAAGCGATTTATATGAGTGTACTTTAATGTTTGATGTTTTGTTATTTTTGGGGTTTCTTTATTATTATTTTTTTGTTTGGGTTGAAATTTGGTTAGAAAGGGTTGGAATTATAATTTTTGGTGGTTGAATTTATATAATTTTAATATTTAAAAGGTTTTTCCTGGGTTTGAATTATTTTTTATTCAAAAATATAATTTAAATAATACAAAATTGTGATCTCATAAAGAATTATATGATTTTTGGTAAAAATGTCAAAAAAATAAATGTTTACACTCTATCATATATATGTCTATCTATATTTTATCATGTTTTATAATATATGAATGTCATGGAAGGACTCAATGAAAAATTGATTGTTATCACATGTAGTTGATTTCACATTGTATTACTAAACATGTGAATAACTGACTTCCATGAGAAGGAAGGCTTGCAACTACAACAAAAAATAGAGAGGAAGAAAATATCTACATGTTAAATGATAACCATATTGATCCAGGTTGAATATAGGAATTTCTATTTATTTGAACATCGATTAGCTTAACAAAAACTAAAGAGGAAGAAAAAATATACATGATTCATGATAATCCACATTGAATTCTAGATTTATAGACAATAGAGGTGTATCTCTATCAATTTGAAACATCGATTTAAGAAAAAGTAATGTACTTACCTATAATGACCATCACAAACCTCTTGGACACGTAAAAAAGAACTCTTCTATTCACCTCACCAAAATGGCATCGTTGATCACCATATTAGTACTCATATTTTCTCCATATATAAAGCCTAGACCTAGTTGAGAGTAAACAAACAACAAAATAGCTAGCATAGTATAAACCCATTCCCTAAGGGTGATAATATGGTTGAATATGAAAAGAGATGTTGCGGCACCATCATTAGAAGAAGTAGGCATAGTCTTGACCCACTTGGTGAAGTAGTCAATGACCACAAATATGTAGTTGTGTCATTAGTCAAGAAGGATTACACATCATAGAGTCTATTACCCCACTTTGTAAAGGAACAAATGGTAATCATAGGGTGTAGCAGAGCAGGATGAGCATGTATTTTCCAAATAAATACTTGGAAAGAGTGACACGTTGGATTGTATTAATGTAATAATTAAAGATGGATGGCCAAAGGAACCATGAACGTAAAATTTTCTAGATTGTGTCTATTTCATAAAGTTGGTTGCTACATGCTCTAGCATAATGATAATTTAAAACCCTCTCATCCTCTTCATGGACTAAACATCAACAAAATACTAAGTTTACAACATGATGATATAGAGTAGTACCAACAAATAGATAAATCTCGGTTTGATGGTGAATACACCATCAATCATCTTTGGATAATGAAGAAATAAACCATTGGGATTGAAGATATTTTAGGATATCTCCATACTAGGGATCATAAGAGTCAATGAGGAATAGACACTTCTCTAGCAAGGACTTGTTAACCACAATTTATTTAATGCCTCTAGGAAGTTAAAACATCAACTCCACAAAAGCCAAAAACTTATTTGATTTCAAAGTAGTAAACTCCAAATCAAACTCATGTAAGATGACTATCCATTTCAAATATGTGGCCCTAGGACTCTAATAGGTCAAAATTTGTTTCACTAGGTTGGAGTATGTTAAAACAATGGTTTTTCAAAGAACAATATAATGTTTTAGATGGTGGACATCGTGAACAACTACTAAGGCTAACTTCTCAAAATGTAAATAAAAAAATTTGGCACCAACAAGACCCTTACTAAACGAATAAATCACATGTTTGATCTATGAATTATCCTATTGGACAAGAAACATACAATGGTGAACTTAGGTGTGGTAAGGTAAAGCAAAAAGTATTTATTATAGTCTAGAGGACTTAGCAATGGGGTTGACATCAAGGATTTATTTAGAGCTCCAAATTTTCTTTGTGATTGGTCATCTCATTTAAAAGGTGCACCCTTCTACAAATGGAACATGAATCCTTTTGCAATTGTATTCACATAATTTGCTATGAGTCATCACATAATGTTTTCCTTCCATTGCAAACTTTGAAATTCCCCCATGGTACATGGGGGAGGCAACTGAACCATCCCCTCACCCTTAAAAGGATCAACCATGATCCCAAACTTAGACATAATGAAACCAAACAATCTCTTCGATATCGCACAAAGGATGCATTTATATGGATTCAAATGAATGTCATAATATTGACATCTAATGAATATTTAATGAGGATGAAATGGATGATCAACACAAGTCTATGACTAAGTGGTGAAAGCATAGAAACATGCTTTAACAATGTATTTGATGTCATTAAAAGCATGTGACATGGAAAGATGCAATATCGATCCCACTTTGCAAGACCATACAACATCGTATGATATGGAAAGATGCCCCAAGGATAGATAAATGAAATTTTGTGATAGTTTTTTTTTAATATGAATTTATGATTATAACTAGAGAAACCATCCATGAAAGAAAACAATTCATTGTCTATTGTTTGATTGATGATCTAATCAATGAATGGGATATGATCATTATCCTTTTGACAAACTTTATTAATATCCATGTAATCAATATAGACATGAATCATGTATCAGGTTTCTTAGCAACTAGGATAAGATTAGAAGCCTATTCCATTAAAGGAAAAGATAAATGAAACTAGCATGAAGCAATTTTTCAATCCTACGTTGATGGTAGATAGCTTCTTCAAATTAATCAAATGTAGCTTAGCAACACCATATGTTTTGATTTTATGCTCAATAATCCAGGAAATAGTTTTGTGCATCTCCTCTCATAAGACCACATGAAAACATTGTGGAACTCTTTGAAAGGAGTAGTATAAAGTTCAATTTCATCAAGAGAAAAATACGCACCATTCAATATATTTTTTTTCAAAACTTAGCTTTACTAAGATATCGATGGATTTGTCTTTGAAATTAACCAAAATCCCTTCCACATACACATCATGTATTAGGAAAGAGTATTAGTACCACTCAATATTGCTAGGTGAAACAACGCTTTGCATTCCAACATCTAACTTCTCCAATTCAAGAAGGAAAAAATGTTTTATGATGCCAATTTTCCCACAATGTTTCAAAATTAACCATGGCTTCAAGGATAGTCTCATTAGTAGGAATATTATCATCTAAGAAATCATGTGAAGTTGGAGGATTGATGGCCTAGACGGGTGAAGTGAACTAATAATATTCCATATAATGATGGAGATTTTGACCATCTTATAAAAGTGCCAAATTGATACCTTAAAATGAAATATCAACTACACTTAACAACATCGTTAACCCTAATGAATCAATATGTGACATATGATACATTAACCAAGGTCCATAAATTATAATGAAATTTTAGAAAATATTGAATTCTAAAGTATAAAATATACAATGAAAATAAATGTTGAGGACAAATCTTGTGATTCAATCATTATATGATGAAGCCATATAGATAGAAGATGAGCTAATAGAATAAAATATTGGAGGGAGGGTGAATATGCCCATGAAATATGAATATTTAAACATCACAATATTGATAATGTCAAAAGCACCTTTTGAATCACCAACAAATGGAATATTCATTTTAGCATTGGTTTTATAATTAAGAAAACAGTATTCAAGTTGATCTATGGTTACCACTTCAACTTGATGAGGATAGTAAAGAACTCTAAAGACCAATAACACATTTGTTGTCATCACATGAAACCAACTACACCATAAAAAAGTATTATAGTTGAAAGGAGTGTTAACTATTTCAACCTAAATTGAAATATTATTTCCAACTAACTCTATAGGATAAATGGAAATGATTACATATGGCTTAAAATCATGACCATCAAATGTTTCAACATGGTTGATCTGGATTCTCTCAGATGTTGGAATTAACCAAGTGTTGACGGTGCTGGACCCACCAACATTTAGGGGACCACCCAGGTGTATGAAGTCCCAACTAGACCTGACACCATTTGGTGTGGGAGTCCCATCCGGTATGATGGCTTGGTTTATATTGTCTTAAGGATTTTCCAAACTCTTTCTTGTCAACACAGGAGAGTGATTTGCTTTTCCTTCGAGAAGTGAGGTTCATGTGCCTGGTGAATGATAGTGTACTTGTGTCAATTCTTCTTTCACTGTAAGGGGAGAGGGTGAGAGTGAGTCCCAAGTTGGTTGGGATGAAGTCCCAAATCGGCTAGGAACACACAACACAACAGGACATGCATAGCTTCCGGAGGAGTAGTCCACATGGATGTAGCAGTCACAACACACAAGGTAAGATAACACGTACAACACTCAACGGATGAGTCTGAACGAGTGCAACGGTTATTACAACAAGCTTTATGTGAAAGGTATGTCTGATGTCCGGGGAGATAGCCACCATGGACGAGACATCGTTAACATCATATAAAACACATTTCCATTAACATATTATGTATTATAACAAGTGAAATAGTTCAAGTGTTCAACATAGGTTAAAGAAACATTCATTACAAGTGTTCAAGATTAGTCTTACAATAGTTACAATACATGTGTGAAAATGTGTTGGCCTGTTAACAGGATTCTGAATTAAGCAAAAGTTCCAAGACACATCGTTACACCATACATTACTAACCTTGAGTGTGGGATGTTGGAGCCACTACTTACTCCTCAAAGAAAAGATTACAGACTCTCTTGGCTATGTGGGAGGAGTTGAGGTGAAAAGTCCTTTCATGTACAAATGAGGGGGTATTTATAGCCAAGGGTGAAACTAACCCTTGTGGCTATTCGACTACCCTCATGATTGTTTGACTTCCATGACTTTTCGACTTTTCATGACTCTTAATACATCAAGTGGATCTCTTGGACTTCCACGTTACATTACATTGATTGACAACATATCCCATAGTAGAGATGTGAGCAACATGACTCATGACATGATTCGTTGTGATAGTGATGGTACATTCATGTTACTGCTAGAGTGCATGTCGAGCTACAGTGTTGCTAGGTGATGGATGCCTTCATGGTGTAGCACCACTTCACGTCCACATGGAAAAGTGTGTGGAGTCTTTGATGGTCTTTGGTTCACTTGATGATGCTTTGGAACGTTTCCTTGCTTGCATGTTGGAAGACTTGATAGGCTCATCTATTCGTGAAAGGTGCATGTTCATTCGTTCGTCCATCCGTGAGCACATCTTGCATGCTTACTCATCCATCCGTTTGCAAACACATCTTTGCATGATCATCCATTCACGAGCACATCTCTTCATATGCATCGTTCGTCCATTCGTTGGTGAACTTGTCCTTTTGCATGTGCTCCCTTCATTCATCCCTTTCGTTGTGGCACCATGTTTGTTAGTGTACCTGTGGATGCAATCACTCATGATGAGACGACATCAAATCCAAAAACTTCCTAGTCTACCATGACATATGATCATTTTAGATGCAAGGGACTGGGAGAGGAAGCCAGGTTTCAAAGCAGGATGATGGCTCCTGGCACTGCTAATGAAAAATGTGCAATATTCACTAAGTGATGAAGATGGGCAATCCAAGTCAACAATGACCGTCCACAAGGTCTCACTCAACAAGAAGGAAAAATTGCACAATTTTCAGGAGGGACTGTCTAGGCTGTAGAAAGTCAAGGTAGGAAGAATCTGTGTAGTTTCCGGAATGAGTGGGCGACAGGGGCTGGAAGCCAAAATTTGTGCAATTTTCTCGAGGAACAGGCCGGTATGCAAGGAGGATCAGCAATCAGAAATTACGTAGTTTATGGGAAGAACTAGATAGGAGCTTGGCAGTCAAAACTGTGCAATTCCCAGAGGGAACTAGAAGTTGGCTGCTGGGTCACTAGCAATAGAAACTGTGCAATTCCCAAGGGGAAAGGCAGTTAGCTACCAGGAGATTGACAGCAGAAATTGTGCAACTCCTCAAGGGAATTAGCATTCTGCTGTTAGTAGCTGCTAGCGAGGAAAACTGCACTGAGGCTGACATGCTAGCCTTCTGATCATCTCTGTGCAGTTTTTGAGCTGAGCAGACTATTGTCCAGTAGAAGGCCTGCTCATGAAAACTACGCAATTTTCTGGATGAGCATCCAGTCAACTATCAGGAGGACTGACTGGGAAAACTTTGCAATTTTCTAAGGGAGACATGGATGGGCACTTGGTGTCTATCCAGCCCATTTGCACAATTTCCTGAGTCAGCAGAGCGGGAAGGTCAATAACCTCTGTGCAATTTTTTAGGGGAGTCAGTCCCAGGGTGGTTGTCGAGTCTGACTGTCCAGGTGGTCATCATGAAAGTTGATTGGAATGCTTGCGATCAGTGCAGCTTGGAAAGACTTGCTAGGTGATTCTATGTTGTTTTGGGTGATAGTCAATCAAGTCGATGGCGAGGTGATGGTATGGCTGTCAAAGGGGAGTCTGGTTGTTAGAACTTCAGCAAAATGACTAAGTGTGTGAATGATCGAAAGATGCATAGGTGATCATGCAAACACACACTCACATGACTCGACGACGAAATGAATCAAAACATCCAGACACACATGTTCAACATGACTGACCAACGGTGCAAGAGACAAGAAGGACACTCGTGATTTATCATTGAACAACTGTGAAGACGCTTGTGCGACAGTGAACACAACAAGCACACATGAAGTGAAGACTTTGAGCATAACTAGAACATGGTCGCAAGCATGACTTAGACACCAACATGAAGAAACTTGGGCGAAATGAACAAGCAAGGTGGATGCAAAGACTCCCAACGGCTCATGGAGTGAACCTGAGGGTGTGCAGTCATCAAGCCAAACTCCCAAGGGAGGCTCTGAAATTAGGTGCAGGCCAAAATTTTGGAGGGTGGTTGTAGCCTCTACAACGCCAAGATCTTTTATTTTTGTGATGTTAGCAAAATTGCATGTGAAAGAGTATGAAAAACCACATGTGCATACTTTAAAGAAGAGGAAACATAAATGCAACCATCAAATCAAATAACACACACAACTTGATAATGGAGTTCACCCAGTGTGAGTTACGTCTCTAGGCACGGTGTCAAGAGTGGGGAGGCCACTTCATTAATTGTTGCAAGATGATGGTGAGTACATGGTGTATTATTTACCATTACAAGGGTAAACTCCCTCAACTAGAGTGGCATGTCTCTCCACAAGATTTTTTCCTATAGGAACTCTCACTCATATGGGCCTTCCTTTAGCATGACAATATATCAAATTCTCACATGAAGTGGCATATAAGTATCCTCCAAAAAAATGGTAAACAAGGATCTTAGCTTCAAAATCATCATCTTAGTAAATCAAAAGAAAGACATGGGATCACTGCATTATATACCTTCACTTCTGGGGATGGCCTGAAAATGCACAACTCTAATGAAGAAATGGACTACACCATTGAATTCATGCCATGAAATCATCTTGAATGACTATAAATTTGACCCCTTTCTAACACCATCAATTTTGGGAAAACGTGAATCTTAAAGATTCCCCTAAGATTCATTTCTAGAGATGAACAAAAAATATGTTGTTGGGATGACAAATCTGACTTCACCACTTTGCTCCTTGTGAAAAACTAAGTAAAATGAGTATAAGTCAACCTAGTTCTAAAACTGTCAAATTTCGGCCCTTAAGGAATCTTATAGATTCCTCAAGATTCCACAAAGATTCCTCTCTATAGGTTGACTAATGATCTGCTACTCAAATGACAAATCTGATCTCACCACTATGCTCCTTGCCAAAAACTGAGTAAAATGAGTATAAAGTTGGCCTGGTTCTAAAACTGTCAAAATTCAGCCATTAGGGAATCTTTTAGATTCCAAAAAGATTACTAAAATATTCCTATCTGTAGGTTGACTGAAATTTTGTAGCTCAAATCAAAAAACTAATCACACCATTAGACACCTCACGAAATTATGGTTCCTTTGAGTATAAAGTTGGCATGATTCTGCCACTGTGAACATTTAGTCCCTAGGGAATCTTCAAGATTCTCCAAAGAATCTACACAAAGGGTATTCTCCAAAATATTACCTAGGAATATTCCTCAAATCCACCTTGATTTTCATGCCTAAGGAAGACCCCTTTGGGTTGCCACACGCTCGTTCATCCCTTCTGCAGATCCACACCTCCTCCTAGTCGAATGCATGGTAGTGGTTTAAATAATTGTGGTGGGGCAGTGTTAACAAGATGTTTGGTTGGCATAGTGGTTAGCATTGATATATTAAGTCACTAATGGTTTCGCGGTTCTATGGTCAAATCCCATGAATGCCCAAACTTGATTATATTGCATATGTATTAGTTTTGGTAATAATAATTATTTAACAACATACATTGACCATGCACGCGTTAAATTCCAAAACTATATACAAACAAAAAAAACCCAAAACAATACGTATGAATTCACAAGAATTTCTAGGAAACTTGGCATATTTGGAGGTTCCACATGGCACCATGTGATTGGGCCAGTGGCATGCTTCCAGTTGTCCATAACTGCCCAATCACCATGGCATGTCATGTGCACAACCAATGATTTGTTAGTGCCATGTCAGCAATGGGTCCTGCTATTGCTGACTGTGCCTATTGACTGAGCTTCCATGTGTCAGAATACCATTGGTCCACATCAACGATATGACATTTTCAGCAGTACCATGTGTCCTATAGGTTGACTTTGACTTTTTTTTGTTTGTTTGGTACAATCTTCAAACTGTAATAACTTTCTCATACATACTCAGCTTGAGGTGTCGTTCATGTTGTTGGAATCAGAATGATGGGCTATACATTTTGTTCTAGGTTTTGATAAAATCTGAAAACTTTGAATTTTGGGTCTTCCCTAAGCCTCTTTTATTTCTAAGAATCTTGTTGGGTTGTGTTATATTCTTTCCACGACTAGCTCGCCAAGTTAACAGGAAGGTTAGAGGGGTGGCGAAACCCTCCCTTCATTGTGTAGTGGGGGGGTCACAGGGGGTTTGAGGGGGGGGGGAATTTTTTTGGGACCCTATATTAGGTGGGAGACCTAACTATGGTTTTGTGCATGGTTTTCACACATGGTTTTGGGTGCAATGATTTTTGGTCCATGGTATTGGATGCTTTGGCATGTATATATATGTATTGCAACATTGAAAGGAATATAATGAAAAAATCAATTTGGTAGTCTCAGTTTTGGGATCCAGGGGAAATCTTTGTGTATATGTGCTCTCGCATTGTTTATTTTCTGTGTTTTAGAATTCGTATGCAGGTAATTTTTATACGGTGTTAAAACCTACATTTGGTATCAGAGGTGTTTTGGCTTCAAGGGGATGCCTTTGTTGCTGAGGGGTTTCGCTCGGGCCTGTGGTAGACCCTCTTCAATGGGAGATCCGCGGGATCGATTTTGGTGGTGAAAGAAGATGGCGAGCAGTGGAAAGATAGAGATCGAGAAATTTAATGGTAAGAGTTTTGAGTTATGGAAACTCAAGATGGAGGATCTATTGGTGGATAAAGATCAGTGGATCGTGGTAGATCCAGGTACTAAACCAATGGGAATGTCCGATGAAGAATGGAAGAAGTTGGATCGGAAGGCAAAGAGCACAATACGATTGTGTGTCTCAGATTCAGTATTGCTGAATGTATCAGGGGAAGCTACAACGAAGGATTTGTGGGACAATTTAGGGACTTTCTACCAATCTAAGTCTCTGGTGAATAAATTGTTCCTACGAAAAAACATGTATAACCTGAGGATGAAATATGGAGACTCGGTGAAAGAGCATCTGAATGAATTTAATACTGTGGTAAGTTAGTTATTGTTTGTTGATATTAAAATTTCAGATGAAGATAAGTGCATTAGATTGTTGTGTTCTCTACCAGATTCGTGGGATAGTCTAGCTATTGCAATAGGTTGCAATGCAACTGCCTTGCAGTTTGATGAAATAGTCTCATCCTTGCTCACGGAGGAGATGAGATGGAAAAATATGGAGTGCCAGAATGGTGATGCCTTGTCTATACGAGGATGGTCCTAGAACAGAAATAAAAATAAGTCATTGAGTGGGAGATCTAAATCTAGATGGAGACCTAAATCTCCAGGAAAACCTGTAAAGGTGGTATGTTAGAAATGCGGAAAGGAAGGGCACTACAAAAGGGACTGTAAATCTAAAGCTCCTGACGAAGGAAAGGGATCTGATGGTGCTCCTTCTGCAGAGGTGAAAACCACCTCAGATGAAGGTGGGGATGTGTACTTGGTTTCTTCAAGTACACATGTAGATCATGAGGCATGGTTGATTGACTGAGGTTCATCCTTTCACTTCACTCCCCATAGAGAGTGGTTCTGCGAGTATGATAAATATGATGGTGGTGATGTCTTCTTAGGGGATGATAGGAAGGCTAGAATCATTGGTCATGGAAAAGTAAAGCTGAAGTTGCAAGGTGGAAGGATTAGAACACTTTTGGGTGTTCTGCATATTCCTGCATTGGCCAAAAATCTGATTTCTGTAAGCAAGCTGGATGATTTAAGTGTAAATACAGTGTTCGAGAAAGATACTTGCAAGATGGTTTAGGGAGCACTGGTATTGATGCAGGGAGTTCAGATTGGAACTCTGTACAAGCTACAAGGTAGCACTGTTGTTGATGGGTGCAACAAGTTTATGGTTCCTGAAAGTGGAACAGAAAATCTAGTGGTCTCTGGAGAGAAGACCATGATGTGGCATCAAAGTCTTGGACATATTGGAGAGAAGGGCCTTCGAATACTTCATGGTAAAGGTATGGTAGAAGGTATGAGTAATAGCTCTCTCGATTTTGATTTCTGTGAAAATTGTGTATATGGGAAGCAGAATGGGGTGAGTTTCCCTTCTGGTGGTAAGAGGGCGTAACAGATATTAGAGCTTGTGCACAGTGATGTGTTTGGACCTGTGAAGGTTCCATCACTAGATAAGTCTGTGTACTATGTATCATTTATAAATGACTTCTCAAGGAATACATGGATATATTTCCTCAAGAAGAAATATGAAGTCTTTGACAAATTTAAAGAATTTAAGGATTTGGTGGAAAACCAGACAGAGAAGAAGATAAAGGTGCCGAGGACAGATAATGATGGAGAGTTTTGTAGTAAGGAATTTGAATAATTATGTAAGAAGTGTGGTATATCATGGCAGAAGTCTACTCCATATACACCTGAGCAAAATGGAGTTGTAGAATGAATGAACAAGACATTGACGGAAAGGGCAAGAAGCATGCTCAGTGGTGTCAGGTTAAGACAGGAATTCTGGGCAGAGGCTGTGGAGACAGCATGTTACCTAGTCAACAGATCACCTTCATTAGCGTTGGAGGATAAGACTCCATAAGAGTTATGGACTAGTAAGAAACCCTCCCTTTCACATCTGAGGGTATTTTCATGTGATGCATATGTACATGTTCCAAAGGAGAAAAGAACCAAGTTGGATAGTAAATTTGAAAAGTGCATCTTTATTGGGTATAAGGATGGTTTAAAGGGTTATAAGCTTTGGAACCCAGTCACAAGGAAGGTTGTGTATAGCCAAGATGTGGTGTTTAGAGAGGTGAAATATGCTATTAAACATGAAGTCCCATTAAAGGAACCTGAGAAGATAGAATTTGAGCCAAAGGAGGAAGCATCAGACTCTACAGTAGAAGAGGAATCCGAAGACGAAGAGCCACAAACTCTGGTTTTGAGAAGATTAGTTCGAGAAAGAAGGTAGCTAGAAATGTATAGTCCATCTGCTTTCTGTTCAATTTTTTCTTTATCTATTACTGATGATGATCCCAAAACTGTGAAGGAATCAGTAGATTTAAAGGATGGCAAACTCTGGAAAGAGGCCATGGTTGATCAAATGGCATCTTTGTACAACAATGAGGCTTGGGATCTGGTGGAGTTGTCGGCTGGAAGGAAACCCATTGGCAGAAAATGGGTGTTCAAGAATAAGACAAATGTAGAAGGAAAGGTGGAGAAATACAAAGCTCTGTTGGTAGCAAAAGGTTATTCCCAAGTGTCAGGAATTGATTTTGGTGATATTTTTTCTCCTGTTACTAAGGTAGCTTCTGTTAGATTACTTTTATTTGTTGTTACTTATTTTGATTTTGAGGTAGAATAGATAGATGTGAAGACAACATTTCTTCACAAGGATCTGGAAGAAGAGATCTACATGAAGCAACCTAAAGGCTTTATGGTGAAGGGTAAGAAAGAACTGTTGTGCAAGTTAAAAAAGTCTCTTTATGGGTTAAAATAGTCACCAAGGATGTGGTATCAGAAATTTGATACATTTATATGGGGACTTGGCTTCACCAGAAGCAAAGAAGATCACTATGTGAATTTTAAATTAATTGGTGACCGTGTTATTTATCTGGTCTTGTATGTGGATGATATGTTTCTAGTTATAAATGACAAAGAAATTATCCAGGATTTGAAGACCCAATTATTCTCTCACTTCAACATGAAAGATCTTGGTGTTGCAAACTATATTTTAGGCATGGAAATTAAAAGAGATCGGGTAAAGAGGAAGCTCTGGTTAAATCACAAGAAGTATGTCGAGACAATACCGCAGAGGTTTAATATGCAAGGTAGTAAACCGGTGAAGGTTCCGATTCCTGTAGGTGTGAATTTATCTACTGAACAATGTCCCAAGACACAAGAAGAGGAAGAGGACATGTCCCATGTTCCATATGCAAGTGTAGTCGGTAGCCTGATGTATGCAATGGTCTGTACTAGACCAGACATTGCACATGCAGTGGGAGTATTGAGCAGGTTTATGTCAAAACTAGGGAAGGAGCACTGGACAACAGTGAAGTAGGTTTTCAGGTATTTGTGTGGCACTAGTGATTATGATTTCTGCTACCAAGGAAGACCAGGATTGGATAGAGTGTTGGATATTCATGGCTTTGTTGATGTAGACTGGGCTAGAGATCTAGATCAGAGAAGATCTACAAGTGGGTATGTGTTTAACCTATTTGGAGGTGCAGTCAGTTGGATGAGTAAGAAACAATCTGTAGCGGCACTATCAACTACAAAGGCAAAATACATGGCAGCCACTCATGCAAGCAAGGAAGCAGTTTGGTTGCAGAGATTGTGTTCAAGTATGGGGTTAGTTCAGGGAGCTATAAGGATAGACTGTGACAGCCAAAGTGAAATTTTCTTGGCAAAGAACCCTGCTTATCATTCAAAGACAAAGCACATTGATGTTCAGTATCACTTTGTGAGGGATATGATAGAAGACAAAAAGGTGTTGCTAGTAAAGGTGGACACTTTGAAGAATACTATAGATGCATTGACAAAATCTGTGAGCTCTGAGAAGGTCTCCTGGTGTATAGAAACAATGGGTATTGCAGGGTTGGATAAATGACCAATCTCTCTTGTGGCCCCCTGTGGAAAGAAAACAACAAGTGGGAGAATGTTGGTTTGTGTTATATTCTTTCCACGACTAGCTCCCCTAGTTAACCGGGGGGTTAGAAGGGGGCAAAGCCCCCCCTTCATTGCGGCGATTGCATAGTGGGGGGATCACAGGGGGTTTGAGGGGGGCGGATAGCCCCGCTCTATAGGGTATGGGGCAGCACCCCAACTAATTTTTTTTGAGACCCTATATCAGGTGGGCAGACCTACCTATGGTTTTGTGCATGGTTTTCACACATGGTTTTGGGTGTGATGGTTTTTGGTCCATGGTATTGGATGCTTTGGCATGTATATATATATATTGTAACATTGAAAAGAACATAATCAAAAAATCAATCTGGTAGTCCCGATTTTGAGATCTAGGGGAAAATCTTTGTGTATATGTGTTTTATGTGTTATGCTCTCGCATTGTTTATTTTCTGTGTTTTAGAATTTGTATGCAGGTAATTTATGTACGGGGTTAAAACCTACACGTCTCTAGAGTCACCTAGATCATTCCTACCCACTTAGGATATTTTGGTAGTCCAAAAGCATGAACACAATATACAATCGATTGTATTCACCTGTCTACACAAGAAGTTCACTGACAAATTACACTTCCTTCTCCTTCACCTTTGTTCTTCAGAGCCATAAGTGATGAACCAACACCTACATCCTATGCAAACATGTGGTACAATCTCTGCAAAATATATGTTCTACCATAAGACCAAACATGACCCAAGCATCCCCATACTTGCCAAGAGACTATGACACACACTCTTTAGACAAGTTTACGTCATAATAGAAACCAATACCCTAGCTGTCAACAAAAGCGCCCAAAACATCATCATGTTGCTTCCATAGTGATGGAAAACACATCAACACTTTACAATCATTTCGCAACATATGGTTTATAATGATATGGCCATGAAAAGCTACTATATGTAATAAGACCAACTCTCACTCAAAAAACTGAATGGGTCATCTCCCTGTGGCAAATTCGCTTGTTGAACATCTCCACTAGTGGGTTCCTTCATAGGTGTTGTATGGGCATGGAGTATCTCACATGTGGCTTTTTGATGTCCACCTCTATTGCAATGATTGCAAAAAGTCTTATTCCTCCAAACTTGATCAACCTTCTTCCTTCCCTAATGTGGAGATGGTCTTTCTCATCTTGTCCTCTTTCTTGCTGCCATCCTCTTCCATCACTCGGAAACCGCATGACTATACAACCCACAAAAACTACATGGATTTTTATGCCACAAATTTTTTTCATCTTTAACAATGCGCTTGTAATCAAAATGAACATTAGCATAATGAGTCTTTTTATACCTTTCTTGGTTGTTTATGTTGTGATCTTGGCGTTGAGAGCTTGCCTTATCTCTTCCTTTGCAATGTGCATTGTCATGAGAGGATTATGATGTGTTCCCATCAACCTCTTCCCTCGATGGTTTCCATAATGCCTTGGAAGCTTCTGTTACCTTCAAGCACTCTCCTTCAGTGTATCCCAATCCTGCAAATCGAGGTCTTTGTACAACCTCCAATGGTTGAGACATTCCTTGGCCATTAATACCAAGTGCTCCTCCTTTATATCCCATCTTGGTAAGGAGTCTCATAGCAATTCTTGAAATGGGTGCCTCAAGGTTTCCAATAGAAATAGTGTCATGTAAAAATGGAACTGAAGAACTATCAACATTTTTTATCTTGGTTGTTTATTCTGAAGCTCGTGATGATGGCTTCGCTAAGCCTTCATTGCACTTCAACTTTTCCAAGGCCTCTTCTGTGGTTCGTAACTAAAGCTGTAATATCTTCTTCTCCTCTTTTGCTTCTTGTATAAGTCTCTTTAATTCAACATCTATTCTTGCAGGTTCTCGTTGATCTCTTCATTCAAATGATGAGAAAAATATTAAGAAGAATAATATTGACTCGAAAATGGAGATGGAACATCATCCTCTTGTCTCTCCTTCTCTTGTTCCTCTATTTCCATTTTCTCCTCATAACCTGCATACATTATATCTACCATGTGTGCCATCTCGAGGAGGTCCTCGTAGAGATCTTTGTGATCCTCCATTTTCCTTCGTGTTGCATGTTCAATATTTGGTTATCATTCACACTCACAATTCACATCAGTGAGAATATTTCTCTGATACCAAACTTGATCGAGATTCTCTAAGCAACCATAATTAATCAAGATATTTTACTTTTATGATGTTAGCAGAATTGCATGTGGAAGAGTATGAAGAACCACATGTGCATGCATTAAAGAAGAGGAAACATAAAGGCAACCATCAAATCAAAGAACACACACAATTTGATAACAGAGTTCAACCAGTGTGGGTTACGTCTCTGGGCCCGATGTCAAGAGTGGGGAGGTCAGTTCATTAATTGCTGCAAGATGATGGTGAGTAAATGGTGTATTCTTTGTCATTACAAGGGTAAACTCCCTCAACTAGAGTGGCATGTCTCTCCACGAGACTCTTTCCTATAGGAACTCTCACTCATATGGGTGTTCCTTTAGCATGACAAGATATCAAATTCTCCCACAAGTGGCATTCAAGTATCCTCCAACAAAATGGCAAACAAGGATCTCAACATCAAAATCATCATCTTAGCAAATCAAAAGAAAGACATGACATCACTGCATCATATACCTCCACTTTCGAGGATGGCCTGAAAATGCACAACTCAGATGAAGAAATGGACAACACCGTTGAATTTGTGGCATGAAATCATTTCGAATAACTGCAAACTCGACCCTTCTCTGCAGGGAAAATTTTAAGAACCCCCCCTAAATTTATAAATATAATAAATGGGCGAATCTCCATGGTATATAGGAAAAATGGAAGGCGATTTTATCAATAATATAATATGTATATATAATTTTTTGGCGAATCTCTCACCAGGCATGGCGAATATTTTACTCAATTATAAAATCTTGTAAAATCTTGGGGAGTCTTTCACTAAATAATAAAACTTTGTAAAGTCCTAGTGAATCTTAGCATAGGCTACATGCTGGTTTAATTCCCCCATTTGAATAGGCTACATTCCAGGTGAATACCATGGGTCAATACCATGTGCCATTTTGGTGAATACCATGGGTCAATACCATGTGCCATTTTTTTTTTATTAATTCTAATATTAGGGTTAATAATGGTTTTTTGCATGGTATTAATAACAATCTAGTCCATGGTATTTGTCCCATAGTATTTTGGCCATAGGTTTCACCTAAATATAACCCATTTTTTGAGTGTTCCTAAATATAAGGTGACTTATGGAGTAAATATAAAAAAATGTTTTATTTGTTTACCATACCTCGTTTATTTATATTTTTATTAATTTACCATACCTCTTTTACAAGTATGGTATTTGGCCCATAGGATTCACTTAAATAAAACCTCTTTCTTGAGCCTTCATAAATAGAACGAGGGTTATGGACTAAATATAAAAAGAGGTTTTATTTATTTACGATACGTCTAGTTTATTTATATTTTTATTTATTTACCATACCTTTTGAGTAAGTATAAAAAGACGTTTTATTTATTTACCATACCTCCACTTTACTTATATTTTTATTTGTTTACACCCTTACATGTATATAAAGTGACTTATGGAGTAAATATAAAAAACGCTTTATTTATTTACCATACCTCCACTTTACTTATATTTTTATTTGTTTACACCCTTACATGTATATAAGGTGACTTATGGAGTAAATATAAAAATTGTTTTATTTATTTACCATACCTCTCATTTATTTATATTTTTATTAATTTACCATACCTCTTTTATAAATATGGTAGTTGGCCCATAGGATTCACTTAAATAAAACCTGTTCTTGAAAATGGGCGAATGGATTCACTTAAATAAAACCTATTCTTGAAAATGGGCGAATGGAAGGTTGTAAGTCCTAATTTCAAGGGCTAAATTCACCTTTTTTACCCTCTCCCTTAAAATAAGGTGGGCTATTTGAGGTGATTTGTAAAAATGTACTATGATACAAAATATTCGCCCACTAAAAATTTAAAATCCCTTAATTTCGCCAAAGGGCGAACATTCACCCCTAAAATTATCCTTGCTTCTCTGACACCATCAATTCTGGGCCCCCCAGGAATCTCAAAGATTCCCCAAACATTCCTTTCTAAAGATGGGAAAAAATTTGTTGCTTTGATGATTAATATGACTTCAACACTATGCTGCTTGCGAAAAATAGAGTAAAATGAGTATAAAATTGACCGGGTTTTGAAACTGCCAAAATTCGGCCCTTAGGGAATCTTTTAGATTCTTCAAGATTACATAAATATTAATATCTGTAGGTTGACTGAAGATTTGCTACTCAAATGATGAATTTGATGAGACCATTGCAATTCTTGCAGAAAACTAAGTAAAATGAGTATAAAGTCGGTCTGGTTCAGAAATTGTCAAATTCTACCCTTAGAGAATCTTTTAGATTCCTCAAGATTCCACAAAGATTCCTCTCTGTAGGGTGAATGAAATTATGCCACTTACATCAGAACATTGATCACGCCATAAGACTTTTGGTGAAATTTTGGTTAGTTTGAGTATAAAGTTGGCATGATTTTGTCACTAAAAATTTAGTCCTTATGGAATCTTCAAGATTCTTCAAAGAATATGAAAAAAGAATATTATCCAAAATATTCCCTAGAAATATTCCTAAAATCTACCTTGATTTTCATGCCTAGGGCAGACCTCTCTGGGTTGTCACACCTCGGTTTATCCCCTCTACAGATCCACACTTCCTCTTGGTTGAATGTGTGGTAGTGATTTAAATAGTTGTGGTGTGGCGAAGTTAACAAGATGTATGGTTGGCATAGTGGTTAGTGTTGATATATTAAATCACTAATGATTTGGAATTTCTATGGTCAAATCCCATGAACTCCCAAACTTGGTTATATTACGTATGTATGAGTTTTGGTAATAATAATTATTTAACAACATACATTGACCATGCATGTGTTAAATTCCAAAACTATATACGAACAAGAAAACCAAAACAATATGTATGAATTCATAGAGGTTTCGCTTTGCAATTATTTCTAGGAAGCTTTGCCTATTTGGAGGTGCCACATGGCACCATGTGATTGGGCCATGTGGCATGCTCCCATTAGTCCATAAATGCCCAATCAACATGCCATGTCATGTGCACAATCAATGATTTGTCAGTGCCATGTCAGCAATGGGTCCTGCCATTGCTGACTATACCTGTTGACTGAGATGCCACATGTCAGAATCCCATTGGTCCACATCAGCCATATGACATTATCAACAGTGCCACGTGTCCTATAGGTTGACTTTAACTTTTTTGTTGTTTGGCACAATCTTCAAACTATAATAACTTTCTCATACAGACTCAGATTGAGGTGTCATTCACGTTGTTGGAATCAGGATGAGGAGCTCTATGTTTTGGTCTGGCTTTTTAGGAAATCTAAAAACTTTGGATTTTGAGTCTTCCAAGAGCCCTCTTTGATTTCTGAGCATCTTTAGAGCCACCTAGATCAATGGGAGATGATGGAACAAGCTATAGAGAATATAAAACTCTCCATGAAGTAATGTAAGTAGAGACTCTATTGTCAATAACACATCCAAAGATGTTTTTCACATGCAAAGGTACTTGAACTTGGAAATAAATCTAGTGGGGAAGCCTAGACCTAGAATAGCCAATGTAAAACATAATTAGATGAGTATCTAACGGTTCAAATCCACCCATTGTGATCAATGATATTTTCTATTGCATGGGGTATAATTGAAGGACCTCAAGGGTAGATATAGCATGTGATGCTTGAGGCAGATTCTCAACAATACTATAATTGTTAAGTGGCTCATACATTTGGGTTGTTCATAGAACTTCATAAGATACCTTTGGGGAGTCAAAGAACTATATCATTAGATGAATTCTCTAACCTTAGCAAGTCACCTAGCTAGGATGAAGATGAATCCTTATTGGTATGAGCACTCTTAGAATTTTGATAGTTATAATCTGCCCTCTTCATATGAAAATTCTATTTACGCATGTAAAAGTTATCATTCTTTGTGTTGTCCCTATGTGGGGGGTTTCCTTATGTGCCTCCTTGTAGAGGTGTAGGGTTCATCACAATGATTTGCTACTACTATGGGGGAAAAGACTTGTTAGGATGGTGGGTTGTTTCAAGGCTTTGCACTAGGTTAAGTATCAATTAACCTCATCCATATGAGGCTCTTATGAGTATGATGGTCTCCATTGCAATCCTATACAAAAATTCCATTTTTTATTCTCATTAATACTTCTCGTGTGAGCTTTAGGATCAAGATTGTTCCTTGCTTGATAGAAAGTTTTTATTTTTTATTATTTTTCTTACCTTCAAGTCAATGATCGTTCATTAAATTTGTTGATTGGACCAAGTGAACATCAAAGGTTTGGGTAGGACCTAGATGATTTATGATGTTGGTGTAGTCATAGGAATATTATGAGATATAGTTATCTACGACATCTAAACCACTAATTATCTATTGGAAGCATGGGAAATAGAACCAATCACACCAATGGCATATGGTATTAGGGTAGGTTTAGGAGGATCTATTAATAGTTGAGGAGTATGAGGTATCATCTCATACAAAACGCCAAATTGAAAGTAAACAAAATCTAGGTGTTTAACGTGTAATATAACTTGCTCTTTGGTTAGGGTTGCTCGCACCATGACATCCTTGCTGATATTGAAGAATAAGGGATTGACAAACCAATCCACTAGAAATCTATATGAGTATTCAGCTTTTGGTGATCCTATACTATCATATCTATTAATGGATATGATCAGATATATAAGTGGTCGTAATCTAATGCAAGGAGATCAAGGGTTTTGTTCTAATTTCATTATGGAAAAAATGTTGAAAATAGGTCAAGGAGGCCATTGGGAATCATGGAATGAAGAGCATGGAAACTCAATGTACCACTTAATGGCACTCTTGGTTAAGACATGTTGGAAAATACATAATCTAACATCATCATCAACTAAGTAATTGAATAAACATCATAGGCGGAATGTCATGGCATGGGTAGAAAGATATTCTCTGGGGCACTTATCAAACTTGGAAATATATTATGGAAATTTAGTAAGTATAATTGACCATGATGGGTAAACATTGAATGAGTCTATATGTCAATCAAGATAAATCTAGTAATGTCAAGATAACCAAGAATAGTAATATAGTATTGGAAAATGTATTATGGTGGATAAATTATGAGCCTTTTGGCTTGATATAAGTCACATATTTCCCAAACCCTCCACCCATTATTTCCACTTAAAATAGAATTAGAAATGCTTGTGGGACAAACCCCATGAGAAAAATTTCAACCAAAAGGAAATCTTGCATGAGAAATTTCCAAGCTACCTATGGGTATAATAGATATAGGGAGGAGCCTACTACTAATGTGGAAGCTAAGGTTCCTCACCTCACAAAAAAGGAATATAAATGTAGGAAACTATGTGGACATAATGGGCATCCTAAAGATAGGCATACTTAAGGGAGGAATATGTGTATAGATTTGTTGAGTTTCCCAAATAAGAAAACTTGATGTCTCAGGTGTATATGTGGAGATGATTACCCCACTAACTAGTGGTATAGAGGTAACAATGATGACTCCACTTGACCTTTGCACAATAATCGCCGAAAGTGCAAGTGCCCTTATGAATATGGACACCCTCCAAGGGAAATGAAAATGATTTTATGCACCTTTTTTAGGTTCCACAAGCACTTCCCATTACAGTGACCTATGCAATATAGTAGGAAAGGAACTAAGTCTATCACTTCACAATTGGCAAGTAAGGGGGGGTAGTCATAGTCAAGTCTATGCATTTGGGCAAGGAATTTAGGGCAAAGTCCTTAACCTGAAGCTATGGAGAAAAGTGGTGTCACCCCAAGGATTTGTCACTCCAAAACTCTTATACACATGATAGCCCACAAAACGAGTAAAGAAGAGATATTCTCTCCACTTGCTTAACTTGACCATGGTGTTTGATACATGTGTTAGGTGTTTTCTCTGTGCAAGTGTTCCTTGCTACTAATGGAATTAGGGGAATTTTGAGATCTAAATTAAGGGTCCTAAAGAAAATAATAAAATAAGAATTATAAATTTAAACAAAAAAGAAAGGAAGGTACCTTTTTTTCCAGTATTTTTGGCTTATCTCCTTATATGTTTACTCAAATGTCAAGTGAAAATACTCATTGGATGAGGAATTAAATTCCACATCTAATGATTACCCACTTTGCATACTTATGAGTAGACCCACATCGAAAAAAATTGAAAATTCATGAAAAAAAAACCCATTGAACACATTTTTTCACATATTTTCAATTTTTTCAATGTGGTCTACTCAAAAGTATGCATAGTGGGTACTCATTGGATGTGGAATTTAATTCCGCGTCCAACGCGTCTCTACACTTGACATTTGAGTAAACCTATAATGAGATAATTCAAAAATACAATTAAAAAAAGTAGTTTCCTTCCTTTCCCTCCAAAATATTTACCCTTGGGGATGACATCATCATCTTGAATCCTATTGATTCTTTTAAAGTTAATTTTGTTGGTATATTTTTTTTTAGGCACATATCTCACCTCAAAATTTCCCTAATGATTTATCATTCTTATATCAAATTCCTAGTTAGTTATGTGGTCTTGGAGAATTTGCTCTCCAACCCTACATCAAGGCCCTAAAAACAAGACTCTATATGTTTGCTATAAAGAAAATATTCAATTTCTTTCTAGATTATGTTGCTTTAATTATTTATTTGTTACTCAAGGGTACAAAATGGACCCTAGTAATATTTTTGTTTGTTTCACTTTGTTCAACTTATCAAAATGAATAAGATAAGAAATACATTATGAAAATTCCATTTTTCTTTCAAGGAACAATAGGAATCTAGAAGAGATTAAGAGGTTCTTTTCTCCTAAATTTTCAAAAATGAAATGAACTCACCAAAATAAAACTACGAAATAAAATTTTCAATAATGTCTAAAACAAACCAAATACCACACTCAACTTCACTAAAAATAAAAGATTCCTAAAATGGTATTAAAAATGCAATGTGTTTATTTTTAACCCATTTTCTTTTCAAATGAAGTAAAATGAAAAACATTAAGATGCACAAGCGAGTTAAAAATAGAAACTTAGTTGTTATAAGAAATGCAAACTCAATCAAATAGGCATAAGTTGAGAAAACTCTAAAATAATCACCTATATGATATAATGACACCTATTTGTGCAACAAGTAGCAAAATAGTGATGGATGCAAGTTTCTATTAAACAAAAAGCGACTATGGTCTATGGCCATTTCTTTGAAAAGGAAAAGGCACTGCCAACCATAAATTGCTCTAAGAATAATAATGAGCATAGGGATAAACAACCAAAAAATAAAACACGACCACCCTAGACATCAATCAAGTAAGTTGACATACATCTAAGATTAAATTTCACACATTTTGAGGTTTAAAATAACTTCCTAATACGATGATCTACAAATTTCTATTGATATTCCATTGGAATAGTTTGTCACAACAACATTTGCTAAAATGACAAAATTTTTTAATGTGAATATTAATTCACTTTAGATCTTAGATTCTTTATTTATTATTTTTATGCTTAAAAATAAATTAGCTAAAATGCAAGAAACATAGAATAGACGAGTTAAACACACCATCCATAATGGCACAAAATTTGTCTTGAAAAATCATTACAAGAGAAAACCCAACTATGAGGTGAGGTTTCTCTACTCTCTTTTCTCTAGTATGGAAAATGTTTATGTACAAATAAATGTGTACTCTCTATGGAGTTACCTAAAACTTGTGGCCTTTAAGGCTAATAAGGGATCTTACCTCATTTATTTTTCTCTCTAACTTCCATTCCTAATTACATTGCTCAACTATGGAACGAATACTTTAACATAGAATGGAATCCTTACTCCTACTCGACGAATAATTAACATAGTATGACAAGAGTAAGGTTCTATTCCCTCAACCCTCAACTAAAGTTATGAGTTTGAACCTTCTAGATTCATCTTCAATGTCCACACATGAATAGCTCCCTATGCATGAGTAACAAGGGCTAATGTGCCATCCATTCATACCATGTTGGTTAACACAAGAGGACAACTTATAGGAGGCATACCATTTGCATAGAAACTTTGATTGATGTGATTCTTGAACTATTGGGAAGGCATCTAAGTCTAGAATAGTGCCAAATTTTCTAGTGTAAGCGAGAGTTTTTTAAACCCAAAAAACTTTCTTTAATGCCTCAAAATGGATCTCTAAGGTTTTAGACACCAATTCTCTAAAGAGGGACCCACCATTAAAAATGAACCTGCAAGTTGATTCCTCCAAATTTTCCTCTTTGAAAGCGTTGAGATAGATAAAAAATAATATAATGATCTAATTCAGATAAAATGTAAAGAAGGAAATACCCCTAAGATTTAAGAAAAAAATCTAAGTTCTTTCCCTAGTAGAGTCACCAATTTTGTTATAAGGAAAACTACTTAAGTGTTAAGCAACCAACCCTCATTGAGTGGGTGAGGGTGAAAGGCAAATAAAGAAATATATAATATATCCTACTCTCTTCACAATGACATATTAAAAATAATGAGAAGGAAAGACAGAAAATCATGATTTTGGATAGTTCTCCAATGTACCAATTAGTTCTTCTTAATCTCACTCTAGCTCTAATGCTTCACTAAATAACTTGCACAATCAACCAACAAAATACACCTTCTTCATTCCTCATTAAATAAATAAAATAACTTGCATAAAAAATCTTAATCTAGTTTCCCAAGTAAAATAGAATAACATAAAATCTCATTAAGTGTGCTAAAAGATCAATAAATCAAGGAGTTTTTGGTGGAGGGTTGGGGAAGAGAGTTTTTGGTGGAGGGTTGGGGAAGCTGGGGGGTAAGGGAAAGAATATAGATCTATATTGATTTAAAGTTACAACAAAAATGGTGCCTTGAGATTCATTGTAGTCCTCTCAGCGCCAAGATCCAAAATCCTCCTCCTCAGCCACAAGTCTATCTCTGTCAAGGAGCATCATCTGAAAACTGTATCATGGTGAGATAGTCAATTAAATGGTTGAATGGAAACTCACCTAAGCTTGGATCATACTATGAATTTCCCAACTCTCAACAATGGTAAAATCACAACCAAGAATTATGACTACAAATCTTCAACAAAAGGAAGGTGGTCATGAACTCTCTTCCCCTAGCTTTGGTCATCTTATGTTACTTATAAATTATTGAGGAGAGAATAAAGGGTTGTGTTGTTTGCAATGCATGTTATGTGCATATAAGCCATGGAGTTATCCACATCCTTTTGGCTTTTCCAATCCATAATTCATCTTTCCTCATAAAAAAAAATTTTGACACTAATAAATAGCTATAGCTTTTATATAATAAACATGTGTTCAACCTTATATGATCTATGAAAATCCATTTGAAATCACTCATTTCCTACGAAAAAATGTGAAATTTACCTTGGCTAAGTATGGACTTTAGCTCATTACACTTGTCTTGGTATATGATGCCAAATAAATTCATAACATGCAATTTTGGAAGACTGGGAATATGTATTACAATTAAATTCAAAATATTAAAATTTTTTGCACATAAATGAAGACATCATAAACATCAAAATAATTTTTGTAATTTTAATTAAAACAAAAGTTCATGAAATAAACATCAATGCACTTTTCAAAATGCAGTGATTATGAACACGTGTAATCCAAAAAAAATCAAAATCCAAAGTTGAATGTTTAGGGTTAAAACACGTTGTGTAATCCAAAAAAATCAAAATCCAAAGTTGAATGTTTAGGGTTAAAACACGTTGTGTAATCCAAAAAAATTAAAATCCAAAGTTGAATGTTTAGGGTTAAAATGTATGCTCTGTAATCTTAGTAAGGCTTCTCAATTTGCTGCTTGAAAATCTTACCATAATAATGTGTGAAAATGAAGTATACAAAAAGCATATATTTCATTAATAAAATATGTGCTTCATTAATATTTTTTATATAAAGTAAAACACTTTTGATATTAAATTTGTTTTTTAAAACTATACCAATGCAAACTTCTTAAAATGGTTAGTAATGTAGAATTTTCTATTTTTTATTTATAATTAGGTTTTATTAAAAAATAATATTTTTTTGCATTATTATATTGTACAACTTAATAACAATTTTCATTCATACCAAATACTATTCAAATTTTTCGAAATAGCACTTTTTAATTTTTAAGATATTTTTTTATAAATATTATTCAATTTTATTTAAAAAATAATAATTTTTAAAAATATACATATACAATCAGAGAATTTAAGAAAAATAAAATTTAATATAGTTTTTGATGGAATGATAATAATAAATATCAAATCTCACTTAAAATAATAATAATAATACATTCTATCAAAAGAGAAGTAAAAGCTTTATAAAAGCAAATGAATACTTTTGTCATAACATAATGAATACTTACACTTTATACCACAGTAATATACAAAAATCAATTATTTTATCATAACACAATGAAATTTTTATATAAAAATCAATTATTTTATCATAACACGATGAAAACTTTATATCACATTAATACATTTCATTATAGTCGGTGGAAAGTCTGCACCTTGAGGAAAGTAAGTTCTGCCCTATCATAGCATAGTAAAATCCGATAGTCTGCGCCTTGAGGAAAGTAAGTTCTGCACTATCATAGCATAGTAAAATCTTCACACCAGAATTACTGAATTTGTCATTATTCGGATACTTCGGTGGACACATTGCACCCACATTCTGAAAAGCCTGACTTCTGTACTTATACTTTTTAGGTGTCCATATTTCTTAGTTTTTTAATTTTTAAAAATTAGCATTAAAGATTAAATCATTATTGCTATTTAACACTATGGATGAAAACAATAAATCTCACCCCACCACCATAATGGTAAACTGCACTTTGAATAAATGGTAGCCAGCAAATTTAAACTTTTACTCGGTGTATGGGTGATGCTGACCAGTGTAAGTGTGAATGGGTTCACCCCACCACCATAATGGTAAACTGCACTTTGAATAAATGGTAGCCAGCAAATTTAAACTTTTACTCGGTGTATGGGTGATGCTGACCAGTGTAAGTGTGAATGGGTTTTGTAGTACAGGTAACGCGGTTTATATCCTATTACATGTTACTTTCACAATGTATTACAAATGGTTGATAATTATGGTTTTCAAAATTAGGGTTGATTACTTTATAATATTATATATTCACATGGTTATGAGTTATGAGTTATGGTTGTCGCTCACAGAAAACCAGGCTTTCAGTTCCAATCCATTAAAAGACCTGAAGAGGAATGATATCATATATATTCACATGGCTGTGAGTTATGAGTTATGGTTGTTACTCACAGAAAGCCAGGCTCGCAATTCCAATAAAACAAACTTTGCAATAAAACAAACTGAAGAAGATCAGAAGAAGAAGAAAATCTACATGATAAATGATAATCCACATACATTAATTCACAGCTATTGCAATTCCAATAAAACAAACTGAAGGCCAGAAGAAAAAATTGCATGATAAATGATAATCCACATACAGTAGTAATTCACCGGTAATAATCCACATTGATTCACAGGTAACAGAGGAGACTATCTATCTGAACATCAATCTGCTTAACAAAAACCAAATAGGAAGAAAAGATCTACATGATAAGTGATAATCCACATTGATTCACAGGAAATAGAGGAATCTCTATTCATCTGAACATCAATATTCTAAGCAGCCGTAATGTACATACCCATAACGACCATCAGCAATCTCCTGCACACAAACATCACTCTTCTATTCACCTCATCACCAGAATGACATAACCGATCATCACATTCATACTCACATTCTGCCCATCTAGAAAACACAGGTCCAGCTCCATACAGAGACTGAGCAACCAAGCAAAATAGCTAGCTTAGTATAAACCCATCCCCTAATTATAACTATAAACAGCTTTTCTGATTATAATATCTAATAATAATAATATACTTGATATCATTCACTTGTCCAAAGCATTGGGACCAAAGCAAGCAGACAACACTGGGCTCCATATCCACTGTACAAGAAATCTCCTCCTCAAGCCATTCAGGTTGTAGCTGGCACCTGCCTTGTCCTGAAGAACTTGTCCAGTGTAGGATCCTCCTCCACCACTCCCATATATCCCTTCACAGAGATCAGCAATTTCAGTTGGAGCAGAAGGATCTTGCCCAGCATACCATGCATTTACAAGAGGATTGGATGCAAGCTCTGCGAGTTCATGGGCAATAACACTGATCATGCCGTCCACACCAACGTTATTATTAGGGGACTTGAAGGGTTGCATACCAGTCATGTATGAAGGGATTGAGAAAGGGTATGCACAGACATCTGGACACTGTGTTCCAGAGTGCCCTACCCAGGCATAGGGAAGGGTATACCCTACAATGGAAGGGAAGGTAAAATAATGAAACCCACAAACTGCCCTACAAAAATCCTGGACTGCTACATCACTGGAAGTGAGCAAGAGATAGAGACCAGTCTTGGGATCAATGGGCAAGGGATGACGAAGGGCTGTTACTGCACTCTTAATCACGGCCTGGATTGAGAGGCGAGTGAGGGATTTGCCATGAGAGTAATAGTGATCATTCACTTCAGATCCCACCACAATATTCTGACTGATGTTGGACCCAGTCTGGTCAGTGTAAAGCTGTACAGTCCTCCACCATTCTGCAACAGAGGGGCTGTTGCTGCTCCTGATGCTTCTATTGCTGTCTGAGAGGGCATAAAGGAAAGCCTTTATGATCCTCTTGTCAATGGAAGACCAGTTGCCATACCAGATTGTGTGAATGGTGATATTCTCTGTGAGCACAGGACCATTGTGGTATCTCATATGAACAAATTCTGAAGAGCCTTCATATCTCTTTGAGCTCCCAAATTCATTTCCCACGGATACATCTGCCGCTTTTGTTGTGTTGAAGTTGGAAGGCCATGGCCTCCAGGCTTCAACAGCTGTAAAAGCCAGAATACAGATTAAAAATATAGAACCCACATGGAATGAAGCAGCAGAAACCCCAACTTTCTCCATTATAAAAAAACAATACAATAACTATTTTCTCAGCACTGGACTGCTGAAAACTAGTTGAGAACCACACACAACAGCAGGAATATTAATTTGCAGACTTCAAAAAAAGTCTGGCAGACAGCTAGATTGCTGAGCACAGAAAGCAGTGTCTGCATATCAGAAGGAGAGGGCAGTGGATTTATATATATTTGTGTGTCAGTATGTCTGACGGCAAGTAGACTTTGCTCAACAGCGCGCCACACAGTGTTTTGAGTATATTTTAGTGGTGGCCAGGTGGATTCCTACGGACGATTTAACCTGTTAATAATTAGGAGGATATTTTCCATATATTTTACAAATCACAAGTCCGACTCGAAATTACTTGCGGATCCGTCCCTAAATGTATGCTTTAGGGTTTTGTTAGGGTTTGAATTTCGTTTTAGGGTTTTATATTGTTGTGGTTTGAATTTCGTTTTGGTTTAATTTAATATATAACATTATCTTAGTTTCATTTTAATACGGTGCCTCGAAGTTTTAGGTTAAAGTTTTTAAAGTAAAAAAGGTTAAATATCTACAAATTTTAAAAAATTATATGTTAAAACATTATAAAAGTAAAAATAGTTTTAAATACCCAAACATTTACATTTTTTTAATTGGGAATTAAACTAAGTTTACATGGATGAGGTTTGTTTTGTACATTATTTATAATTATTATAATACTTTTACATTTACATCGAATTTATATATTTAATTTGTAATGATTATAAACAGAAAGCAAGGAGAATCTCTATCTTATTAAAATTAAAATTAAAATAATTTTATTTGAATTTATTTAATAAAATTATATATATATATGTATATATATCTATATATATATATTAAATATTAAGTGAAATTTGTATGAATAAGTTTTATTTTAATTTGGGTTTATTTTAAGTGATTTGGAGGAATGATTATAATTTTCAAGACTAAGTTCAAATGAAGAATTTAGTTATTGAATATAAATAGTTGTTGAATCACATAAATATGTATATCTTTTATATTGAATATATAGATAATTTTTATTGGAAAAAATAAATTCAATATTTAAATATTTTTTAATAAATAATAAATTATAATTTTTCAAATATTAATAAATTGATAAGAAAAATAAATGATTTTTTTCTATTTTTTATTTATAATTCAATTTCTGAAAATATTAAAATGATTTTTTTTACACCTTTATCTACTTTATGATTTAATAAATTAAGAAATTGAACAATACTATAAATTGTTTAAAATAAAAATATCAAATTGATATAAATTGATGAAGATTAACTTCTCCCATATTTAATCCCCATAAGTGATATCATGAGTATCAGTGATAATCACTAGTTTTGTTGTAATGGCTTCCGGGGTTGTTGAGTTTAAGTAGTGTTTGGAAAAAAAATAAAAGGGTATCTTTTCTTTCAACTTAGGGATGGCATAAGGATGCTCATTTTTTGTAAATCTAATGGGAAATAAAGGAAAAACATTTTTTAAATAAATATAATATTAAAAATATTATTACTTCAATGTTCAAGGAGAATTGTAGCTCGACAAAGAGTTATAAGGGAAAAGGAAATTAAAACATTACCAGAAAATTAACCCAAATCTCAAAAATCAAAAGCATGTGCTAGTGTTGACTCTTGTAAGGCAAAAAAATAATATTACTAAAATAAAAACAAATTATCATGAACTTCATGGTGGAAATTGAGGTTTGTCAAACCCAAAACACTTCCGTTAAAGTTATGGCCTTTTTTTACAGTAACAAAGATTAAATATAAAATGCTATATCTCTTAAATTACCCATTATATGCTCAAATTTTAAAATATTAATGGCAATACTGATTTTTTTAACTATATAAAATTATAGTAATTTTATAATAGTTCTCTTAATACTTTTTAAACATGAAATATAATTTTAAAAAATTTCAAATAATAACTTTATTAAAATGAAATCCATTATTTTTATTTCATCATTATTAATATATAATACAAATGTTATTTTTAATATTTATATAAATATACTTAAAATATATTTATATTAACATACAAATTATAGAAAATATCAAGTATAGAAAATATCAAGTAAAGAGGTAATTTTTATTAGTTAACCATCCATTTATCATATTTTGTTTTCAAACAAATCATAACATTTTAATATTTAAATTAACAACTTTTCTTTTTATTAAGCAATAAACACAAACTGTAAGTTGGTAACTCGGATTTAGTTGAAAATTAAATTCATAATTCCTCATAGTATTGAGCAAACTTTAAATATTGAATAAGCAAACTGTACGTAGTAACTCAGAGAAATTGATGTACCGCGTGCAATGAATTTCATTTCATTTTAATGTACAAAGGGAACAGAATTTTATTTCATTACTTAAATTAATTATTTTTCAACCAATGTGCATATTAATTCACCTCAGCATAATTTTGAATTTACAAGCCAGCCTTTGTTAGAATTACCATCGTCCCAGTTTGACCACTAGTCTTCACATTTTCAAACTTAGCTGGTCCTGAATTGTGATTGAAAGCGAAAATTGCAAATCTTCTCTAAAAAGTTTGAGTATCCAACGACCACAGCTTCAGAAAGAGGGTAAGTAATTCTCAAAATTATGGATTACATCAATTGGTTTCTGATTTCACTTTATAGCATGTCCACCAAGATTTCAGTACCCTACATTTATTTGCGGAGTCAAGTAATGCTTGTATTTATGTATACATTAATTAATTTCTGATTTCACTTTATAGTATCCCCACCAAATCTTCAGTACTCTGCATCTATTTCCAATTTAAACTGACGATGGTTCATGGGCCACTTGTTTCAATTTGCTTGGGTTGTTAGGGATTGAAAGGGGCTCCAAAGCATTTTAGCCTGGTTATAGAAAGCCTAACATTTTTAATCAAGATGTGTATAATAACTTAATTTAAGTAATGCGTATATGAAAAGATATATATGTTTTAATAAGTGTGGATATGTTTGTACTAAAAGGTTGTTGCAGTTTTGTTAGTTAATTTGTATAATAAATTAAGATCATTAGAAATTTTTATTTTGATGTTTTGGGATTATTAAAAAAATTCTAATTTATCTATTAAACAAATAATAAGTTAGCTAGTTTTTAATAGGGAATTTTTTTGAAAAGATATTTTTAATATAAATATTTGATAAAAAAACACAAAACAAAATATTTAAAAATTAATATTGGATAAAGATATATCTTTTTTTCAATATGGTGTGAAAATCTTGACTTTTATCTATCATTTCTATATAATCATGTGATTAATGGATAATTTAATTTTTTATTTTCTCTACCATGATCTAATAAACAATTTGACATTTAAGGCACTAAAATTGAGACTTTTACTTTATTCACAACCATTTGATGAAAGGAAACACATTCAAGTTGGAAAAGTGTATTCCACTTTTTCTATTATTTGTAATAAATTTTTCAAGTCTTCTTCAAATTATGTCGATATTAGTTGTTTCATATTAATTGGAATCTTAAAAAAAGATACCCATTTTCAATTTGGAGATCTTTATATAACATGAGCAAATTCTTCCTTCCAACTCTCATAGACGTGACTAGAAACTAACTATTATAATCAATAACACGGTCATTTTCCAATTTCCCCTCAAAAAATGACATACAGGAAAATGTCATAAAAAACATGAAAAGAAAAGTAAGTTCCACATAAATTCAAGAGACTAACCATTAGATTTTCCAAACAAAAAATGTAAAGCTTCTTAAAAATCTTCAAAAGAATTTCACCAAAGTTTGAGCCATCAAATTTTCCCTAACAAGTCCAACAATTCACTAAAGTGAGGTCCATTCCAAATTATTGGCTAATGGTTTTGCTGGAGCTCCAAGATAAAAAGGAAAAAAAAACTTTCAAGTCAAAATAGCTAGAAACCAAATAATACACCAAAATGCAACAAACTACAAAACCTCACCTATAAGCATTTCAGAATAGTCTTCCAAAACCACTATCCCAATTTAGAATGACCCAAATAGTAAATCAATTCTCAATTTATGAGCTATCACTTCTCAATTTATGAGCTAGTTTCAACCATAAACCCCAAGTATGTGAACTAATTGCCCCTAGATTTCCATGATTTGATAGTCATTTCTTCTTTGCTTTCATGCCATGCTTTTTCATATCTATTAATTAAAGAGTTAAGAAATGATTCACCTATTCATTGGACATCCTTAAAACATGAAAACATGGTAATATTCTTAAGAAATGATTCACCTATTCATTGGACATCCTTAGAACATGAAAACATGGTAATATGCTAAAAAATTCAAACTGGTTAACTTTTTTATTATTATTATTATTATAATTTTTACCAATTTGTCATTATTTAAAAAGAAAAACTATGTACCAATTTAATAATTATATCCAAATTCCCAATTAAAATTTGAATGATGTAGCTCATAATTCCTCTTACATAATAATAAACAAAAAAACAACTTCCACTCTTAGCAAAAAATTGATACTTAAACTTAAACATTTGATGTTCCATATATATTAAAGTCAAAATTTATTTTCTAATTTTCAATTTAAGACAATCTTATACACATACCATTCCTAAATATGATAAAATAGAAATATATAATCACTGTTAATCCTAATTTTAAAATAAAAATAAGAAATCAGAAAATTAATTTTAAAATAAAAAGAGTAATTTTTAAGTGCTACTTTTTGGTGTTTCTGGCAGATTTCTAACTAGAATCTAACAATTTTTTTTCTTTTGGTTAGATCTTGGTTTGTGTTATTTAAATTGATTTTTTGACTGCATATATGGATTCAACACCTCCAAGTATAAACTACCACCCATCAAATTTACGATTTCAATGAATCCCTGCCTAATTCTAAACAAATTAAATAAAATAATAAAAAATAACTTTCTAAAAAATAACAGTTAAATTTACTCAAAAAAAAATAAAAATATATATATATATATATAATGTTCATATTTTATAAAAAAATAAAAATAAAATAAAAACAATTTTATATACTTATCATGTTTAAATTAAAAAAAATACAAATAACTTTTGTAATATGAATCATTTTGATCAATTCTTCTGTATTCATCACAATATTTTTCGGACTTTAAAAACACATTATGATATATTTAGAAGTAAATAACCATTATTAAAAATAATCTTAAAATAAAAATAAAAAGTCACCCCCGAAAAAAATAAAAAATCACCGCCAACAAAAATATATATAAGCATATAAATTTTATAATGGATAATTTAATTGAATTAAAAATTACTTGACTTGTCCCCATAAAGGTATATGTATGGTATAATAACATCACAGACTAAAAGGAATGTGAGTAGGTGATAACATTTACAAAAATATATATATCGAGTGTCTTTTAAAAAAACAGCTAGATTGTAATTGTATATCATTTAAACAAGAATATGGCCTATGGCATATATTTATGAGAATATGGCACATATATATTTAAAAAATTACCCACAACAACTATAAAAAACATTTGAGAAAAAGCTTGACATTAAAATGTAATATAATACTGAGTCGACATTCTTTAATTTAAGAGCACCTTTGTCCACCCTCCATGTGAGCAAAATTACCAAGGTCAGCGGGACATCCAAGGAAAAGGGTAGCCATCATAGCTGTTCAGCCATGAATATTTCATGGTCCCTGGTTTAAAGTAATTGATGTGAAATTATAGCATCAATATTAGATTCCAATGATCAACCCATGGAACTTTGCCACTAGACAATATTGCAAAGATGCTATATTAATTAACTAATTCAATTAGTGGACAAACATGGCATCCCATAACTGGAGCACTCAAAGACCCTTGTCTAAAACAATTTTCTCTGCACTTATGGCATTATCTCAAATCCCAATGATCTACTACTCACCAATAATACAACAATGTTATTAATTAAAAATTTAAGTTCCTGCAGAGATACAGGATCCCGTAACTCAAGCATGTGTCATGGAAAGATGATTCCTACTTATTATCCAGTACTCTCACTAGTTTAAGTTATGGCTACTAGGATCTGAATTTCAAAGTTATTGCATGCTGGGGTCCATATCAGATATGGACGTTGAAATTGTAGCAGAAAGCAAAACAAATTTGAAACAGGAAGGCATTGGTTGTTTTCATGAGGTGGACAACATAACATTATGTTACAGCTGGATTGAACAGTGTTGCCAGCAGGCTGCCACCAGAGGCAACTGGGCACACAACATGCATTTTTCAAGAACCGGATGTTAATAATAATGGAGTCCAAATGGTAGTTGAAATTAAACTTATTCTTTACAGTACTGTCAACAGTTGTGGAGGGATGCAGACAGGGCACGCCTTTGAAAGATTGATTGTGGGTTGCAAAGGTTGTCCTCATTTGTGCATCCAACTGGAGCGAATTGACTGCCAAGCGTAGAATGGTGTTAAACAGCGGTACTATTCTGTATATTGTCTTTTTCGCACAACAGACATGGAAATTTTTCTAAAAGGAGTTGATGGCCATTGAATTGAATATACGTCCAAAAATATTTGTTTTTGTAAGTCAAATCAATGCATAGTGAGAATAATAATGCGTGTTTTCTAAGGTCTTGTCATTTCAAAATAACTGGATTAGCAAGTTGACAAGTTTTAGTATATTTGTTCAGGTTCACAGATTTGTTTTGATTCTTTTATTTGTTTCCAAAAACTTTTGGCGGTAAATCTACGTATAAATATGGTGTTCTGTAGGATTTTTACTGGAAAGAACGTGGATTAATTTGTTTATTGATGGGTTACATTTCAAAAATACTTTTTTTTTTTCAAATATCTTGTTAGATTAGTTATAGTAATTATTTCAAAAAATAAAATAATAATGTGATATTTTTTTTAAGTATCTTGCTAGATATGTTACAGCAATCTAGGAGTGATTTAATCCAACAATCGCAATTTAAATTTTTTTTGAGCGTTAGCGAGTCAAATAGGATTATGCACCGAGACTGATAGGTATACTATTGTCTGGTCAATTTTGTTTCAATCCGGAAGATTTTTATGAAAGTACGAGGCTGAGATATGGAATTTGTATAATATAAATGGAGCATGAATTGTTTTTGGGTAAACTGTGAATTTGTTTATAATGTATTTAAAAAAAAAATTATGATGTCTCCATTTTTTATATAAAATATGTATAATTTGAATGGTTGAGAAATATTGAATTTATTTATATCTCAAAAACATATTCTAAATAACAAAACTCACTATTTGTCTAATAAATTTATTACTGGATTTTACTTTAAATCACTATTTGTCTCAATCACAACTATATGGGATTTAAATCTTAAGGAGGAAAATAACAACTTTTATCCTTAATTGTCCCATTCACATTGTGCAGCAATGAATTTCTGTACATTGTTCTATAATCCAGGTTTTGATAAGTATTCTTGTTAGTTAATGATTTATTCAAACATCACTCAATAGTAAGATGGGAAATAAGGAGGTTGGGTAGAGTTCATTTAGTAAGTTTGTGAAAATGTAAAGTAAATATGATTACAAAGTTCCATGTTCAAATCCCCAATTGTTTAGTCTTGGCAGTGTGCTAAGAGGTGTTTTGGTTCACCTAGGGGTTATAGTAGTAGTTGTAAGAGGTGTTTCGGTTCACTTAAAAGTTATAGTGGTAGTTGTAGAAATAGATCCCTTAGATGCCCTTACCCATCGAGTTTACATAATTATTAATAAACTTATCACACATCTCAATCAAAATAACTAAACAATTCACTTAGATTTAAATCTAAAAATGAAAAATATACACATTGTTCTATTCACATTGATGATGATGATGGTGGTTAACTTCCACTAGACTAAACTTTGGTCTATCTCACCTAAAGAAACGAATTATTTAGTTTGATTTAAGATTTTATTCCTATGCTCAAAAAGCTTGGAGAGAAGCCTCCCTAGCTCAGTGTAATTTTGACAACGTAAAAGGCTAGGAAGGTCAGTATTGCAACAAAGAATTTGAAACTCAGATTTAATGTGGTTGTACTCGGGGCACTCTAAGAGGAAGTGATTTTCATCTTCGATGTTCGTATTCTCACAAAGATGGCAGAACCTTTCCATCCATTGAGCCGCATTAAATCACACATCTCAATCAGAATAACTAAACAACTAACTGAAATTTAAATCTAAAAATGGAAAATATGCATATTGTTTTTTTTACATTGTACAATATTGAATTTATGTACGTTGTTCTATAATCTAGGTTTTGATGAGAATTCTTGCGAGTTAGATTTAAATCTATGGGAGGAAAATAACAACATGTATCGTTAATCCTCCAATTCACATTGTGCAACAATGAACTTAGGTACATCGTTCTATTCACATTGTGCAGTATTGAATTTGTATACATTGTTTTATAATCTAGGTTTTGATGAGAATTCTTGCGTGAGTTAATGAACTTATGTACATTGTTCTATACACATTTGTTAATGAACTTATGTACATTGTTCTATTCACATTGAATGTGTATACATTGTTCTATAGCCTACCTAGGCTTTGATGAGAATTCTGGAACTTATGTACATTGTTCTATTCACATTGAATGTGTATACATTGTTCTATAGCCTACCTAGGCTTTGATGAGAATTCTTGCGTGAGTTAATGAACTTATGTACATTGTTCTATTCACATTGTGCAGTATTGAATTTATATACATTGTTCTATAATCTAGGTTTTGATGAAAATTGTTCTATGCACATTGTGCAGTATTGAATGTATATACATTGTTCTATAATCTAGGTTTTGATGAGAATTCGTGTGAGTTAATGATTTATTCAAACATGGTCATGATCCAATAGTAAGTTAATGATTTATTCAAACACCATCCAGGAGTAGGTAATGATTTACTCAAATAGTTAGATGTGAAAACAGGGATTTTAATAATTTATTCAAACACCATCCAATAGTAAGTTAATGATTTATTCAAACACCATCCAGGAGTAAGTAATGATTTACTCAAATAGTTAGAAGTGAAAACAGGGATTTTAATATGAACAAGTCTCAATTATTTTCACTTGGATTGATTTGAGAGGAGAATTACTGTTGACAAAGCTGCCTTACGGCCCTGGCCCGAACACGTCCATGTCCAAACGAGTACGTGCATGGAAGAGCTCAGGCGCATAATAAGTAGAATTATGGCTGCCTGCCTGTGTGAATTATTAGCTTCATAGAGAATGAAAAAGCAGCGGAAAAGATGGCGCAGGAATCTTTTATATAGTGAGCTTAAAAAAAAGGGTTGCAAGGACTGGAACAGTGCATATATTCAGGGAAAAATGCATCACGGCATGATGAATATGGCCTCTATTTTATTCTGTTAAAATCCACAAAATGTTTATGTTCTTTTCTTTAAAGATGCTGGAGGCCGTATATTCTCATCTGCAAATTATGAGGTTGAGCACTGCGATTGGACTGCTTGTCAAATCTGTGTTTTTTTATTTGGTTTGTTGTAACGCATGCATTCGCTTTGTTTCCGCTGTCAAGGGCACCGCATTCATCGTAGGAGAATGAGAATCTCATGCCCTTTCCATCTTCCAATGAAGAAAAAGCACTCCTTATCTCAATTATTAGAAAACAATAAAACAGGCATATCTTTAACCAAACCTTTATAATTTTTAAATCTTGAATAATGACACCATTATAATAATTAATAATAAGATTATAATTTTCAATTTTTTTCATAAAGATAAATACCATTAATGATAATGGAATCAGCTTGAACGCCCCTTGTTTTCAAGGTGGAAACAGTCCCTGTTATCTGGGTCATAAGAAAAATCTTCCAATCTCTTCAAACGGTTTCATTTGGTTAGACAATGGAAAAAAGTAAATTTACCATTTTTTCAAAATTTTCAATACCTGTACTGGGTCACTCGTACATAGGTAAATGGATATATTTATAAGTTAAATGGTGTCATATTCACTCATATAGTTCAGTGCACAGTTCAAAAGTCTCGAGTTCGAGTACATTTTTCAATTTAGAAAATTATTATTATTTTTTATTTTACTAAAATCTTTATGATAAATGAAAGCTATCAATATCGTTTTTAATTGTATACAATATCAAAACTACCTTTATTATTATTTTTTTTTTCACATTACATTATTTATTCACTATTTAATTTCACATTACATTATTTATTCACTATTTTAGTTTTAAATAGTATAAAATTTCAAAACTATTATAATTATATTTAGTTTTTAATAAAATTTATGTTTAGTATTTATATTATATAAATATTAGTTATAAATTTATTTATAATTTTGAATTCAATATTATTTAGAGTTTATTTATAAGGTCTTGAATAGGTGGTGATTGAGTATTTTGTTAAGAAATTATTTGAAATGAAGTCACAAGTTCAATTTCTTGCTCAGGTTCCCTACTAAAATTTGAGTAATATATCATACATGTGTTGAAAATATATCCGGCCAAATTTACAAAAAAATATTGTTTTTTAAAATTTAATTATAACAATTATTCAAAAAATTATTTTTCCTTTATTTCAATTATTTTTTTGAAATTTTTGTACACTATATTATCAATATTTTTCTTTGTGTTTTTGCTTTGTTTACTTTGTATTTCATTACTGACATTGCAGTAAAATATAAATTGAAAATTAAATATTTTTAACTTTTCTCCTTCCCACATACCAATTGTTTTGGTATAATATACATTTAATTTAATACTTTCTCTTTCTTTTCTAACTTTTCTTTCCTAAAATGATTTTTAATAATAACTATATTGAATATCTTTATATATATATATATATATAAAAGAAAGACTTTATAAGCTCAAAGAAACCTACTTCCATCCTAAGTGGAAAAAAAATAATTAAAATACAATGTAGAACATTACAATCCATAACCACCTTTTAAATTTTTTCCTTACAATCGAGGTCAATCTACACTATTGAGGAAGTCAACAAAATTGAGTATAACATAAGTTATTGATCCCAATAATTTCTCTTTGTGAATAGGTTTCATGAGCGTGTCAATCTTTCAAGTCATTTCACTTGGCATTCATTAAAAGGTGATAAGAATGGCATCTAGGTAATATTTTATAACAAAAAAACCCTCCACTTAGATGCTTATCATGGCATGATATTTTCTAAAAGGTAGCTTTCAGCCTTTTGCATCATGAGATTTGAATGCGTAGTCAGTTATGGAATTGTGTCATAAATTAAAATAATCGTTTTCCCTAATCAATTTTAACAATGTTTGGGATAAACGTTGTTGAGGGAAACTGATAAATATTTATTTTGTCACTTGGTAATGTGATCAAGCCGGTGATATGAAGATGTTTGTACAATGATTTGGTCTCTCTTTCTTAAATTATTTTTCATAAGTCATTATAATGGTCCCTTTTAATTTTCCTTTTAGTTTAAATAAAACTTTTAGTCTGGCATTCATGATGAGAAATAATGATTTTTCCATTATAATTAAGGTTTAAAAAAAAAATGAGTTTGGGATTCATGATGAGTAATAATGAACTTTCAGTTTTTTATGATGATGTTTATTTGTTTGTTTATTTATAAAGAATAGTCATAGAAATATTCTATATATATAAAATCAAAATTTAATTTCATGTTTTTTAATAGCAATTATATATATGGCTGGGTTATGTCTTCTTTAAGATAGATTATAAATAAATGGTTGGGTTGTGGTTTAATAATAGATTAGTAAGAATTTATTAAAATTAGTCTAAATTTTATTTTTGGTGCATTTGTGTGTGGATTTTTAGTTGAGTGAAAAGTAGGTGATTGTTGTTGATTTTTTTTTTTTAAGCATTGGCTATTTATAAGTTGCTTAGTTTGAATATTCTAGTAAGATTAGAGAACTTTGCAGTAGTAGGTGATACTCAGTTTACTACCCATACAACTTCCATGCAAGTAAGAATATCAAAATATATTTTTCGATATAATTGATGTTACACATGATACACAATAAAATGAAACATAAGTAAGGAGAATGAACTCATTAAAAGTGCCCATACACAACTTAACCATGTTGTGAAGATGATCAAAATATATTTAGAGAACTTTGAAGAAGTAGGTGAAAGTGGGTCTAGTGACACATACAACTTCCATGCAAGTGAGAATATCAATATATATTTTCTGATTTAATTGATGATACACATGATAAGCAATAAAATGAAACATAAGTAAGAAGGAAAATGAACTCATTAAAAGCGTCGATACACAACTTAACCATATTGTGAACATGTTCGAAAATGAATGTACATAGTTATTATATGACCTTATTGATGCTCTAGAATTGGGAATATTAAATTTTGCGACATACAGATGCCAATTTGGGTTGGACCATAAAAATCACATTAATGTCCCATAATGGTAAATCCTTGATTTGACGTCAAAGAAATTGAATTTTGTGAGCGTCGAATGTATGGAAACACATAAGTTTGTATTATTCTCACTACATTATACATACCGATATCTTTCAATGATAATTTTCTTTTGTCAAATAAAGTATTGTAAAATTTATGACTTGAAAACTATAAGCATTCATTTATTCCTTACATCCCAAGTGGAAATCATGCCAGCACACCATAATTCACATATATAGAGCTTTTAATTTATAGGAATGCACTAGATACTTCTACAAGTAACATGAAAATTTAAAAAGGATTCTAAAACATAAACCTATTACTAATTGAAGACACTACAAAACCTAGCCAAAGGAGAAAAATGTGTTTACTTACTTTGGTCACACTTATTGCTCCATATCATGAGTAGTCAACATTTAGGAGATATTAACAAAAGGATAAAGAGAAGTATATGTAAAGGACTATAGAAGATCATGGTGCCTCATATATTCATAATAAGCTCAAATAGCACTATAATCTATATTTGTGGTCTCCATAATATAAGAAGACAAAATGTAAAATCCTTCATTTCTTGCTAATTCTCTTGTATATACTTTCCAAGGAATTTTTTTATGTTCCAATTTGAGTATATTTTCTATTATATATTTTCCTTCATATTACACTGGTCAAAGAATATGGTTATATATTTAGCTTTTAGGTAAAATCACTAAAAATACAAAAAAATTGTCACATAGTCAGGTATATACTATCTAAAATGGTATTAAAATCCAAAATAGTTTACAAATTAGAAGAAGAAAAATTTATGTCATCTTGAACTACTCTTTATTTCTAGGTTTTTCTCTTGCTTTGGAGAATGAGGGGTTCATTAATCATGTAATATTATACCACATGAAGTCATATTGGGGGGTTTTAAATTCAACAACAATAAAGAAATATATTTCCCTGTATATAGATGTCAATGAATATTTTTAATATAATAATATCATATAGATAATACGAGGTTTAGAATTAGGTATTGTTGTGGCATTTGGGGCTGGTGGGTGCACAATTGTTGTGAATAATATATTAGGAAGGCCAATGAAAATAATTTAGATTGGACTTGTTAGTAATCTGTAAAATCCACAATGATATGTTCATTCTCCTTGGATGTGCTTATTCCTTTTTTCTTTCAATTAAAAAATGCCCCTGTATGACACATGATAGTCCCATATCCACAATAATTTATATGGTTTCTCATGCATTACAATGTTTGGCATATCCACACTGTTTCCTTAATCAATTTGTGATATGCCTTCTCCCATCAATGTAGGATCCAACACAATTAAGAATTTTATAATACATGAAAAGACTAAATGGTGAAAAAACATTGTAGTGAAGTCCTTATTGGAAGAAATAAATAAATTCCCATACAAATACACAACTATACCTTCTAGAAACTATTTTTCCCCATCCACTAATATGTGTGATGTAGGCATTGATAACTAAATCCTTAAAAATCCAACCTCTCTACTACTAGTTTATTTTATTGGTTGCTTCTTTTAGAAATAGAATATGAGGCATGATTTAGGTATCTTGGATGTATTTAACCTCATCGTTAGAATCTCCATTAATATCCAGAGATTTTTTTATTTTAATTAAAATAAGGAAGGAAAAAATGGAAAAAGAATGTATTCCACTATTTTTCATAATCCTTATTGAGGGTTTATAAGGCTTATATCATGTCACTATACTAGGGGTAGAAATAAAAAGGGGAATTAAAATGTTACTAAAAAAAGGACATGTCTAGGATATCTAGTGAGAATAAATGTTTTTAATTAGAAAGATGTACTAAGAAATGAGTTCAAAAAAATCTTATTAGGAGGTATTATTTAATATCTAGTGAATTATAGCTATTTTTTAGTATCCCATGAATGCATGTGCCATGTCATAATATAATTGGCCAAACCCCCCATACTTTGAAGGTATATAAAATATATTATAGCAAGGATTGACAAATGACCCTTGCCAACCACACAAGAGTCTAGGTGAAAATGTGAAAATTCCTAATTAGAATTCCCTCTCGTAAGGTGAACCCTTCTTTTTGTGACACCAACTATTGTAATTTTGGGCTTATGAGTCGAAATGAAAGATAACTAATATGTAGTGTGTAAAATCATTATGAAATACAACTAATTAAATCATAGCTAATAGTAGTAAGGGACAATAGTAAAATTGATAATAGGGAGAATAGTCCACCATGATTATCATAAGTTAGCCTCAATCCAAAACTTTAAATTCCCTTCTAACGTGAAACAATATAATTAATAAGAACAATTCCTTTCCATAAACCCAATAAGTTTGAAATAAAACAATATTATGCATATGGAAAAAGAGGGAATAATCCATTGTTGATGTATATGAATAACCAAAATACCTAAGCAACAAAGAATAGTCTGCAAGGTATTGAGAAGCTCCATGTTTCATATAAGTTGTTAGCAAGCATAAAGTAAGTGGGAATAAACATTATAATAAGTGAATAGTCCATAAGTTATAATTCCATGCCTACAAAAACCAAAGGAACTAGTAGAGGAGAGAATAATTTATAAGTAAGTATATCTCTACAATAGTATAAACACACTAACTAAAAAAATTCTCTTTGTTAACATATGAAAATAGATTATGATTCCAACAAAGTTAACTACTTGTTCAAAGGGTATGTTTCTAGTTGTATGTTTATTTGTGGGCCTTGGCCTTCTGGCTATTGTGACTCATTAGAGTCTACTCTAGGTGACCTTTAAACTCCTAGATAATTGTTGAGCTTCTCGTTTTTAACCTATTACAATACTTTTCTTATGAATGTGCTTTTGACATGCAAACTAGAGATGTGAATAATAGTTTGAAAATATCAAGAAATTATACTATTGTTCACATTAGTGAGTCCCCTTAGAAACCTTTCTTGACTTGTGATAACAAACATGCACACTTTTTTATCATTCCTCACTTTCACCTTTGGTTAGAAATAGTGTTGTCCCTACACTTTCTATTTGTTTAGTACAGATATCTATCATTATTTTTTATCTATTCATATTTAATTTCAATTCCTCCATGCATTGTGTGTTTTCTTGAAGAATGACAAGTCTTCCTTTGTTCTTAATAATACACTTTTCACTTCTCCTTGTTGAATTTGGTTTGACTTGCATTGCTACCTCTTGCATTTGAGGATTCACATTGTCACTTCAATCACATGTTTGTTTGTTTTCATTGGCATTCGTTAATTCTCTTTCTCCAGCAATTTTCCCTGATAGCATTAATCATTTTTCAAATGAATCATATAACAAATTATACTTTAATGAGAAATAAAATTTAATAGAATAAGGCTGATGTAAAGGGAAATGATAAATAGGAGAAGCATGGGATTGTTTTCTATCCTATGAATGTTTTTATAGCCTTAAAAACCACCCTTATGAGTCTTGGAGGATCCACTAATATAAGAAACTAAGACACTACACCATTTCCACTTGTCAGCATATTTTTTAGCATGATCACACCTGTCCTTTAAAGTGGAGTGAAACTGATCGCAAACTACACCACTTGTAGTACACAATAGTTGCAAGCTACACTACTATTAGACCAGAACCACCCTCTCAACCTTCATAATTGATAATCCCAAAGAGAATTGATGCAATATTCAATACATGATTCATACACATCACTATTAAATTGACCTATCAACTCCAAATTTTCCTAGTTCACTAAAGCCTTCAAGCACATCTAATAATCCCAAAACTAACTCTCTTCCATATATATAATGAAGGTCATACCAATGGAAAGAGGAGGAAGAACTAGAGTAAGATATTTCTATTTAAATTCAGAGAGAGGCTTAAGGAAAGACCAGGTAAAGGAGTTAGAGAATACCTATTCTTGGATTGAGGTAATTTTATGTATTGTATTTCTTGTATTATTATTATAATGGATTTGTGAGGTTCCCCCTTCTTTAGTTATTGTTCATTTCATGCACAACATCTCATGATTTTGATCTTCAACTATTTACATGTATGCTTATATACATCTAATTCTATCAAGTAGGATGGTGTTCTTTGCTACTAACAATATATCATTTGTAAATGTTTGGAAAGTGTTTATTGGTGTACTTTGTGTGGGAAACAAGACGTAGGAGCTAGAGCTTGGATCTCTGGAGTTGTGTCATCAAAGGATATGATAAGACACCTAATGATAAATGGGTGCACCCCTACTTTCTCTTTCCATGCATACTTTGATGGATTTTTTGCTTCAAGTTCATTTTTTTATTATATAGTGTTTTGTAACACCCCTACTCGACCCCTAGAATGTAAATAACATGTACATGTGGAACTAGGTTGGCTAGTCGGAACATAGAAAGTAAGATAGTGAGCCAAGGATATCTTTTGAGGGTCATGGTACCCATGTGCATGTGTGTATACGTGTTATGGGGATGGTATTCCTAGGTGCACACATTTTATAATTTTGAGGCTAGAAGGCTTAGTATGTAATTATGTAACACAAACATATTATAGAATATAACAGTGAAAATACAAAATGAGTATGGGGGTTGAGACTCCATGGAAGAGTAAGAAGAGGCACATAAGATTTAATAAAAATAAAAATTGCCCATGCATATAACCAAGGCCCTGAAGTGGCTTGAGGAAGTTCCAAGTGGCATAAAATAGTCATGCAAATAAAAAATGCATGATGGAACTATGAAGGGGGATTATTTTTATGGAGGATTCCTACATTGTGAAGGATTTTTTTGTTCATTGATTTAGTAGAAGACCATGGAAGCATCGTGATAGTGATGGAATTAAAGCTTTTAAGAGTAGTTGGAAGACCCATGAGGGCAATGGAACTCCCGGAAGCCGTAGGACTATTGGTTGGAGGTTGCTAGATTAATTATGGCCCCCTTCCCTCATCCAAGCTTGAAACCACCACTAACAGGTATGTGATACTGGTGGTTTTAGGCCAAGGTAGTATAATGGGTGTGTGATGGGTAGATGATTCAGCAGGAAAGGTAGGCAATCATGGTGGAGCCACACAGGCTGATGGAATAGGTGGGACTGGCATGGCAACTTGTGTGGGAAACTAATGTGGCACTCCACGTCAACATGACATCATCATATATGATGTGTGTTGGGCCTTTGACCTCAACATTAGCAAACGATGTTAAAGCAAGGTGAGGAACCTTGATGTTGAGGCACTGAGATGATGTGTACCTGAGGCTGCACCTTCAGCACAATAAAGGAAACTGCAGGTGTCAAATATCAGACATTGGAATTTGTAAAGGTCATTAGAGTGAAAAAAAAGGCTTAATGTTGAGGCATTGAGACAATGTGGCTTGGGGAGGACTCCAACAGATCTTAGGCCTTTGAATCTCAAGTGTTTTCTATGCATAAGTAAAGCTGAGAGAAGCTCATTGCTGAGGCACAAGGATGACTTCGTATAGGGAGGACCCTATAGGATATTAAGCCTTCATATCTTGTGCATTTTCAATTGAGAATAAAGGAAGATTAAGGAGCTTGATGTCGAGATGTCAAGATTTTGGTCAATAATGTCACCAATGAAAGGACTCAAAGGAGACTTTGTTTTTAAATTTATGCCAAGAAGAGAAAAAGGCCTTATTGGGAATTAAATGGAAGGACACATGTATGCCAGGTGTCAATGAAGGTGACACAAGGAAGTTCAAGCCTAATGAGAATTGGGAAACCCCCGCAAAAAAAATATAGTTAGTTAGTTAACTTTCTCAGAAGAAACATAAAAGGCACACAAGGGGGATTTTGTATGTTGAAGGATAGTTATAAGAGAATTGAATTAGACTAGGGGGTTTCTATGAAGGAATTATTGACTAGAACAGTGAAATTGAAGGAAAGAGCACATAATGACTTTAACATAGCATAAATTAGAAATTAGAGCTCATATTTTAGTGATAAATAGTCAACATAAAGCTATAAAGGAGGAGAATATGCCTACCAACCCATAATTTTAGAATAAGGTAGGAAATCTCTTGATAATTTAAAAATATAGTATTAGGTGGCCTACAAAGAATAACCAACATGACAACCAAGAGTATGAAGGATAAGAAGTCCTACATCCATGAATACGAGGTCAGAGCCATGAATTTAAGCATGGGTAATGTTAGAAAAAAGTCGAATGGGTATGGAGAAGATAGGGTAGAGGTTAGAGACTTGATCAAAACTGTAAGTCGCTTCAAAATGGAAGTGCTTAGCTACAAATTTAATAATGAGAAGATGATAATAGAACAAAAACAAACAAATACCTATATTTTATGGAGCTTAAAAAAATTACAGAGGAGAATTGACTAGGGGTCTAATTCTCAATAGGAAGGGGAACATGATTCATGAATTCGAGGGGGAATTTATGGAGGTTGAAGGAATTCCAAGAGTGTTGATGGGCATCATCATTATGTAGCAAGAAGACCACTTAGCAAGCCCTTGATTCCTCTAGTTGAGAAATTAGTTTGAGAAGGTCACTAGTAAAGAAGTCAAGAATGAAACCAAACCTATATAATTTACAAGGGAAAATAAAAAAAACTCAAGTCACCTTCCTTTAATGGTGAGCATAAAGAAGAACAGGCTAAAGCTTAGCTATTGGAAATAAGAAGGTACCTTTAGCTACATGACTACTCATCCAATTTAGAGGAAAAAATTTCCATATATCACTTAAAGGGAAAAGAAAATTTATGGTTGGAGTAGTTCAAGGAAGTAAAATAGCTTGAAGATTTCAGGGAAGAATTTTAAAATGTACTTCCAAAGGAAGTACCTATCTGAACATTATTATGAGAGAAAAATGTAGGAACTCTTCGAAATCAAGTTGGAGAACATGACAATGGAATAATATGGTTGAAATTTCACTCAGTTACTAAGATATGTGGATTTTATCCTAGATGAAAAGATAAATATTTAGAGATACGTGAATGGATTACCACCATTCTATAGTGATAGGATTGAATTTGCTGAACCAAATACCTTGGATGAAGCTATGAGGAAGGAAGAGTATCTATATAAGTAGGTAAAATATAAGCCAACTATAAAAAAGAACTTGGGATGACAAGAAAACAAACAAATTGGATCAAGGAAAGAAGGGGTTCAAACCTCCATTCTTCAATAAAAATTATCAAGGAAATAAATAAAATCAATCAGTCATCCTATAGTGAACCAAAGGGGGTTTATTTCTTGAATAAGAGACAAAAATTTTAACCCATTAGTTGGTGGGGTTTTGGAGGAGAAGATTGGTACATGAATTTCCCACACAAAGAAGGAAAAATGAAGATTGTACACAACATTCAAAGAGTTGATACAATAGAGGGTGTGGGTAGAAGCATGCCCATGATCTATGCAACATTGGAAAATGGATAAGCCAAGCATTGGGCAGATGTGGTTGAAGTAAGAAGGTAAGTTAAATAATCATCCCATTTGTTGGCTTGTATGGGCCTGACCTAGGTTCGGAAGAGTTATTAGACAAACAAATCCCGCAGCTACTGGCCCTTTTGGCAATAGCCCGCGAAGCGCAGACTGAGGTCTCACCCGAGGTAGCAGGGGAGGGTGTTGGAACCAGGTTTTCGCACCCTTGGGATGTCTAGATATGGTCTGGATGTTTTGTGCACCGTTCTATAGCCTCGCGTTGCTTTTCTTCCACGCCGATTCAAGACAGGGTTATTCCTCACTACTAATTAAGGAGTTTTATAGATCAGATCTACTTGTGAGGGTCTCTAAGAAAACCTTTAATCAAGATAACTAGTGCGTGCATTTAACAGAGATACGGAACATAAACATACACATTAAGATTCAATGGAAATACCAATCATAAATTAACCAGATCTGTAATAGCTCAGATTGACACAATGTTTCAAAATCAACTTATCTTTATTTCCACTTTCTCACCGATACATCTAGATCTACCCTGCGCACTCAACTGCAGGGGTCCATGCACACAATTGTAGACTCTACCAGGCCTCTGTACGCACAGCTGCAGAGCCTCTATCTACCACCCACTACCCTCGACTCACTTACAGACGCTCCAAAAATTCTTAGCTCATAAACCCATTACAATTCAGATCATTCATACTCCAAAAACTAGCTACCCTTAACCATAGAGCCTCACTCTATTTATACCTTTCCATGGTCTGCGAACCATGGGCGGGCCGACTCAACTTGAATTTATTTACATTATTCTTGGGCGGACCACCCTTTGACTTGACTTATTACAAATCATGCTCCGCGCATGCCACAGAGTCTTTACGCTATCTCTACCCAAAATTACGGGCTTTGTGCCCCATGACTGTTACGTGCGGCTTCTGCTACCCAATAGTCCCCCAACACAATCATCGTGACTCATCCCGAGTCACTCAGCTGGTGCAGTAATCTTTGCACGGAGATCAATCAACAACTTCTGCACGTCGCATGTTCCTTCAACAAATTCTGCTGCGAACTGCTGTACTTGTTCCAAGCGAACTGCTGATGCATCCGTATCACTTGCAGTTGCTTGCTCGGTATCACATATTGCCTACATATGTGCTAAATTGGGTTCAATAGCTTTAGAAACACCAAACACTTCATCGAGCCAGGGCTAGATGCGTTCTTTAAGCACTGCCTCCTGTTGCTGTACCGCGTCAACTTGGGCCTCCTTCATTTTGGCCAACCGCTGTGTGATAGCGACCATCTATGCAGCCCCTCGAGTTGTGTCATAGACCTGCTACAACTTGTGTGCCTCAGTTTCCACCCGCTGTATGGTTGGGTCCTCCTGGAGGGAGGTAAGCATAATGTTAAAATTGACAACAGGGCAAAACTTCATGTGGGTCATCTTATTCATGGCTGATAATATTTTTATTAGATTCCTCTCGTTGAGAGGTGTAGGATTGATATAAAGATCATCCAATTTCGATAAGTATTCATGGAGATATGAATTTATTTTGATTATGGAATTATTATCAAGCCGACCTACAACTCATGTAGGCTCAGAAGCCCAACAGTCGCATCTATTCACCCACCAACGTTGTGTATAAATATAAGAGGACTTTTCCTCATTTAGACTCACTCATCTTATCACATCTCTCTCTCTCTACTGCGCAGATATGAGTCTCTTCTCTACTGCGCTGAAATGGGTCTCTCTCTGTCACACATGTGAAGCCGGAAGTTGTTGAAACTGAAGCTGCAACTGCAGAAGCAAAGATTGACTTGCGTGGACTAGAAGATCTCCTCTTTGGAACTGCGCTGTAGGTTCATCTGAACCTCCTTTGAAAGCCGCAACTTTTGGTGGTGGAATGAAGTCAATCCGACGAACGGTTTGCAAGATATCGACTGCCCTAGTTTGAAGCCGGAAACTGCTGAAACTGAAGCTCCAACTGCAGAAGTAAAGATTGAATTGCGTGGCCTAGAAGATATCCTCATCTGAACTGCGCTATAGGTTCATCTAAACCTCCTCTAGAAGCTAAAACTTTTGGTGGTGGAATGAAGTCAATCCGACTGTCGATTTGTGAGATATGGTCTGCCCTAGTTTGATAATGAAGCCGCTAATGCTGATGCTACTGATCTAGGGTTTGCTACTGCTAATATGAATAAGATTTATTGTACTATTTCTCTCTGCTGAATTATTGAAGATAAAAGAAGATTTGTCTAGAAATCTTCGGCAAAATCACATAATCAACCTTTTGTCGACGCGTTTCGAACCAACCAGTGTGGTTCATCGTCAGGACAAGTTGAACCACACTGGCTCAACTTGTCCTGACGATGAACCACACTGGTTGGTTCGAAACGCGTCGACAAAAGGTTGATTATGTGATTTTGCTGAAGATTTCTAGACAATGTTATGGATCACAGAAGTCTAAATTCCTTAAAAGAAGATTTGATCAAAGGGTTTCCCCACACATTGTGGGGTTTGTCCCTGGCTAGCAGCCACATCTTGTGTCTCTTGTCTTGGCTTGTTTTCTGTCGATCGTTTTGTTAGCGCTTGAAATTTCACCTCAGGCTGAGAAAGGTAAACTTCAAGGCAACATCAAACCACTTAGCCTCGTAGCTAGCCCTACGGGGCAGGAGAGGGCTCTCTCCTGCCCCATAGGTCTAGCTACGAGGCTAAGTGGTTTGATGTTGCCTTGAAGTTTACCTTTCTCAGCCTGAGGTGAAATTTCAAGCGCTAACATATTGGCGACCATACTGGGGAGAACAAATTGTTTGTTGATTGATGTGTTTGTTTCATAAGTCTTAGACGGAGCCTGAAGTTATGCCAGGTAGCCTTCGAAACGCTTTTGCTTTGCATTAGCGGAAGTAGATAAACGCTGCTTCAGTCAATCTCCGTGAGCTTGTGAATACAGCCACCTCGATTGTATTTCACCCCAGTATATTTGCAAACTCTAAACTTTTGGATGATTGGTTAAGAGTTTTCACAGGCTGATTGGCTATTTGTTCCTTGATATCCAAACTGGCTTCAGATTCTGGTCATATATTCAAATCTCATTCATGTCTAGCTGTTTTTGAGTATCTTGAAGACATTGATTTTGACGAGAGTTTTGAGTTGTCCTTGTTCAAAACCAAATCTGAAAGTGCACTTGATTCTCTAGTTCCCAACCCTGATTTTGCAGCTGCCCTTGAAATTGAGAGACACAATAAATTGGTTGACAATTTCATCCTAAGATCTCTTCAGTCAGATATTCACGCTACAAATCTTGCTGAGTTTGTTGAAACTATATCTGTTCATATCAGATCCACTATCACAGCGCATGAGCAGTCCAATCCTCCTTTTATTTCTGTTTCTCCTATAATCACTTATCCGGAATCTACAGTTGGTTCGCCCTCTACATCCCATACCACTTCCCCTCCTCATACTACTCATACTACAGCTACACTTACTCCACCTGCTATTCCTAGACCCAATCTACCTAAAGCAATGGCCGCCTGATTTGCTCCTCTTGCTCTTCCCCAAAATCTGCATGATATGCCAGCCGATTATCAGAGTAAAATTCCCATGTTTGATGGCACTCCACAAAGTATCTTTGCTCAGCAACATATAGACAAAATGACGACTTTCTTTGATCTATATGAGATAGATGAAGAGGATGTAACTATGCGTTTGTTTGTACAAACATTTGATGGCGAAGTAAGAAAGTGGTTCAGAGGTTTGACAGCCCGGAGCATTGCTACCTTAGAGGCACTTCAAAGGCAGTTTTTAGATCGATGGGAAATCAGAAAGGATCCACTTCAGATTAATGCCGAATACAACAACCTCAAGCGTAATCATGGTGAGTCTGTTAAAGATTACATAATTAGATTTAATACAGTTTACAATGCTATTCCCGATGATTTGAGACCGTCAAGAAAATCAACACTTCTCAAATTCCCGGATGGTTTCGATCCGGAGATGGCTTATTCATTGCGAGATAGAGATCCGCCTACGTTGGAGGATATGCAGAAAATTGTTGTTAGTGTTGAAGCGAATTTGAATGATAAAAGAGCGAGGATGAAGGCGGAAAAGCGAGTCACAATCAAAGAAGAAGCTTCTACATCAGATCAGCTCCTCCGTAAGGTTGAAAAGATTGAAAGGGCACTTGAACATACTCATCTCAGCAAGCCAGAACCTCAGATCCGTAATCCTAATTTCCGAGGTCCATAGCAGCCGCAATATAGAATCAAACAGCGTGAAACAAGAGCACAAGAGGCAGCAGTTCAGCAGCAAATTAAACCTCCTTTTCAGCAGAATTTTGTTAGCCAAGAATCCGAGGATGAAGGTGATACGGTGGGAGAGGAAAATCACTTTTTCACTCCTGATGATCTGCCTACCTATATTACAGAAGAAGAAGAATTTGTGAGAAATTCAGTCATACATCATGATGAGAACTATATCTTATCAAATGAGGCAGTACTTGAGGAAGAATCGGAGGAATACCAAAGAGGATATCTCAATGCTTTGTCCGCTCAGCAGAGGCAATTAAGAAACCGAGCTGTTCCCATAAATCCCATTCAGAAAAGGAGAGATGCTTCAGCAAAACATGATTCAGCTTCCCCACAGACAAAAGGAAAAGACATAAGCGATCCTTCAGCAGGTCAATCATCATCAGCAAGCAAGTTAGATCAGCCAGCAAGTACACCGAGAGATAAAGTGGAAAAAAGAGAAGTTCCGGTCAAAGAAGGTGAGAAGGTTTCAGCTTTCAGTTTGGAGAATGAAATTTCAAAGTTGAAAGTGTCCATTCCTTTGACGGAAATCATGAAGAACAACACTTACCGAGGCCAAATCTCCAAGATGCTGAATTTTGATCCAATGCTAGACACGGTGAATGTAGAAGATGATCAGCCGGAATTGATTTTTGGGCCTGCTTTAAATGGTGAGTCTCCCGAAAGTGATGTTCCTCCATTCTATATCAGTTTGCAATTGCATGAGTATGTTTTACATAATGCCATGTTTGACTCGGGAGCTTCGCATAATTTAATGCCGAAAGCAATTATGGAAAAGCTGGGACTAGACATCACAAGGAAATATCATGATTTGTATTCGTTTGATTCCAACCGGGTAAAATGTATTGGTTTGATCAAGGACTTGGTAGTGAGCCTAGATCAAATCCCAGCAGAGAATGTTTTGATGGATGTGGTGGTGGCGGATATTCCTCCGCGATTTGGAATGTTGCTTTCAAGATCTTGGGGAGCCAAGCTCAAAGGTACACTTCAGCTTGATTTTTCTTATGCTACAATCCCGGTCTTTGGTCAGATGAGGAAGTTATATAGGGAGCAAAAGATGAAATACATGATCACTAGTAAGGAAAAGATAGTTAATCATCCTGTAAATTATGTACATACAGATTTGGAATCGTTTGTTTTGTTTGCTGATAATTTTAATGAGATAGATAGTCAGTTGGTTCAAGCAGAAGATATACCAGACATTACAGAAAATTTTAGAGAAATTTTGAGAAAAGAAAGTGAAGAAAGGTCCGCTATCATGGAGCCAACAGCTGAAATGAAAGGGCAGCAAACGGAAAATGCAGAGACATCACAATTTCAGCATTTAGAAGACGATAAGGATGGTCTTTGGACCATGGATTTTGATGGCGCTGTGGGCAGCGATGGTGCTGGTATAGGTGTGTGGATTCGAAGTCCATTTTCTGTCCGAAACAAAGTCCCAAGCAAGGTATGAGTATGCTCTTACAAATTGGCATTTGATTGTTCAAACAATGAGGCAGAATATGAGGCTCTCATTGCTGGCCTGAAAATACTTCAGAAATTGAAGGCAAAGAAGATAGCAGTATATGGCGACTCCGAGCTGGTTATAAAGCAAGTGAAAGGTGAGTTTCAGGCCAAGCATCCTCGTATGCGAGCATATCGAAATGTTGTCCTAGATATCTTGAAGCTGTTTTCTGAACATACTTTGACATGTGTGCCCTGTATCCAAAATGGTGTTGTGGATGCATTGGCTAAGGCAGCAAGTAATCTAAAAATCCCCATGAATTCCAGCAATAAGTTTGAGATTTATGTGAAGCACCGTCCTACAGTTCCAGACAATCAAAGATGTTGGCAAGTTTTCCAAGATGATGAAGAAATCAAGGATTTTCTGCAAGTTGAAGGTGAGTTCAAAGACATCTCCATAGACACAGAACCTGAGGAAGTAAATCAAATGGATGTATTGCAGCTTAAAGACGATTTCATTCCTAAAGGATTAATTCCTTTGGAAGAGCTGTTCGATCAAGATGATGTGGCCCGCAAACCAACCTTGAGACCAACGGAAGAAGGTGTCGAAGAAGTGAATCTTGGAACAGCCGAAAATCCGAAGATGGTGAAACTATCGAAAGCATTGTCGCCAAAGGTAAAGAAAGAGTATATCATATTGTTGTCTTCATTTTCTAATGTTTTTGCATGGGATTATTCAGACACAAGTATCATTCAGCATACCATTCCCATAAATCCAAATCAAAATCCTTTCCGACAAAAGTTGAGAAGAATTAATCCTAAGTTGCTGCCATTGATCGAGAAGGAGGTTAACAAGTTGTACAAGTCTGGAATTATAGTGCCAATCAGATTTTCCGATTGGATTTCCAACTTGGTGCCCGTGAGAAAGAAGACCGGTGAGATCCGCTTGTGTATAGACTTTAGAAATCTGAATAAGGTGTCGCTAAAGGACAATTATCCGCTACCCAAGATGGATCATATATTGCAGCGGGTAGTTGGGGCATCAAGGATGTCGCTACTTGATGGTTATTCTGGGTACAATCAGATTTTGGTGCATGAAGATGACCGCGACAAGACTGCATTCACTACTCCATGGGGAACATTTCATTATGCCAAGATGCCATTTGGATTGAAAAATGCAGGTGCCACCTTTCAGCGGACGATGGACATGGCCTTTGTTAATGAGAAGGATGTCTTTTTGGTCGTTTATCTTGATGATTTAACTGTGTTTTCTAAATCTGATGAAGAACATTTGTATCATTTAACAATGGTGTTTCAAAAGTGCAGAAAATATGGTATCTCATTGAATCCAAAGAAGAGTCTTTTCGCCATGAGTGAAGGCAAGTTGTTGGGCCACATCATTTCCAAAGATGGCATTCGTATAGATCCTGCACGTGTGGAAGCTATTCAGCAATTAGAGCAGCCACGAAACAAGAAAGAGATTCAGTCCTTTAATGGCAAGTTGAATTTTCTACGCCGCTTTATTTCGAATCTTGCCGAACACCTTAGAGAAATCACTAACATGCTTAAAAAGGACAGCCAGCTCAAGTGGACTGAAGAGGCGGTAAAGTCTTTCAATTTGGTAAAGTTAATTTTATCTTCAGCCCCAACTCTAATCAGCCCGGATTATACACAAGATTTTATTTCATTTTCATTTGCTTCTGAGCATACATTGGCAGCTGTGCTGATGCAAAAGAGAGATGGAGTTGAGAAGCCCATTGCTTTTTTCAGTCGTATTATAAGGGATGGAGCGCTGAAGTATAATATCATTGAAAAACAAGCATTGGCGCTGGTAAAAGCCTTGAAATATTTCCATGTGTACATACTGAATTCCCAAATTTTGGCATATGTTCCTAACGTGGCTGTTAAAGATGTTTTGGTACAAGCGGAACCGGAAGGAAAGCGGGGTAAGTGGATTGCTGCACTATTGGAGTATGATGTGGAAATTAAGCCTACCAAGTTGATCAAGGGCCAAGGTCTCGCTAAATTGATGGTTGAAACAAATCTCCATGTCCTAGACATTAATTTGATTGCTGCTTTGTCTGACGAAGATGAAGAAAATTCAGCGCTACAGGTATCTAACATCTTTATTTCTTCTCCTTGGTATGCTGATATTGTATATGTGCTTCAAAATTTGTCTTCACCTCCTGGGATGCCTTGAAACAAAGCTAGGACATTGAAGTTAAAGGCTGCTAAATTTTGCATCATCAAATCTGCACTATATTGGAAAGACCCCGGTGGCATATTGCTGAATTGTTTGGTCGAGGAGGAAGCTAAGAGAGCTGTAGAGGATTTTCACAAAGGTGACTGTGGTGGCCACTTGTTTTGGAAGACCACGGCAAACAAGATCCTAAGGGCAGGTTTTTATTGGCCTTCATTATTTTCAGATGTATATAAAGCAGTCAAGAGTTGTCATGAATGTCAAATTTTTCAAGGAAAGCAGAAATTACAGCCCTTGCCTCTCAAACCCATTGAAATCAGTGCACCATTCCAGCAGTGGGGCTTAGACTTCATCGGCGAAATTCATCCAGCATCCTCCGGACAGCATCGATGGATATTAACAACCACCGATTACTTCACGAAATGAATTGAAGCCATTCCCACCCGGCACGCCACGGACTTGGTAATTATTTCTTTCCTTGAAAATAACATATTGTCACGTTTCGGCTGTCCACATAAGTTGATTACAGATAATGCAGCAGCGTTTAAATCAAAGAGGATGGTTGATTTTTGCTACAAATATAACATCTACTTGGGGCATTCAATCGCCTATCATCCGCAAGGAAATGGGCTGGCTGAATCTTCGAATAAATCTTAGGTAAACATCATAAAGAAATTGCTGGAAAACAATAAGAAGAGCTGGCACAAAAAGTTAGTAAATGCATTATGGGCTGATCATGTAAGTCAGAAAAAGTCACTTGGTATGTCACCTTTTGAACTAGTTTACGGGACAGATGCAGTGTTTCCTACTTCACTTAGTATTTCGGTGGCAAAGTTGCTTCAATAAACTAGTGGCGAGGAGGATCCAATGCAAAGGCGGATTAGTCAAATGATTCATTTACAGCAGACACGGGAGGAGGTTCTTCAAAATACTCTTAAGTTGCAAGAGCGCATAAATAAAATCTATGACAGAAAAGCAAAGCCGGATGATTTCCAGATAGATGATGTTGTTTTGAGGTGGGATGCCCGAAATGAAGACAAAGGGAAACATGGAAAGTTCGATAACTTATGGAAAGGTCCTTATAAAATTGTAGCATACCGTGGTCCAAATGCCTTTCTTCTCAAAGAAATGAATGGTGATGATTGTCTTGGAGGGTCAGTCAATGGCCGGCTGCTTAAAAGGTACCATGTCTGAGCATTTTCTGCTCTAGCCATTATCATTGTAATTACCATTTTACTTTTATTTCACTGCAAGTGTGAACTGATCTTTCATCTTTAGTCTGGGGCCCATGGTGAAGGCAATAATTCTGAAGATGGAGATTAGTTGGTGTGAGTTTTTCATGTTATTTTTATCAGTCCATTTTCTGTCCAAAAGTTGAGTTAGTTTGGGTCAAAGTCAGTCCAATTTTCAGTCAGTTGTTAAAATCAATAAAGTTGTCCCGGTTTGGGTCACATGTGTAAATAATGACTCCATTGCCCAATGGTTGAAAACACTGGTCTGCTCTCCCAGAGGTCTAAGGTTCTTGGCACCTCCAAGGAGCTACCATCCCCATTGGAGCCAATGTTAGAGTCGGTCTAGTAGCCCTCCATCAGCGATCAAAACTCTTTGCATTTCATTAGCAGGTGTCTCATCAGTGTCATCTTATTGCATTCCATTAGGCATGCCATAACCCTGATGGAGGAGCTTGTGTCTTTATGTTCCCCTCTTGGCACTGCTGGTTCAAGTTGTTTCAGTCAATAAAAAGTCAATAAAATTCTTTATAGGGTCATTGGTTTTGTTTTGTAGTCAAGGTCCTAGGTCTAGGGTTTAGGTCCAATTTGTCTTTGAGGTCATGTCTTTAAGGTCAATAAATGCCCAGCAGGCCAGAGGGATGTCTATCAAAGCATCACTTCAGAGGATTTCATATTGTACAGCTATTTTTTCTACCTTGAGTTCAAAAACCCTGTTTTTGAAGGCAAGGTTTTCTCATGTTTTGTAAAAATTTGTAAAAATTCAAACTCTCCAGAAATTGGCATGCAGCCCTGGTCTCCTTTGCCAAGACTCTTCAGAAGCTACCTCTGCAAAAATTTTCGAGAAAAAGCATCATTTCAACCAATTTCAAGACAAAAAGGAAACCATAAATCAACAACATTTAAATTTTGAAAAGTGTCATTTTATAAACATTAGAAAGTGGGTTTGAGGGGAAATTAATTCAAATAAAGTTTATAAAAGCCCTCCCTCCCTTGATTTTATCATTATTTGCCTCCAAGACTCCAAAGCAAGAGAAAAAGGCGATTTAGTGAGAAAACCATGCAAGTTGGTGGACAGAGCCCGCGCACTACGCATCAGGACCTGCGCGCTACGCGTTGGGCAGGCGCTATGCATCGGGGCGATCAGCACAGTGGGAAAAAGGCATGGGTGCTACGCGTTGGGCGCGCGCTACGCGTCAGGACCCGCGCGCTACGCGTTGGGGTTTACACAAGAAAAAATTACCTTCAAAGCTTCAAACGACCCCAAATTTCTTCAAGATTGCAGGTAGGCCTCTGATCATCAAAGTATTTTTCTTGATAAAGAAAAATGAGCATGGGAAATGTGTTTTAATGCCATCAAGTTGAAATGAGAAGTTCATGTATATTTGCTTAAAAAATGTCAAAGTGCAAGTAGAGATAGGGTTTTGTTTTGCTGCTCTCAAGGTCATCCCTTTCACTCCCATTTTTTCCCCCACATCCCAACCATCTCCCTTATCATTTTTACCTAATCTCCCTACCAAAAAATATCAAAGGCCCAAAACCCTACCCATATCCCTAAAATCCAATAATATAACCTTAAACCCTACTTCCCATAAAACCTTTGCAAATTATAATGGTATGATGTTGTATATGTCATGATTCCTTCCCTTAATTCCCTTTTTCATGTATTTTCCCTAATTCCCCTTAAAAGTCTCCCTTCCCTAACATCTCCCTTGTGTTATTTTTCCCCTTGAAGCAGCATTTAAAACAGTGAAAACAGCAGGTCATTTGAGCAGAAGCAGCAGTACATTTCAACCACTTTGCTCTTGAAACCATGTCAGAAACCGAAACCGACTATGAGCAAAGTGATGACCGTGAGTCAACACCAGAGGTTGAGGTATAGAGGAGACCTCACAGGGGTGGTAAGGGTGGTCACCATGTGAGAGAGGAGCCCACCTCTTTGACCTATTTACAGGCTTGTCCACTTGTAGTCACATGTTTCTGCCACCTGTCATGTTATGAATTTTGCGAGAGGATTTCTCAAATTCAGCAACATAGGGAATTGGTCCGCTTGTTTGTTTTGCATTTGCATGACGGGAATGTGAATCTGGCAGGGGTGGATTTTATATTGTCACCTGAGATGGTTGCTCAAGCAACAGGGATACCCAATGTTGGAGAAGAGTGGAACAAGCGCAAACTATTGGACAGATTTCAGTATGAGCCCTACATTAAACCTGCATACATGAGGTATATGACTGGTGTATTTCCTTTCAGATTTCTGAGGGATGAGTATGCTCCCTTGATGAGGCTCATCATTCGCTATTTCACCTGTGAGGGCAGATTTTCACGTTTGTATTCGTACCATATCCGCTTGTTGATGCATTTCACACGGGTACGAATGATGAACATACCATTTTTCATGTGCTGGAATATTGAGAAGATGGTGCCCTTGGTGCAGAGAAAGAGCCCAGCAAAGCAACACCGGAGCATCTTTCATTATGGTTTGATTAAGCTTGTGGTCATGCATCAGTTGGCTCAGCAGGGTATCCCATGGGAGGATTTTATCTCTCGAGATTTTTTCACAGCGCCAGCATCACCACCCCCTGAGGTTGTTCATGAGGAGGGAGGACCTTCACAGCAACATGATATCCCCGAGACCAGACATGTCAACTCTCCTCCATTGGTCACATATCAGAAAGGCCACAGGGCCTTATTTGCATCAGCTAGGCGAGTATTTTCTCCACACCCGGTGGAAGGGGTCTCGCCTTCTTCATCAGCACCGCGAGTGTTATCTCCACATCAGGTGGAAGGGGCCTCGTTTCCGACAACAGCACAGGTATCAGAGAGAGGCAAGCAGCCCAAAATTGATGAGGGGCCATCAGGTGATCCAGGCATAGATGTTGTTGACCTCGATATCAGTTCTCCTAGCCTAGAGCCAAAGGAGATCATCCAGCACCTAAGGGCTGAAAATGACTCGTTGCAGCAAAGGTTGGAAATGGCAAATTGGACAATCACCTACTTAGAGCAGCGCAACAAGCAATTGGAAGATGAGCACACTCTTGATGAGTTGCGGAGGATCCATGAAGACCGCAACTTGGCGCGCAAGAGACCCGGTGATTTGGTACCCGTTGAGCGAGAGGCTATGCTTCTCCAGGTCAATGCTCATTTGGAGAGGTTGCTGGCCAAGGCCAATAAAGATAAGGACCTGCTCCGGAACATGAAGAACCACTATTGGGCCCGAATGCACGTATGTAAGGCGAAAATGAAGGTGCTCCAAGGGCGGTTGGCCAAAACATTAAAACGAAGAAAAAGGCCCGATCCCCTCCACATCTTGGCTGAAGCTTCCTTGAAGGAGCATGATGCTAAATGACTCAATTCCAGCACAAATTTCAAAAAAATTTGAGCATTTTTGGTCACTTGTGAATTTTTGGGCAAAAAACAGGTTTTCTTCACCAACGCGTAGCGCACCGCGCGCGACCCTTTCGATGGGCAACTCCATTTTAGGAAAACTCAGCATTTTTTGATTTTTGATGCAAAGATACACCTGCTTAGTAATTACCAAGAGATTTCATCAAGTTTTGAGCCTCCAGAAGGTCAAAAAACAAGCAAAAAATGACTTTCTGCCACCTTTTTGACACCCAGGAAGCAGTCTTGGGAGATTGCAATTTTGGAGGGGCAAATGACCACTGAATTCAGAAATTCCACTTGGGTTGGAAAGTAGACATCCAGAACTTTCCAACAAGCCCACTTTTTCTTCATTTGGACACCGGAAAGTTCCTCAAAAGCAGCTCGAAAGGCGCGCTACGTGTTTAGAATCAGGGCGCTACGCGTTGGGCAATTTTCACAGAAATGCACCTACAGCTCAGCAAAACGCAGTTTTGACTGGATTTGACTTTTTGGAGTGAATTTTGATCCTCCTTGTTGTAAATGATGTAAATTTATGATATTTTGACACTTATTTATCTCTTCTAGAAGATTCATTCATGTGATAGGCAAAAATTTAATGAATGAATTGGTTTCCTAGCTTATAGAGGCAAGTTGTTTTGATTGCCTAGTTTTTAGTGCTCAGTTTAGAATTGGTTGAAACAGCTCTTAGGATAGTGAGATCGACCCCTAGAGGCAAGGAAAGATGTTAGATTGCCTATATTGTGTACTTTCTTGGTCATTTTCATGGTTGGACTCTTGAGGGAGAAAGCTCTATTGTATTACTCATTGTATCTCTGCAATTTTGGCAAAGGAAGAAAGACCAGGGTTTTGCAGTCCTTTTTGGGATTCCTGTGGTTACATGTATTGATGGTGTGTTTCTCTTTGTACTTGTAAGTTTGTTATGTGATTCATCTTCTTAATTTTCCTTCTGCAAATTAGGCAAATGAAGTGTTAAAGTAGAATTCATGATTGCCATGCTCTGCTTTTAAGTTTGCTTAATATTTATGTTTTCATCTGTCTAAAGAGAACTCTTGAAGGTTTCTTGCTCTCTTTAGCTCCTCACCGGTCATTCCTATCCATTCACTTAATTCAAAGGCATCAATACAGTCTCCTACCTTGCCCCAAAGAACCCCCTGCAAAAACTGTGTCCAATCCCTGCACCGAAAATTGCCTTTCCCCGATTTTCCACCGAAATCCTAAAAATCTCAAATCAAACCTTTTATCAGTTTACGAGCCTAAAATCAGTGTTTCATCATTGGTTATCTCACCTGTTGAAGACCTCTATCGAGATAGACTGGAGAGAGCCCTCTCCTGCCCCGTAGGGCTAGCTACGAGGCTAAGTGGTTTGATGTTGCCTTGAAGTTTACCTTTCTCAGCCTGAGGTGAAATTTCAAGCGCTAACACGTTTAATATTCTATCTGCACTTTACTTTATGTACATGTGATTGCTAATCGATGGAATATAATAAGAAAAAGAAGTAAACTGTTATAAGCATAGAACATACCATAACTTAACATGGTATCAGAGCTGAGGTGAAGACAAAGACCAAGCAAGAGCAAGAGCAATCATTGAAGAGAAGATTGGCAAGGCTATCCTAAAAGAACTATGGGGTCCTCAACACTCTTTCCTGCCGAAGACAAGCTCCGTGAGAAAGCTGACTATCACGGATGGAAGATGTCTATCGATCTAACCCTTGAAGATCAAGGAGTGCTGGACCATGTAAGAGGCAATATTGCTGAGCCTTCATCAAATGCATCTGCTGCTGCCTTGAACAAATGGAAAAATGGAGAAGTCAAAACAAAGAAGATCATCTGGGACTCTATCGACAAGCGCTTGGTGGCCTACATCTCTGATCTAGACACCTCCAAGGAAATCTACGACAGACTGGTGAGTTTATTTAAAGTTAATGATGCAAATCAAGTTTTGTTTCTTAGAAATAAGTTGAGGGAAATCAAGAAGGGTAAAGATGAAAGTATGCAAGCATACTTCTTAAGAATCACCGAGATCAAGAACGATCTCCTATCTATTGGGGAAACTATTACTGACAGAGAAATGGCACTCACAACTCTTGAAGGATTACCATCTGAATGGTATGTGTTTAGGACTACTCTTCTGAACTATAATGTAATTCCTGGTTTCGAGGAATTAATGGCTAGATGCATTCAAGAAGAAACAAGGGAAGAAGTGTAAGAAATGCCCATGCCTAAAGGTCCTCCTGCTGCCTTTTCTTTTCATGCAAAGAAAAGAAATAATTCCGGGACTAAATCAAAAGGAAAGGCTAGACCTAAGGCTAGAAGAAAATGACGATGTTACATTTGCGATAAAGCAAGTCACTATGCAAGGGAGTGCCCTGATAGAAAGGACTCACTCTAGGATGATGATCAAAATCCCTCTAATGGCAATCAAAGGAATGACAAATTCAACAGCAAAGGTAAGAGGAGAGCTGGGAATCAAGGAAGAGGACAAGCATTCAAGAAGGCCAGAAATTCTAGGATGTATTAAATGCACCTGACCTCAAAAAGAACCTAGTGTCCATCTCAAGAACGGAAGACAAATGCTACAAGGTAACCTTCAGCGATGGCAAGGTATGTATATGGAAAAATAATGTTAAATATGCCTTTACTCTTGGGTTTAGTGTTGATTCATTATATCAAGTTGATGGAAGTCTGCTAGGTGTCATGTCTTATGACACATCTCTTCAGGCTGAACTTTGGCATCAGAGGTTTTCTCACCTTCATTACAAAGCTCTACTTGGTCTAAAACAAATGGTGACAGGGATGCCCGAATTCCAAGTAGAGAAAGAAGGTGTATGTCTGAGATGTGTCGAAGGAAAGCTCAAAAGGGGACCGTTCCCCTCAAGCCAAAGCAAGACCTCGGATGTATTACAGTTGGTTCACTCAGGCATATCTGAGGCTGACATTAAGAGGGAGACTACTACACCACATACTCTTGAGCAGAATGGTGTGGCAGGAAGGAAGAACCACACATGATGGAAGTTGTCCGAGCCATGCTACATGATCAAAGACTTCTAAAGTTTCTATGGGCTGAAACTACAATCACCGTCGTATATGTACAAAATTGATGCCCTCATCAAGCATTGGGTTCTTAGACTCCTGAAGAAAAATTCACTGGTAAGAAACCTGATGTTTCTCATTTTAAAATTTTTGGAAGCCCTGTATACTTTCATGTGCTGAAAGAGAAAAGGAATAAATTGGGAGCATCTAGAAAGAAGGGAATTTTCGTGGGCTATGGTGAAAATACTAAAGGCTATAGAATCTATGTAGCCAGTCAAAGGGAAGTCATAATTAGTCATGCTGTCACCTTTGACGAAGATATGGCTCTCAGCAAGGTGATCAATCTTCCGACTTTGAGGAGCTCTCAAGAAGCCGACACCAAGGAACCGAAAGAAAAGGATGATGAATCAATGCCTGATGTAGAAGAACCCATGGATCTAATTGATTCTCATCCACATGAGCCTTCCTCTTCTAGGAAGAGACCTTCATGGCTTAGGGGGATACTTGATGATGCTGAAGGACATGTTGCACCCTGAGGAACCTTCCATCAAAATAAGAATCTTAACAGGTATCAGGGATACCTGACCATCATGAGCATGATCATACAAAATGAGCCTTCGTCATTATCAGATGCCGTCAAGCATCAAGCATGGAAGGATGCTATGACCGAAGAATATGAGTCTATTATGGAGAATGATGTTTGGGAAGTAGTTCCTAGACCCCAGGACAAGACTGTTATTACTTCCAAATGGCTTTACAAGATAAAGCATGCAGCAGATGGAAGCACGTAAAAGTATAAGGCTCGTTTTGTTGCTCGAGGTTTCTCCCAAAAGGAAGGCATAGACTATGATGAGATATTTGCACCTGTTGCCAGATAATCGACCATCTGCTCGATCATAGCCCTTACCGCTTCACAAGGATGGAACCTACATCAGATGGATGTCAAGACTGCGTTCTTGCATGGCTCGATCAAAGAAGAGGTCTACGTGGAGCAACCCGAAGGATTTGAGATTTATGATCAAAAATCTCATGTATGCAGGTTGAAGAAAGCTCTCTATGGGCTGAAGCAAGCACCCCGAGCATGGTATGAGAGGATCGATAGCTACTTGATGAAGCTCGGATTCGCTAGGAGTGAAGCCGATCCTAACCTTTACTTTAAGGTTGAAGATGACAAGCCTCTCATACTGGTGTTGTATGTGGATGACCTCTTTCTAATAGGTGCAGACCCTCTGATTCACAAATGTAAGAGGGAGATGGCCTCTGAATTTGAAATGAAAGACCTAGGACTGATGCACTACTTCCTAGGACTTGAAGTATGGCAGAAGCCAAGGGAAATTTTCCTATCTCAAGGGAAATATGTGGTAAAGATATTGGAAAGATTTGGTATGATGGACTACAAGCCTGTGACTACCTCGAGGATCTTAACTTTTAGAAGTTATATGGTAGTGATGTCGGACCAGATTTGGGAAATGCCTCTGAGTTTCATAAACTCATTCGCATTGATGTTCTTGGTGAACCTCTGTCCGAACATATTTTTTGCAGTTAGCATTGTGAGCTCATATTTGGTTGAGCCTCACTGGATTGATGCCAGTTATCTTCTGAGATGTCTTCAGGACACAATCTCTCATGGATTAAGATACACTGCCGGAGATGTGAAACTACTTGGATATACTGATGTTGATTGGGCAGGCAGTTTGGTGGACCGTAAGAGCACTTCCGGGTGTTGTTTCACCTTGGGATCTGCTTCGATATCCTAGATGAGAAGGAAGCAGAAGTCGGTGGCTTTGAGCACCGCCGAAGCAGGACATATTGTTGCTAGCATAACCTCATGTGAGGTAGTCTGGTTGTGAAAGCTCTTCAGAGAGCTGTTTGAATTTTCATTGGATACCACTGTGATTCTCTATAACAACCAGAGGTGGGATTCGATTATTGAGGAATCCCGTATTCGTCGATTGCTCTAGCAGATAGACATCATCTTGGATATGGTAAGTTGATGAGAAAGGAGGTTCCATCGCATTAAGATGATGTACAGGTTGATACACCTTGTCAAAGCCCCAAGGAAAGATCTAATCTGTGATTTTCCCAAACGACTTGGAGTCGGTAAGAAACCATTGTACAAGGGTCCTGCATGTTGCATACATTGAGCTCTGGGAGCTTTGAGGGCTTACGGTTATTACTAGAGCAACATACGACCACAGGGTGACTCACCCTCCCCTGGTGGTGCACACTGGAACAAGATGATTCGCTCTCTTGTGGGACAAGATGATTCGCTCTCTTGTGGAACAGGATGATTCACTCTCCTGTGTAGTAGGATGATTAGTTCTCCTGTGAGGCCTGGATTGATGTGTTCTCCATGGCGATTGTAGTAGGATTGATGTGTTCTCCATGTCAATTGTAGCAGGATTGATGTGTTTTCCTGTGAGGACAAGATTGATTAGTTCTCCTGTCGAGGCATCCTACCCATGCAGTCTGAGACTCATGGGAAGTACCTCTTATCTGATCAATGAGCAGGGAAATGAAGTTAGGGACCATAGTAGTACCGATGGATGCATCGTTGTAACTACCGTACTCCCTACGCTAGGATGACCTCCATTGATCTGGGATCAATGATACTAGTCTGGGACCAGTGGTAGGAGTTGTACCATACTATGACGCTGACTTCGGGTCGGTTGAGACTGGTCTGGGATCAGTGGTACATACTCTGAGACTGACTTTGAGTCAGTGGAGGATGATATGGGTCTGGGACCATTGGAGTTGCACTCACTATGACGCTGACTTTGGGTTGGTTGAGACTAGTCTGGGACCAGTGGTACATACTATGAGACTGACTTTGAGTCAGTATGATACATCCTCGATCATTTCTTCTTCTTCATAATTCGGACAAAAGCAGAGCAGAACAGAACAATGCAAGAGCAGAGCAGAACAGAGCAAAACAGTACAGATCAGTGCAAGTAGAACAAGACAAAGCAGAACATGCAGAATAGAGTAGAGCAGGGCAAGGGTCAGGCTGTACAGGGCAGTGCATTTGATGGATGAATACTAACGACCGATAGACAGATTGCAGATGAAGTTCTCCATGGTTGAGAGGGAGTGTTAAAATTGGCAACCAGGGAAAAAATTCATGTGGGTCATCTTATTCATGGCTGATAAATTTTTTATTAGATTCCTCTCGTCGAGAGGTGTAGGATTGATATAAAGATCATCCAATTCCGATAAGTATTCATGGAGATATGAATTTATTTTGATTATGGAATTATTATCAAGCCGACCTACAACTCATGTAGGCTCAAAAGCCCAACAGTCGCATCTATTCACCCACCAACGTTGTGTATAAATATAAGAGGAATTTTCCTCATTTAGACTCACTCATCTCATCACATCTCTCTCTCTCTACTGCGCAGATACGAGTCTCTTCTCTACTGCGCTGAAATGGTTCTCTCTCTCTCACACATGTGAAGCCGGAAGCTGTTGAAACTGAAGTTGCAACTGCAGAAGTAAAGATTGACTTGCGTGGCCTAGAATATCTCCTCTTTGGAACTGTGTTGTAGGTTCATCTGAACCTCCTTTGAAAGCCACAACTTTTGGTGGTGGAATGAAGTCAATCCGACGAACGGTTTGCAAGATATCGACTGCCCTAGTTTGAAGCCAGAAACTACTGAAACTAAAGCTGCAACTGCAGAAGTAAAGATTGACTTGCGTGGCCTAGAAGATCTCCTCATCTGAACTATGCTGTAGGTTCATCTGAACCTCCTCCGGAAGCCAAAACTTTTGGTGGTGGAATGAAGTCAATCCGACTGTCGGTTTGTGAGATATGGTCTGCCCTAGTTTGATAATGAAGCCGCTAATGATGATGCTACTGATCTAGGGTTTGCTACTGCTGATATGAATCAGATTTATTGTACTATTTCTCTCTGCTGAATTATTGAAGATAAAATAAGATTTGATCAAAGCGTTTCCCCACACATTGTGGGGTTTGTCCCTGGCTAGCCGCCACATCTTGTGTCTCTTGTCTTGGCTTGTTTTCTGTCGATCGTTTAATGTTCTATCTGCACTTTACTTTATGTACATGTGATTGCTAATCGGTGGAATATAATAAGAAAAAGAAGTAAACTGTTATAAGCATAGAACATACCATAACTTAACACATAACGAGATTCTAATCTAGTAGTCCCGAGAATTCACGGACAACACTCCTCATCATTTCCAAGCCTGCTTGAATTTCACCATGGCGTCGTTCCCAATCTTCTAGAGGTTGTTGATCCTTGAGTTTGAGCTTTGCAATTTGTAAAGTAAGTTCCCTCTAGACTTTTATGGTCGCCTCTTGGGCCGTACGGACTCGTGCGGCCATGTGCTGAAGCTTGGTAACTGTTGGAAGGTCCTCGGGGATAGCTAACTCCAGTACCATGCTGCTCGCCTCCATCACCGCTTGTTCTACTGCATGATCGTGACTGACCAAGTCATCATGCTAGAGAATGACCTGTTCTAACTATGCCTTTTGCTCCGTCAAGGTGTGGAGGGCATGACCTTCCCTGGCGTGAAGCTCATTAGTTAGTCCCTCCTGCAGTTGGTAGACTATTTCCCTGGGCAGGGCGGCCATATTTAATCCCCAATTACGTTCGTCACCTGCGACTTCGGCTAGGAAAACACCTACTGGCAACGGTAAGGTGTTTGGTGTGGGCGCGCACACCATCTAATCAATTGTGGCTATGTCTTCTGCTAGATGTAGGTTGACCCTGCCTGGGGGTCACACTTGTACTACATGCAACTGTGCTCGGATCTCCTCCAACACAATTGTCTGCTCTGTGATTAGTTCGATCAATGCACTGGTGGGGACATTGCCTTCTGGCTGGCTAATATCAATGAATTCTCTGTCCAGAGCCTTCGCTGTTTTGGACTTTTTGCGTGCAGGTGGTGATTCCTTACCGCGTGGCCGTTTGACTTGGTCCGCGTGGTCCTGTGTCCCCATTTCATGTTCCAAGTCCATTTCATGATCTGTTGCGGTCTCTTATGTCGGCGGGTTCTTGGGAGCCTCCTGCTGCAAAGTGGCCTGCTGTTCCTGACGTGTCTTTTCTACCAGTTGAATGAGGCACTGCTGGTGTTCCTTCTTCTACTGTTGTGCTGCCATCTTGTCGAGAACAACCTTGTTTGGGGCGCGCCATTCTGGAGGCTAGGCTGCTAATATCGCGTAAATGGCTTCATCTGTGGCAATGAATGGTAATGTGACTTGTTAGTGTTAGTCTTTCTAGCCTTCCTCCAGTGATCAAACATGCTCTTACAAAGTGATTTTGAAGTGTCAAGGTCAAATTTTGTCATTTCAGTGAGTCTTCAAGCAAAATTTGGTCACTAGGCATTAGGTCTAGGGTTTGCTTTCACTCCTTCTAAAGTTGTCCAAATGTTGGTCCATGTCACCATTCAGCTAAGTTTATCATCATTCATAGGGTTTTCATTATCATGTCAATGTCTAATGAGTCAATTTACACCTTGTTCATTGCTTCAGTTACGCCTAGGCAAGGGTTCATTTCCCTCTCCTAGGGTTTTGAAGGCAATTTCTCTTGGACGATCAAATCATTAGCAAAACTTGTATCCAGATGTTCATACACCTTCCCCTATCCTTCATATACCTTATTAAATGCTTCCCATCACTGAGATTCCCCAAATTCCTTATTTTCGCACAAACCCTAGTTTCTAGTTACAACCTGGCAATTTTCTAGGTTGGGCATGTGGTTTGCCCTTTTGGACCCCTTGCCCTCGCTCAATCTCTGAGATTCTACTTTCTCCTACTTCCTAACATCCCTCCCCACTCTCAAAAATTTCCCCAAGAATTTAGAAGCCCCCTATCCCCTTCATTTCGCTTCATTTCCACGAAATTCCTTGTTTCACACATCGGGACAAGTTTCACTCAAAAGATGTTTTAGAGAAATAAAAGATGCATTTTGGGAAAATGAGAGAGGTTTTTGTCCAAAACATGCCAAATAAGAAAAACCTCCTTCACTGTTTGCACAGGTGTCATTTTTTGAGAGAAATGTCAAGAATATTGTTGCCTCAGGAGAATCAAAGACACCTCTGAAGTGACCTTGGGAAAATCAAGTTTTCTCCTAGCTTGGTTGGCCAAATGATTTGCTTGATGGGAAAAATGATAATGAGACACAAAGCTCTTTCCAATGAGCTATCATGAGCTCAATTTGGGGTTGAGGAAGGCATTCAAAGGTTGACTGTAACAGCACTCTTCCTTGAGGCAGCCTCATTTGGCACTTTTTGAGCAGTATTGGTATATTTGACTTTTGACAGGGAAAATGAACTCCAAATTGAAAAATTCTAGTTGGGTTAGAAATTATACTCAAATACCTTTCCAACGAGCTATCCTACACCCGATTCCGACACTGGGAAGGCCTCCAAAAGCCTCCTGAAAAAGCGTGCGACCTGTTGGGTGCGCGCGACCTGTCAGGGAGGTCTTACCAGTTGAGAAAATACACTGGCGCGACCTGTTGGGTGCGCGCGACCTGTTGGGAATTCATCTACAGGAAATTGTTTATAAACTGCAAATTGACCCCAAATCTCTTCAAGGTTGCAGGTAGATCAAAGTTTATTGCTTGCTAAAGCTTGCATGAGCATGAAAATGTGTTTTAATGCCATCAATTTGAAAGGAGAAGTTCATGTGTATTTTGTTTGAAAATGTCAAAGTGCAAGTAAAGCTAGGGTTTTGTTTTGCTGCTCTCAAGGTCATCCCTTTCGCTCCTATTTTTTCCCCACATCCCAACCATCTCCCTTGTCATTTTCACCTAATCTCCTTACCAAAATTATCAAAGTTCCTAAACCCTACCTCCTATGAAACCCCTACAAAATATGATTATGTGATGGTATATGTTTCATAATTGCTTCCCTAAATTCCCCTTTCATATGTGTTTTCCCTAAATCCCTTCAAAAGTCCCCCTCCCTACCATTTCCCTTGTGTTTTTGTCCCCTTGGAGCAGCATTTAAACAGTCAAAACAGCAGGGTATCCCATGGGAGGATTTTATCACTCGAGAGGCTATGCTTCTCCGGGTCAATGCTCATTTGGAGAGACTGCTGGCTAAGGCCAAAAAAGATAAGGACCTGCTCCGAAATATGAAAAACCACTATTGGGCCCGAATGCACGTATGCAAGGTGAAAATGAAGGTGATTCAAGGGCGTTTGGCCAAGGCACTAAAATGACGAAAAAGGCCCGATCCCCTCCACATCTTGGTTGAGGCTTCCTTGAAGGAGCATGATATTAAATGACCTCACTACAACACAAATTTCAAAAAAATTCTGAGCATTTTTGGTCACTTATGAATTTTTGGGCAAAAAACAGGTTTTTCTCCTTGATAGGTCGCGCGCCGCGCGCGACCTATTCGATGGGCAACTTCATTTTCGGAAAACTCAGCATTTCTGGATTTTTCATGCAAAGATACACCTGCCCAGCAATTACCAAGAGATTTCATCAAGTTTTGAGCCTCCAGAAGGTCAAAAAACATGCAAAAATTGACTTTCTGCCACCTTTTTGACAAACAGGGAGCAATCTTGGGAAATTGCAATTTTGGAGGGGAAAATTGCCACCAAATTCAGAAATTCTAGTTGAGTTGGAAAGTAGACATCTAGACCTTTCCAACAAGCCCACTTTTGCCTCATTGGGACACCTGGAAGTGCCTCAAATGGAGCTCCAAAGAAGCGCGACCTATCAGGATTAGGGCGCGACCTATCAGGCAATTTTCATAATTTTTCACCTACAGCTCCAGCTTTGGCCAGTTTTGACTTGGTATGGGATTTTTCACCCTCTTTGATGTAATTAATGTATTTTCATGTTGATATGACACTTATTTACCTATTCTAGAAGATTCATTCATGAAATAGCAAACATTTAATGAATGAATTGGTTTCCTAGCTTATAGAGGCAAGTTGTTTTGACTGCCTAGATTTTAGTGCTCAGTTTAGAATTGGTTGAAATAGCTCCTAGAAGGATGAGCTCGATCCCTAGAGGCAAGGAAAGGTGTTAGCTTGCCTATATTATGTATTTTCTTAGTCATTTTCAGAGGTTGGAGGGTTGGACTCTTGAGGGAGAAAGCTCTATTGTATTATTCATTGTATCTCTGCAATTTTGGCAAAGGAAGAAAGACCAAGGTTTTGCAGTCCTTTTTGGGATTCCTGTGGTTACATGTATTGATGGTGTGCTTCTCTTTGTACTTGTAAGTGTGTTATGTGAAATCATCCTCTTTCTTTTTCTTTTGAAATTAGGCAAATGAAGTGTTAAAGTAGAATTCATGATTTCCATGCTCTGCTTTTAAGTTTGCTTAATATCAATGTTTTCATCTGTTTAAGGAGAACTCAAGGTGATTACTTGCTCTCCTTAGCTCCTCACCGGTCATTCCTACCCATTCACTTAATTTAAAGGCATCAATACAGTCTCCTACCTTGCCCCAAAGAATCCCCTGCAAAAACTGTGTCCAATCCCCGCACCCAAAATTGCCCTTCCCCGATTTTCCACCAAAATCCAAAAAAAATCCCAAAACAAACTCTTTTATCAGTTTACTAGCCTAAAATCAGTGTTTCCTTATTGGTTATCTTGCCCGTTGAAGATCTTTACCGAGATAGATCGGAGAGAGCCCTCTCCTGCCCCGTAGGGCTAGCTACGAGGCTAAGTGGTTTGATGTTGCCTTGAAGTTTGCCTTTCTCAGCCTGAGGTGAAATTTCAAGCGCTAACATGACCCATGATCACTTTGGATCCTTTCGCGCCTGGATATACAAGTGATGCATGTCTACTTTGAACTCGGGTATGCTTTGGAAATTTTTGTAGATCGTGGGGGGCATCCACAGTCTTCGAGCAATCGGTGTCCATATATTCCCTTCCATGGAGGTCCAAAAAGCCAGGATTTTAGAAATCCTTGTTGCGTCCTTTGTAGCCTAGAGTGAAAGATATCGTACTACTTTGGGTAGGCTATCTTCAATGCTGGGAAACAGGTCCCTTGTGGCAGTTCTCCTATAGCTAGAAGGATTGATAAGAGAAACCATGCATAATGAAATGTCTTACCTTTGTCCTATGCTTCTTGACAATTGGTCAGAAATTCGTCGCATAAAAACTGTGCCCAATTGAACTGAACCCCTTTGGTGCACTTCCCTAAAAATGCAATGACCGGAGTGGCACCTCATCTGCGTAACACTTCCTCATGAGTTTGCTAGCTAGTAGCTGAGTGGCAACTCATACTGCACGGTCATTGATGCTTGCTATGACACACCCCTGCTTTCCCTTTTCCACATGGTATTTGGCCTTCATTGTTTCGGCAAGGCCTACCTTGCTACTTGCTCCTGTTATGTCTGTGGGGTCGTTCCCTTTTAGTGGCAGCTGTGTAATTTGGTGGATTAAGTCAGCAGTGATTGGAATCAGCTCTTCCAACCAGAGATACCCATCATGTATGAGACAGAGCAGCTACCGGATCACAAATATGGTGATGGTCACGTGGTGATAGTGAGGTAACGACCTTAGATTGAGTAAGCCCACCCTATCCACACCTAGTAACCACTGCCACGAAAATAATTTGTCTTCGGCCAGTTTAGGGAACTTTTCACTATCTGCAAGGTCCGAATCCTCAAACTTGATGCTCGGAATAGGCCCCAACGGCAACCCTTCGAACCTTATTTCATCCGGAAGAAGCAAGGTCTGAAGTGTAGTCTTTGCAGCGTCCAAGTCCTTTGGTATCTTGGTCATCCCATTCCACGAAGAGAGATATGAAGGTAGTGACGGGAGTTGGAATGCATCATCTTCAGCCTGTGTGTTGATCTGGTCAATCAGGGCCTGTAAATCGTCATCATCCGCAGTGAGTTTGGTGGTGATTTCTTTGCCCTTGTCGACTGTTGACCGTTTGTTGAATCTGGGTGATGCCTGAACTGTCCCTATCGTCTTCTTGTTCTTCCTGGGTTGCAGTGTGCATGGGGACTTTGGAACCTTGGGGACCTGAGTCATGTCCTCCGGCTCTTCCTGATTTAGTTGCAGTTCCTCCACGAATCGTGCTTGGGTTCTAGCCATGGTACTCATAGGGTGCCTGGTAGCTGAGTGCTCACTGTGCTTCACTGGTTCAAGGTGCCAATATTCTAGTGCCATCCACAGGTTATGAGATAAGTACGTAACTTTGAAAAAATCCCTTCCCTCTTTTTCCAGTTTATTAACAGCACCTGGACGACAAATCTTTGCGTATCTAGCTCGGAACTTTCAACTTAATGTCCCACCGACCACTCCTTCCTGATGTAACCCATATTTCTTGTCATGAATAGTGTTGCTAATGGTCATCTCTCGACTGTTCTATGTGGTAGCGCAGTCCTTTGGGTGCAGCTGTGAGCTTGTGGACTGAGTGACTTAGTAGAGAACCATTTTACCGTGCTAGCTTCCAGCAGACTTGTTTATAGTCCCACGCCTCCTTTCAACTACTTGGGGCGGTGAGACTGTAGTCTCTACTACTAGTCAAGTATTCGCACCTCCAGTATGATTTCTTAATTGCCCTGCTAGCCTGGGCTGTGAGCATTGCTCGAGAACCTTCGTAGCCGTTCTTTCATTATGCACCAGTGTGGGGGGTGTGTCCTTCCGTAAGTGCGGGCGCAGCCATGATAACAGGGTGACAACTCGTTCTTATTCAGTGGGATACCCGACTGGGCCAATTCTCCTTATGTGCAGAGTGGCTCAGCTTCAGTGAGTGTTGTAGTGTGTCATTCTGCTGAGCCCATCCCCTCGTAGTGCACTTTGGTTTCTTGGTTGTGCCCCTAGTTTGCTGACGTCGCGGGGCCTGCGGCTACCCTACTTTTTCTGAGCTTCCTTCTGTCTTCTATTACAGGCCAATCTAACCCATGGTATCTGCAACTTCCCCTTGGGGTGTTTTATCAGGGGCCCACTATGCATACTTTTCCCTGATTCTCTGCTGACCTTGTCATCGGCCACTGGCGAATTGGTTTGTGGTGGCTTTGGGCTACCAATTCTAAGCTGGTTGGGTGTCTGCACCACAAACACCTGCAACCTATGATGGATGCTTACCCTGTTTTTCTCTTCAATTTGTGTGCACGCCTACCTTCAACATCCGTGCCACTTCCTTTGCATCTTTGGGACTACACCCTTTCCTGAAGCAATGGTTGTGCGTAGTGCCTCCGTGGATACTTATGGCGGGTTGGGTTTCAACTTCATCGATTCATACTGATCGACTGGTTCTTTTTCTTTCACGGCAATGTCATTAGCTGGCTGCTCCTTTGCCCCTATTGTGACCATCCTGTTACAATTTAGTGTGGTTACTTCTTGCAGTCAGTTCTGCCATCGTTCAACTTCTTCGTCTGAGTCCGACGTGCAAGAACTTTCACAGTCCCATGAGAGTCTACCCTCCGTTGTTGGATTTACCCTATCTTGATCTTGGGCTATGATCTAGTAGATACAATCCAATTCACCATCACTGTCTTTATCGTGCACAGGTTCAGTGTAGCATGCCCCTTCATTTGGATCTAATGGAACCACTACGCGGAGAGATTTCTTTTCGAATATCATTTTTTATTTTTTGAGGTTGATGAATCCATTCATATCTATTGCCCAATCTATCCCTAACAAAGTTGAATAAGGGTTACTATCATCCACGATTTTTGTGACCTCAAAATTGGTTTGTGTGCTAGTGCCATCAATGTCCACTGTAACCCCTTGCAGTCTTCCCATAGGCAGGATCTTTTGTTGGTTAGCCATCCATAATTGGATCAAGGACCATTGCAAGGTAGGCCTGCCCATGCACTCCGAAGTTTGTTTTGGTAAGACATTCGCGTCGAACCCCAAATCCAAAACGACTTGGTCCATCTCATAATATCCAATCTAGACAGTCAGTCGCATTTCCTGCCCGGTGAGCAAAGCATGTTTTCCTAACTTTTGGATCATTCGAGGTTCGTTCTCTTCTACACATCTAGTTATCAATTCTTGTAGTCCTTTCACTGCTTTAGCATCCTTGAGTAACTTCATGCATGTCTCCAAGAGGGTGGTTATCAGAGAAGTATCCTGTTACGGTCCAAGTTGATCCTTGCTACCTGAAGTAGATGCTTCTACGAAATTCCTCTTAGCTTCCATAAAGGTTTCCCTCACTCGCTCCAAATCAAATTTCGGTTGTTTTGAGGCATCCTTACGGACCCACGTATCCTCCTTCAGCTTCTTCCCCCTATCTTCCCCTATAGCTGCACCACTTCTGAGCATCATATTTATGTTAGGGTCTTCTGTGTGTGGTTTGGCCTTCATCATTTGGACGTTCTAATTGGGGTTAGCCAGAAGCACCCCCTTTTCCCGCATCTAAGCAAGTAGCATGGGCAAATCAACTACTTCGTGATCAAAATGGTAACAATACAGGCAACAGGCTTTGGTCGGGTTCGTGCAGCCCCACGTGTAATGCCCTAGTTCTCCACAATTATAGTAGATTAATTGTCCTCGTCCTTGTCAAGGTCCCATTCCCCCACGGCTGCGTCTGTGTCCTTGGAATCCCCCTCGCACAAATGGTGCAGCAGGATCCTGCCCATGGGCCTCCATCTACATCCTATAAGCAGGTGTTCGATCCATCAACATCTTGTAACTATGACAATTTATTTCATCGTGGCCCACCGTCCTATAGAAGTTACAAAATAATTGTTGGGGGAGATTGTCTTAGGTTCTGCAATAGGTGACAATTTTCCATGGCATGCTTTGCTCCCACCTAATAGATTGTGCACTAGAGTGAAGGAACTGTGCTTGGCCTAGCTTGTACCTCTGGTCACAACGGTATTGGTCCCCCCGCTACCCCATAGTTCTTGAAGACCGGATAGTGGTTGTTATCGTGGCCCTAGCCCTTACATTTGATACACCACACCTCTTCCTGTACTTCTAGTCAAGGCGTCTGCCCTTATTAAAACTTTGCATTTCTAGACATAGGTTTTGTATTTGCACTTGGATTTGTTGTACTCCCAACCCTGGATCCTGTATTGGGGTTTTGTGCAACCTCATTGCTATCTCCAATGCTTCAGCTTGGGTTGAAATCTTTTGTTGTGACAGAGCTATCCTAAGATGTGATGTTAATGACATGACAAACCAAGCACAGTGCTACACATCCGACAGTTTCATGTTTGCCTCACGGATGGTGCTTTTCAACCTCTGATCCAGATCCCACGGAGTTTCACCAGGAAACATTGTGATTTCCTTAAACCCAATAATCAACTGTGCTTCTGACTTTGGTTGACCAAATTCCTTGTTTAGGGCCTCCTGGATTACTACTATTCCCTCATTTGGATGATCTCTTGAGTATTTCATGTACCAGGTCAACGCGTGGTCCTGTAGTGCGCTAACTAAGGTAGCCTTCTTGATGTTATTATTCGTGATGCCCTGAGCATCCCATACAGATCTTATCACAAACCAGAACTAGCTTGGTTCCTCATTTCCTACACCTTTAAATATCGGTAGCTGGACTGCGCTCGCCATCCCAACTTTTGGTGGTGGGGGGGGTGGGGTTTGTGTTAGTGTGGATAGGTTTGATGTAGGTGACATGGGTGGTGGTGTGGACGGAGGTGGTATTAGTGCGAAACGCTCCTTAATCAACTGGAATGCACTTCCTCGTGAGAACCTTATGAGATCTTCCTCACTCTCCCATGAGACAGAAATCAACAAACTATTCTCGACCCCTCGGTAACCCCTTCCGCTCCGCGTTACTCTAGACATCAATAGACACACATAATTTGTTTTTCACACAACAACATCTTAATCCAATTATTCAATGATTTGATATACTTACCCCATGGTCCTTGGAGAAATCACCTTTTCGCTTCACTATAACTCACGGTTGTATCTATCATGAACTCAGTGATAAATCCTCCTATTACCCAATCCAGCCAATGATCTACTACGCGTGCGATTTTATCTTCGGTAGCTTCTAGCTTGTGCACCAGTTCCAAGGTCCACACAATAGGCTAATCTAGTCTGCACCTTCCCATGCTGTCAGCTAGCCTCGCGATCCACTCATACAAATCTATCAGAAATGTCACGAAGAAGATCTTGTGGATATCTGTGTATATATAGCAGTCCAACCAATATTCCTTCAATATCTGCGGGTTTCTATTTTCTTGAACTGCGAACTTGTGGAGCTTCAGATCCCACCACTCTTCAAGCTCTTTCTTTGTAGGGTTCTAGTGATTCCATATCAGTCACCCCTTAGGCAGATCCAGTCCCAACAACGAAACCATTTGTTGGCTTATATTTGTCTAACCCAGGTTTGGAAGAGTTATTTAACCAAACAAATCCTGCAGCCACCGGCCCTTTCAGAAACATCTCGCAGAGCGCGGATTGAGGTCTAACCCGAGGTAGCAAGGGAGGGTGCTGGAAATAGGTTTCCACACCCTTGGGATGTCTAGATGTGGTATGGATGTTTTGCACACTATTCTGTAGCCTCGCGTTGCTTTGCTTGTGCGCCGATTTGAGACAGGGTTATTCCTCACTACTAATTAAGGAGTTTTATAGATCATATCTACTTGTGAGGGTCTCTAAGCAAACATTTAATCAGAATAACCAGTGTGCCCATTTAACAGAGATACAGAACATAAACATACACATTAAGATTCAATGGAAATACCAATCATAAATTAACCAGATCCACAATAGCTCAGATTGACACAGTGTTTCATCAACTTATCTTTATTGCCACTTTCTCACTGATACATCCAGATCTACCCTACGCACTCAGCTGCAGGGGTCCATGCACATAGTTGCGGACTCTACCAAGCCTCTACACACACAGCTGTAGAGCCTCTATCTACCACCCACTACCCTCGACTCGGACTTACAGATGCTCCAACACTTCTTAGCTCATAAACCCATTACAATTCAGATCATTCATGCTCCAAAAACTAGCTACCCTTAACCATAGAGCCTCACTCTATTTATACCTTTCCATGGTCTACGAACCATGGGCGAGCTGACTCAACTTGAATTTTTTTACATTATTCTTGGGCGGACCACCCTTTGACTTGACTTATTACAAATTGCGCTTTGCACATCCCGCAGAGTCTTTATGCTATCTCTACCCAAAATTACGGGCTTTGTGCCCCATGACCATTACGCAGGGCTTATGCTACCAAACACCATTGCTATTTTAATTGATTCTATAGCTAGCCATAGTTATCTTGATTCTAAGTTAGCTGAAAAGTTTAAATTGAAGAAAACGAAGCATAGTAGGACTTGGTTAGTTCAATTACCTATAGGAAATAAAAGAAGAATAATTGAATTGGTGAAGGATTGTCCAATCAATATGAATGGGTTAGAGACAAATGTAGTTTTGAACATAATATCCTTAGGATCATATGATTTCCTAATTGGCATGGATTTTCTGGAAAAAACATCATACACTACGAGAGTATTATAACAAGAAAACCATTTACCTAGAGGAAGAAGGGAAACAATGGGAAGTGTAAGGAATAACAAGGAAAATTTTTGTTAGAGAAATATTGGCTATGCAACTGAAGAAAAGTTTCAGAAAAGGGCGCCAAATTTATGTAGCCCACATGGAAGTGATGGCTAAGGATCAAGAACCAAGTCTAGGGGATCACCCAGTACTTAAGGAATTTGAAGATGTCTTTCTTGAAATTTCAGGGTTACCACCTATAATAGATATTGACTTCTCTATATACTTGATACCTTGAGTTGCACCAATTTCCAAAAGACCATACATGATGAGCACACCATAACTAAAATATTTACAAATGCATCTAGAAGAGTTTTCAAGGAAAGGGGACATATGTCAAAGTGTATCACTATGGGGTGCCCTAGTCTTATTTTTTATAATGATGGACGATACACTAAGACTGTGCATTGAATTTCATTCGTTAAACATGGTTACAGTGAAGAATAAATACCCATTTCCCAAAATATATGATTTATTTGACTAGCTTAAGCAAGCTAAAGTATTTTCTAAAATTGACTTAAATTCAAAGTATAACCACATAAGGATTAAGGAAGAGGACATCAATAAGACAATGTTTTGAACTTGATATGGGTGTTATGAGTTTGTAGTGGTACCATTCGGGCTATCTAATTCACCAAGTGTTTTCATGTGCCTCATGAATGATATCTTCCATAATTATCTAGATAATTGTTTTATTGTATTTTTGGATGATATCCTCATAGATTCCAAATCTGAGAAAGAGCATGAACAACATTTAAAGCTAGTACTATAGGTACTTAGAGAGAATCACTTATATTCCAAGCTAAGTGTGTGTTTATTTTGTCAAAGAAAGATTCATTGTTTAGGTCATATTATTTTAGAAGAGGGGATAGCAATAGACCCAAAAAATATCAAAGCAATTGAAGAGTGGCCAACACCTAATAATGTGATACAAGTTAAGGTATTTCATGGATTTAGTAGGCTATTATAAAAGATTTATCGAATATTTCTCCATGATAGCCCATCCTATTACCTCATGGGAAAGAGGTTTCAGTTAAGAACTGACAATAGTGGGTTAAAGAATTTATTGGGAAAACCAAATTTAAATGCTAGAGAAAATCAGATGACAATAATTTTTGGCTAATTATGACTTTGAAAATAAGAATATAAAGGAGAAGAAAAATAGAGTGGTTGATTCATTGAACAAGAGGGTGCATGCAATACATTCTACATCCACAAGAACATGCAAACCTAATTTAAAAACCAATATTTTAGAGGTTGGGAATTCATATCAAGATTATATGGAAATACAAAGAAGCCTACAATAAGGAAAAGTGTAGCCCAAATAAAAGGATTATGAAGAGAAATAAGATGGAGTCCTTTTGTATAAAGGCATGATCTATGTGTTGAATTCCTAGGGGATAAAAAAATAGTGTTGAGTGAGATGCATGGAGTTCCTTATCTTGGGCATCTAGGGTATCAAAAGACAACCACAACGGTCCAAAAACAATAATTTTAGCTAGGTATGAAGGAAAAAATGGATGATTATATAGCCATATGCTTGGAAATCTAAAAGATTAAAGCTAAGAATAGGAACCAAATGGGGGTTTCTACAACCAATACCCATTCCTCAGTGGAAATGGGAAATTATTTCCATGGATTTCATTAAAAGTCCACCCTTAACAATGAAAAAAGATGATTCAATCATGGTTTTGGTGGATAAAATCACAAAGGATGCCCAATTAATTCCAATGAAGTCACCACACAAGGTATCCAATCTTGCTAACATTTACATGAGATAAATTCCCAAGATTCATGGTATTCACAAGGAAATTATTTCATATAAAGATCCCAGTTTTACGTCTAATTTGGATAGGATTATTTAAGAGATTTGTGATTGATTTAAATTTTATTAAATCATAGCATCTAAGTTTAGATTTTTAAATAGAAAGAGTTAATGATGTTAATGAAGACATGTTGAGGATGCATGAGGTGGAAAAACCATTGAAATGGGAAGAATATGTACACTTGGTGGAGGTTTCTTATAATAATGGGTACCAAGCATCTTTGAATATGAACCCAATTGAAGCCTTGTATGGTATGAAATGCAACACCCAAGTGAGTTGGGAATGTCAAATTGATAAGGCCATTGTTGGTCCATATTTTCTCAAGGAAATGGAAGATCAAGTAGGAAAAATTAAACAAAGTTGGAAGGTCTCCCAGGACAAACAAAAAATTTAGGTGGATAAGAAAAAATCAAACATGGAATTTAGAATTGGTGACCATTTCTTCTTGATGCCGAAGAAAAGGAAAATATCATTGAAATTAGGCATCTGTGCAAAATTGGTAGCCCGATATTGTGAGAAGTTTGAAATCCTAGAGAGGATTGGCTCGATTTCATGTAGGATTTCATTGTTGGGTAATTTAATTATTGGTTAAATGACGTCATTAAATTGTCAACCAGGTTTTGTGAGCTTGTGAAGTGTATGTGCATTGTATATGCTAGGAAACTTATTTTTAATCAAAGAAAATAAATCTAAATACAAAATAGAAATATAACCTATTTATGGCTAGTTCTTAATAAGCATACACACATGTTTTGTGTAAAACGCCATTCAACTTCAACGTAAATAAACTTCAAATTAACTATGTTAATTCTCAAGAAGTTGAAAACCACTCTTAGTGAACATAAATTGAAATATATTCTATTTGAGCAGAAACTGAAATCTATTCTAATTGAACATGAAATGGAAATATATTCTATTGGAAAATGAAAAGAAGTCTAATCTAATTGACTTGAAAAAATTATTTACTCTAGAAAGATTTTGAAATGGTTTTATTATGATTCTTATCTAAAGGACATGAAAAGAAGCATATAACTAATTAAAGAACTAGATTGAAGAAAATAATAATATACTTGTGAAGAATAAGAAGTGGAATCAAAATTATGAAAAGAACAAGCTACTATACTATTTCTCACAACTCCGCAAGGGGACCTCCTAGTGAGCGTGAAAGGCTAGGAATTTAGATCACTAGATTTTTATTGTCAACATAGCTACAATTATGCCATGGAACAAAGTATTTGAATCACTGTAGTAATAGAGTATTCTTCTCTAGAGAATACTATTAATTCAAACTTAACACTAATTGTCGTTTGCTTCCAAATTGAAGAATTTTATCATGTCTTATGAATTAAAATCTCAAGAAACTAATGCCAAGAAGTAAGTTTTGGATTCAATATATAAGCTTTGAAATCAAAATATGAAATTAACTCTCATGATTCACTACTGAAAGAGTGAATAATTATAGGAATTGACACATCATCAACTTAGATTATAGACTCCAAATCTTACTAGCTTGATTCTTTCCATGCTCACTCGGTGATATGGTCAACTCCTTGACATTTTGCATGAGAATAATACTCCATAGACATTTTTGACTCTTAGTTTGTCCAACAAGATTCACACATCTCGTGAGCTTCTAGTTGCACCCAATAGTTGGATCTCCATGTGGCTAACATTTGGAAACTATTCATATGTCTTGTTGATCTCCTAACACATGTGAACATGTTCAACTTAGGATTTGGCTGGAGAAATGCTAGTTAGCTAGATAATGTGCATCTTTTGGTAGCTATAGCATAGTTTAAATCAATTTCACAAAGAAAACATAGACTATGAGCTGAGAGTGGATGATTACCTTTTTATTATAGCTTTGCATGACCTGGATGACCTATAATTCATGGATGCAGTGAAAATTTGTACAAAATGGATGAAAAAAGGAAAATGGTTTATCAAAAGGAGGATAATTCAAAGGTTCAAAATTCCCCCACACTAAACGTGTTACATCTCCTCATGTATAAAATTTCAAAACTTAGAGAGGTTCCCTTTCAAAGAACAGCCTCTGATGCATGGATCAAAACATCTAAGTTTGTTGGTGTTCCTTTTCTCTATACATTCAATGACCACCTTTGTTTTCTCATCAACAACTTTCCTTGTAATCACCTGATCATTTGTTTAAGAATCTTATTATTTTCTTTGATTTTCTAATTCTTCTTGTACCAAGAACACATTCTAAGTAGCATGGATTCATTTTGAGCTTTCATTACTTTATATTCATCTTTTGTGTGCCCATTCAATAGTTGTAGTTCATAAACTTCTTTCCTTAATGAATTGATAGTTTCTTGATCCTTATGAGAAGTAGTTTTTATTTCATGCTTAGATAGATCTGACATAGGATCCTTATTCAAAACATATTCATGAAATTCTAGTTCCAAGGAAAGATTTACCTTTTGTCGTGCCTTCTTTTCTAATATCCTAAATATTCACTCACTGTTGCTGAGCAAAGTCGATATTTGGGGTCTTCCTTACAAGAATCTAATCATATGGAGGTTTTGTGGCCATTTCTATTTAAATATTTTTGAATTCATCAAGATCTATAGTCTCTAGTGTCTCTTGATTTGTTTTCTTGCTTGAATTTTTAGTGATCCTCTCATTGCTTCTGAGTTGCGGCTTAGGTTCCATTATTCTTTGAATGTTTTTTCTTTTGTTGCCTTGTATTTGTTCTTTTCCTCTGTTTTCTTTTGGTGCCTTTGGTTTCTCTTCCATGTTGTTGGTTTCCTTTCTTTAAACATCTCCAAATTTACTATCTTTCTTTTTTACTTGCCTCGTAAATTTTCTAAGTGGAATATTGTCTTCTACCTCATTGTTTTGAATCTCCATCTTTGTTGGTTCATTTGATGTCAAATTCTTCGATTCCTTTGTTCTAGACTTAGGGTTAGGGTTTTGAAGAACCCTACGTTGAATTATTCTAATCTTCGTGACCTCCTCTTCTTCAAGTATTTCCACAAAATTATTTTTGATGAGGAAATTTTTCCAATTGTCACCAGTGGTTCTTAAATGCACCTCTACAAGGTTTTTTACTAATCCATGGTGATACAAGGTTCTATTAATATTCTTGGAATCCCTTTGTATGTTGAATGCCACTTTCTTGAGACTCCACATTATATAATATGGAAAAATCAACTCTTTATCCTTGATAAAATGCATCAAAACCCTAACATGATAAAAGAGTAATGTTCCATATATACCTTCGCATGTAAGAAATTTTTTAAAAACCAGTAACAAATTTCTCCATTTGGACTTAAGTGAAAACTTTGGAATTCCCTTTTTGAAAACTAAAACATCCATAATTGGGTTGTGAAGGAATTTTTTCCACTGCTTATCCTTGAAACATGGTTCTTAAACCAACTCTCTTGGAAGCTCTATCACCTATGTTACAAAATATTGTAATCTCCAGCCTTATTTCTCTAATTTCAACTTCTACACCATCAAAATCTCAAGTGAATGCCCTGGTCACCTTAATTTGATACCCATTGAATTTCTAAAAAGTCTTAAGCCACCCTACTTTTGTAACTCCTCTCGAACCTTTGGGTAGGAACTGAGAAAATTTACTCCATTTGGCTCATATTGAACAATTACACCCATCATCGTGATAGAGAAGTCTTATCTTGGAACTGCCTCTTTTTGATAGGGTTTTGATGGAGAAATGAGCAAAGAGATGGATGAACTTGGTAGTGTGGAATGGTTAAAATGAAATGGATGCTTTAATGTGGCGGTAGAATTGTAATAAAACTCTCCCTCTTGAACTCATGATTTATCATGATTTTATAGTTTTGATCTTATAGGACCGTTGTGATTTTCAAGATTCGGTTTATTCACATGCCATGAGGGAGATTTTTGATATGATTGAATGACATATGGAGTTTCAGAAAGGGGATATGGTTATAAAATACGAATAAGGTCATAAATATAGGTCATTATTTCAAAAAGTGTATTCAATAATATTTAATAAATCCATTAGCTCATAAATCTATAATTTCCTTTAATGAAAATTGATTCAACATTCTATAGTCACCTTATAATGCATATCTCTTGGTGTACTAATTTATCCTTTCCTCGCAAGTCCGTAATGCATTCTTGGAAGAAACTGGCTATAAAATGTGAAGTAACTACAAAATGTTGCAAATTCTGTAATATTATCTTCAACATTGTTGTTTATTTGAAACTTGCTGCTACTAGATGTCGATAATTCATGAGGATGTTGATGTTTAATGGAGTTTCTCATTTAAAAGAGAAACAAATTCTTGAAATAATTTATTTGAGCTTAAAATTTTATTCTATAAGGAAGTAAGGGGACAAAATAAAATAGGAAAAAGAGGGGCATGTGAAAATCCTAGCTGCCAAGGATCCCTTGGTTTTCAACCAAGATTTTCTGCAAAGAAATTCTAGCAATGTTGATATTCATGTCTATGCTTTAATTTTTATTTTTATACTTATTTTCTCCTCTCTCTCTCTCTCTCTCTCTGTCTCTCTCTCTCTCTGTCTGTCTCTCTCTTTTAAATTGAAAGAAAGAAATTACATTTCTTTTGGTAGTAGGGGAGAAAAATATCCTTTTTCTACCAGCTTCAGATTAGGATTCACTTGGAAATGTCTAACAAACTCTTCCTTTGTTAAAGGTTGATGATATAAATTTAATCTATGTCCATTAACAAGGAAGGTGACTCCTTGTTCATCAATAGTCTTGATTCTAACTGCCCCATTATCAAAAACAATTTCTATTTCATAGGGACCAACCCAGTGTGTTTGAAACTGTCCTTGAAAATATTTAAATTTAGAATCGAAGATAAGAGCCCAATCACATGGCTTGAAATTTTTGACTTTGATGAATTTATCATGCCAACTAGTCCTTTGTTTTTGAATTATACTTGTTCTTTATATGTCATCTTGTAAGATTTCATTTAGTTCAATCATTTGTTCCATTCTTTGCTTTTGTGCTTCAGAAAGATCAAGCCCCAACTTTGTTGTTGTCCTGAAGGTCTCCACTTGGAATTTAATAGGAAGCAAAACTTGTTTCCCATAGATAAGCTCATAAGGAGTATGCTTAGTAGTGTTTCTCCATGTGCTGTGGTATGCCAAAAGTGCTTCTAGAAGCCTTTATGCCCAGTCCTTTCTATGCAAATGTACAATATTTGTTAGATAGATTCAATTACTTTTTTGGTGGATTCCACTTTCCCATTGGTTGGTGGATGGTACGTAGTTGATTTGTGGTGTTTGATTTTATATTGCTCCATACTTTTCTACACCAATTTAGATGTAATTTGAGCACCTTGATCTATCACAATTTCCCTTTAGACACCAAATCAAGTGGAAATATCCTCAAAATGAAATGTAACTACAACATTTTCAGTAGAAAAAGTAAGAGACTTTGATTCTACCCATTTTGTAACATAATCTATACAAATAGGTGTGTATCTCTTTTATCTAGATGGAGATTGATGGCCCCACAAAATATAGAGCCAATTTCTTCAATAGGCTCTAGGATTCAGTCATTCCAAATCTTTCCAACAATTTTACAACGTATTTTCCTTGTTAAAGGAAAATCTCACTAGGATTTTGCCACACCTCAAGGGCGAAAAAGTAGTGCATGAGACCGAGGTCTTTCATCTCAAATTAAAAGGATAGATTTCTCTTAGATTAAATCATCAAAGGCTCACTACCTGTCAAGAATAGATAATCAACATATAAAACCAAAATCAATTGCATACCTTGGACTACCTTGAAGTAGGGGTTGGGATCCACATTGCTTCTTGTGAATCCCGACTTCACTAAATAATTGTCAATGCACTCATACCAATCTCAGGGAGCTTTCTTTCAACCATAAAATGCCTTCCTCAACTTGCAAACATGTGTTTTTCGATATTCCACCTCAAATCCTTGTGGCTGCTCAACATATACTTCTTCCTGTAACATGTCATGTAAGAATGAAGTCTTTACATTCATCTCATGAAGAGCACATCCCTAACTTGAATAAAGGGCAACTATAGAACATATGTTTGTATATCGAGCCATAGGAGAAAATATGTCATCATAATCTCCTCCCACTTTCTAAGAGAATCCTCGAGCTATGGACCTTGCTTTGTATTTCTCAATGCTACCATCTATTCCATGCTTTATCTTGACTAGCCATTTTGAATTTACAACATACTTCCCCTTTGGTCTAGGTACAACATCCCATAAATCATTTTCACAATCGATTGATATTCCTCAACCATAGTATCCTTCCAAATTTGTTCTTTTACATGTTATTCGAATGAGGATGGTTCGACTTGAATCATAGTGGTCATGGCCACAAAATATCCTTGATACCTCCATGCTTGCTTCCTTTATATGAATAATCTATGGATAGGGACATTTATTTCAAAATCCTATAAAGTATCACGGAGCCAAAGTGTTCTCTTTCTAGTAGATGACCACTTGGAGGCAGATCTAATGGATCCATAGGCTCCATGGGATCATCATCAATATTAGATTTAGGTATAGAAGGACCATCTAGAGTATCCTTGTCATCATTCTCGTCCTTGGGAGGAGGAGATAGAGGAAGATCTCTTACTTTTCCAAGAGATACATCTCCATCGAATGTTACGTCCCTACTAATTTCTACCTTCCTCTAACCAAGAATATAAATTCTATGCGCGTTAGAATTTTCATAATAACCCACAAACGTACCTTTCCTTCCTGTAGCTTAAAATTTGTTCCTTTTGTCCTTCGACACATGAAAATATACGCGGCATCCAAATACACGAAGATGGCTAATATCAAGCTTGATACCCATGAATATTTCTTCAAGAGTCTTGTTTTCTAATGCTTGATGAGCACCCTATTTTGAACATATACAACAGTAGATGTAGCTTCGACCTAAAGTAACTTTAGCACCTTTTGATCATGGAGCATAGCACGAGCAACTTCGAATATAGACCTATTCTTCCTTTCAGCTAGACCATTATGTTCAAGAGTATATGGCACAATTGTTTCCTTCTTGGTTTTGTCCTTCTTACAAAATGCTATGAATTCTTTTGACATGTATTCCCCTCTATTGTTGAACTCGAAGACTTTGATTCTCTTTCATGATTGATTTTAGATCAAGGCTTTGAATTCCATGATGTTTCAAAGGCTTCATCCTTGTGATTAAGATAGTATATCCATGTATTTCTTGAGAAGTCATTAGTAAAGGTGATGTAGTAGAGATGACCACCAATAGAATGTACAGGCATTAGACCACATATATCAGAATGAATGAGATGGACAATGTCATTTGTCTTATGTTGAAAATTGGCAACAAGAAATTGCTAAAAATAGAAGTGCTAAAAATAGCACTGCTAAAATAGCAGTTTGGGCATCAATGCTAGATTGTGCAACAGGGAATGAAAAATGGAAGTGCTAAAAATAGAAGTTCTATTTTTAGTAGTTCAAGTTGGATTCCTATTTTTAGACAATCCCTGGTCTAAAATAGGAAGTAAAATTCGAATTTGGTCTTACCAGTAGTTTGAATATTAGTTAATTAATTCTCCATGAGTTAATTAGTTAAGGAAAATCAAACTTGAAGTCTTTGTGAGAACATGCAATAATTTCTCCACTGATTGGGGAATGTGTCCTTGATTTGCTCCACTGATTGGGGAATGTGTCCTTGATTTGCTCCACTGATTGAGGAATTAAGGATGAGTTCTATATTGAGAGAATCAGTTGACTTAGTTTAACTTATTCAAGTTCAGTTATATTAATTTAACAATTTGTTAAATTAATTAGATACAGTTTGTTGATGCTTGCATGCATGTGACAGTTGTTATTTTCAGATAACTGAGTATTCTCTCATGGATAACTAATGCATGGCAGTTCAGACAGAGACCAAATTGAGATCAGAGAAGGGATAGTGTACTATCAGTTGGATGAATATTTTTCCTATAAAGGAAGCTCATCCATGATGAGGATTTATCTCCTTTAGGTTTGTGCAGTTATTTCAGAGGTCAATGTTGTGTGTGAGGTGAGAATTACATAGGTTGTAATTGGAGGACTCAGGAAAACTGTGCATAGAAATAGGAGGCTTGGAGGGTAGAGGAGAAGGTTTGTGAGAAGCCTTTGACTGTCTATGAGAAGCAGAGGGATTGTATTGAGAGCTAGATAGATTCCAAACTAAGGCTTTGTGTAATCCGGACATATTTCCACTTGTATGATAATACAAAGATGGGGTTTTAGGCAGGTGCTTTCCCCGGGTAAATTCTTCTGTGTTATGTGTGATTGATTTCTCCATATTAGTTATATGTGTTCTTATTAATGTTTCTCATGTTCGATTAAGCTTCCGCAAATTTTATGTTAGATGTAGATCTAGTATTATGCTTTAGTACATTGCATATATCAATTTGATCTATAGGTGAAATTTCTACATGATATCAGTGATCTAGCTGATTTGTAGAGAAAATTCTACATGGTATCGGAGCACAGGTGATCGAGAAGAGAAAAGTATACTGAGAGGACATTCAAAGTTTTTAGTTTTGGGCCGAGAGTTTGCAGAGTAGATCTGAAAATTTCTGTACAAAATTTTCAGAAATAAATAGCAGATTTGGATTCCTTGCGGAAAAATACCCAAAATCAAAAAAGAAAAATCGGTTGAATCGGAGTTCGGATGAGGGAGATATCACTGATTTAAAATCAACTCTTTTTCCAGAAAATTTTGTGACAGCGGGAAAGTGGAAATAGATTGGTGTGCTAGCCAAGAACCTATATGCACTTGAGGTACAAGATGCATGCAAAGCCTTGAGGAGTAAGGCAAAGGATAGAGACTTGGTCGTTGAGAGGGCGAGTATATTACCTCTCAACATGCAGCGCCAGAAGAAGTCTCAAACAATTGTGGAGGAGCCACTATTGGTGCAACAGCTTTAGGAGGTTGTGGAGCAGCCACAATAGGGGAAGTTGAGAGGAGATTGAGTAGAGGCATATACTCATGGAGAGATCTCCAATACGGGGAAACTTTGAGCCAGGTGGGCAGAGGGATCACATGCAGCCATACCTCCAGGTAGGAGGTGGGGCGATGTGGAGTGATCGTCCCATGGAGGAGGGGCAGGATCCTTGAGGTACCAAACCTCTTGGATGAGACCTTGCTACGGGAGCCTCGATGTGGAGTAGTAGGAACTGAATAATTGGGTAGAGACAGATGCTGATGGAGCGGCAGAGAGAGCTACAGTGCAAGGAATCCCAGGACAACGTAGGGCATGTAGGTTGTAGCAATGCGAGAGGCACAAGTGTGTTGCACAGTGCAGGGTAGCATAGAGAAGGGTGCAACGGTGCGAGATGGATGGAGATGTTGCAGTAGCGCAGAGGTCAGAGAGGGAGCACTTGTCAGCAGTAGGTAGAGCTTCAACATCAAAGTATGTTTCTAGCCCAACAGAGTGGTCAGTTCGTAGTTTTTTTTGTTCTGAGAGTTGCTAGAGCAACCACATTTGGTAGATGTGTTCCATGCAGAACATTCCAGAGGTACATGATTGGGTTTGAGAGGAAGCCTTTCTTATTGAGAGGGAGTGTTGAAAATTGGCAACAAGAAATTGCTAAAAATAGAAGTGCTAAAATAGCACTGCTAAAAATAGCAGTTTGGGCATCAGTGTTGGATTGGGCAACAAGGAATGAAAAATGGAAGTGCTAAAAATAGAAGTTCTATTTTTAGTAGTTCAAGTTGGATTCCTATTTTTAGACAGTCCTTGGTCTAAAATAGGAAGTAAAATTCGAATTTGGTCTTACCAGCAGTTTAAATATTAATTAATTAATTCTCCATGAGTTAATTAGTTAAGGAAAATCAAATTTGAAGTCTTTGTGAGAACATGCAATCATTTCTCCACTGATTGGGGAATGTGTCCTTGATTTGCTCCACTAATTGAGGAATTAAGGATGAGTTCTATATTGAGAGAATCAGTTGACTTAGTTTAACTTAGTCAAGTTTAGTTAGATTAATTTAACAAGTTGTTAAATTAATGAGATACAATTTGTTGATGCTTGCATGCATGTGACAACTTTTATTTTCCGGTAAATGAGTATTCTCTCATGGATAACTGATGCATGGCAGTTCAGGCAGAGATCTAGTTGAGATCAGAGAAGGGATAGTGTACTATCAGTTGGACGAATATTTTTCCTATAAAGAAAGCTCATCCATGATGAGGATTTATCTCCTTCAGGTTTGTGCAATTATTTCAGAGGTTAGTGTTGTGTGTGAGGTGAGAATCACACAGGTTGCAGCTAGAGGACCCAGGAAAATTGTGCATAGAAATAGGAGGCTTGGAGGGTATAGGAGAAGGTTTGTGAGAAGCCTTTAACTATCTATGAGCAGCAGAGGGATTGTACTGAGAGCTAGATAGCTTCTGAGCTAAGGCTTTGTGTAATTTGGACATATTTCCACTTGTATGATAATACAAAGATGGGGTTTTAGGCAGGTCCTTTCCCCGGGTAAATTCTTCTATGTTATGTGTGATTGATTTCTCCATATCAGTTATATGTGTTCTTATTGATGTTGCTCATGTTTGATTAAGCTTCCGCAAATTTTATGGTAGATGTAGATCTAGTATTATGCTTTAGTACATTGCATATATCAGTTTGATCTGCAAGTGAAATTTATACATGATATCAGTGAGCTAGCTGATTTGTAGAGAAAATTCTACATCTTGTTCGTACTATATGGAAATGGTCCCCTTGTTTTATTTCCACTTGCACAACTTGGACAATTCCCACATGATGAGATTGAACATCGGTAATACCTAAGACCAATTTCTTCAACTTCAAAAGTGCATCATAGTGTAGATGAGCCAACTCGTGGTTCCATAACTTGCTCAGATGATTGGTTTTATTAAAAAATGCTAGAAGATGTCTTCTAGTGACTATATAGAGTCCTTTAAATCTCAATCCCAATGTGAATTCATATCTCATATGTGAATCAACAATCCAAGTCAAAAATTTTCCTTTTATGAAGGTAACCCTCATCCCTTTATCTTCCAAGAAAATATAGATATCGGATTCTTCATTAATCCTAGTACATACATAACATCATGTAGCAGAACTGATTCCCTAGAATTAAAATGAAATTTGATGGACCCAAAGCCTTTTACGGGATGATTGGAGTTGTCTCCAAGAATGATCTTTAGCTTAGTCTCCCTTTCTACCAGATTAGAGAGGGATTCCTTGTCACCAGAGAAATGATTAGTGGCTCCACTATCAACCAACCAACTATGTCGCGAATCGAGTGGAGAAGAACTAGTAAGAGAAAAAATAAAATGTATTTAAATTTATTTACAACATTACTTTCATACCTAGGAGCCCTTGACTTCTTTTGAGGAGGATGATCTTCTTCACGGTCACTTGAGGAGTCCCTTCTTCTTCTTTCATATCTTCCATCATGATTATTTCTTTGATTGTATTTTGTTCTTTTGGTATTGTAGTTGCCTCTAGTGTTGTAGCATTTCCTCTTTCCTTTCTTAGGATAGTCTCATGCATAATTACCCTTCTTATGGCAATTGAAGCATTCAACATGAGATAATGATCTGTCATTCCTTCCTTTTTGTATTTTGAGAAGGAAGCTTCCTTGATGGACCTCCTTTTTCCTTCTTCCTTTTCTTATGAGTGATACATGCAATAAGCTCTCCCTCTTCATGTTTTTGAATACTTCCTCTTGTTATCATCCTTGATTCTTCTTGAGTGATATTCCCAACAATTTCATCAAATGAAAGAAGGACATTGTTGTTGTTGATTGTAGTAATGAATGTTTCCCAAATAGGAGGGAGACCTCTAAGAATCACAACTACTAGCTCCCTGTCAAGCACATTTTTGCCAACTCTCTGCAATTTATCTCTAATACGAGAGAGCCTCATAATCTAAGATTAGACAACTTATCCTTTGTGCATATTAGTTTACTTGAGTTGTTGATCTTTTAAGGTGATGATCTAATTCAAGTTGTTGATTTCATACATGCTGACTATATTATCATACATATCATTATACTTTCTTAAATTCCCAACATATGCAAGTAAATGATCATGTGAACGATTAGCTATAATTTTCTTTGCTTTGGACTCACCTTTCTTGTACCTATTATTGAGGGAGGCAGAAGAATTTTATGGAGGCTCGGGCATCCTTCCTTGAATGTATTCTAGCACATAATTGTTGTCAAATATGATCTCTAATCTAACTTTCCATGGAACAAAGTTTGATGCATCACCCAACTTTTCATGCTCCTTGAATTTAGAGGACAAAATCTTGTCCTTGACTACGAAATCTACTTTCTGAAAATGAGGGCTTCAATCCTTATCTTATTTTGGGCTTGTCCTTCACCTCAGCTCTGATACCATGTTAAATTTTCTCATTGTTTTATGCTGTATCAGTTACTTCAGCCCAAATTACTTCTTTATTAACAATGCATCCAATTCTTAGCAGTATAACCAATCATAAATGTAACTGAAGATAGAAAAATCTATGCAGTGACAAAGAAGACAATAGTATAACCATAAGAGACAATAGATTGGTCCAAGAGAAGGGGAAAACCCCACAAAGGGGAAACCCTTTCAATCTTCTTCTTTAATAAATCTTCATAAAAAGATTTCAGCAAAGAGTACAATGAGCCCAATACGTATGTTTGCAGCGGATACTAACGGACAAGATCTATAGATCTATATAACAGTAGAGAGAAACTCAGATTCACTCTATCACTAAAGCTAAATGAAGCCAAGATTGCAAGCCCTAGATCTAGACTAGGGACGCCCTCATAAAAAATTTATGCGTGCATCCGAAACACCCTGGACGCTCTCTCGTACATTGTGTGAGGGTGACTATGACTTCTCGGTCACTCTCAGGAAGAATTTGTGCATGTTTCTAGGTTAAAACACACCAAAAACCCTTGGAAACTTCCTTATAGTTGTTGTGCAGGTGCCTGAGGTATCCTAGATGCTCTCATGACCACTCTGAGGAAGCGTCCGGGGACCAATGTAGCCCAATCTAACTCTGAACCCCTGGATGCTGTCATAAGCCTATCTGCCAACATTTAGGCCTCTCTAGATGATTTCTTGTCCACTCTGTGCCAGTTTCTAGGGACCAGATTACCCTGTTCTGTATCAGTTTCCAGAACCTAGAAAACCGTAACTCACAGCGAACCTTACGCATATGATTTTATACCCTTGTCCGAACTCCTTCCATTGAACCTGTGCAAGCCAAGACAAAAGAGAAGAATAGAAAATGACTTAATGAAATGTGGTGAAATGAACTTGAGTTCACTTCTATTTATAGGCTTTCCTGAGGGTTTACTTGGGGTTAAGGTGACCCAAGTAGTTACCCATGTGGTTATGGCCGACCCATTCCATAATGAATGTATGTATAAAATAATTCAAAAAAATAACTTCTACTTAACCATATTGGGTGATATTTAGGTCAATTTTGGTCCTCTCAAAAAGAGAAATTTAATGCAAGCATCATCTTGGGCATCTGATCTGTTCAATGTGGAATTTGAGCCTAGTTGCAAAAGTCAACAAAATTTTCCAAATCTGAGCTAATATTCCTTTTGGTACCCATGCGAGAACTATCTAGTAAACTGTGATATTCATTAGAACTAATTTTATTAACACAAACCTATAATCCCTTGATAGCCACTTAAAACTCCAGTGGTTAATCCTCTTCTCAATTTTCACCAACAACCAATTTCATTCATCTTTTCTATAGTTCTTTGGCTTTAGATGGAAACCCAAGTATTTGAAACTGTCCATTGTAGGCTTTGCTGCAAATGGGAGGATTAAAGTTACCCTGTTTATCTCCGCCACCAAGTAGCCCTAACAAGCTATGGAATATTTATGCATATTGATGCTCATTACCATAGTTTTTAAGAATAGATAAAGTATGATTTTTAGCTACTAGATGTTTTCTCCAGCCCCATCACTGAACATTAAAATATCATCTACAAAAATGAGGCAGGTAATGAAAAAATTGGTAGCTACTTCTATCCCTTTTATCTACCCTCTTCTCTTTACAGCAATAATTAATTGGATTAGACCTTCAACAACCAATAATAATAACAATGGTGATAGAGGACATCCCTGCCTCAACCCTCTCTGACTATGAAAGAAAGGGGAGGCTACTTTGTTGATTAGTACCACAAAGCTTACATTTGAAATTCATTCCATAACCTTGTTTATGAAGCCAATATTGAATGCCATATGGGTTAAAAGGAGACGAAGATATATCTAGCTAATTTTGTTATAGGCCTTGGAGAGGTCTATCTTCACAACAACCCATTTTTTATTACGCTTTTTCATATTGTACATGGCTTCTTGAGTAACTCCGATGGCTTCATGAATCTGTCTACCATCCAAGAATCTGAATTGTTCTCTTGAGATGTTCCTAGAGAGTATAGGTTTTAGGTAAACAACTATGACTTTCGCTATGATTTTGTAAATGAAGTTACATAGTGAAATGGGCATGAATTCCTCAAAGTTCTTTGGATCATCAGTTTTGGGGATGAGTGCTAGGAAAATTGTATTAAAAGGCTCATGTATCGATCCTCTGACTCTCGATTCCTCCACCACCCCAGTTATTTCATCCCCTATATGCTCAGAAAAATGTTGGAAGAATTTTACTGTCCACCCATCTGGCCCTGGACTCTTACCTCTTTGCATTTTTTTAAGGATTCCTTTGACTTCTCCTTTTGTAATAGAATCCACTAGCATTTAATTTTCCTCATATTCTGCATATCCAGGAAAGAGTTGGGTAACCTGAATAATTTCTACTATAGTGGCTTCTTTTGGAGCTCTGAATAGAGTTTTGAAATGATCTCTTCCTAGGCCTGTTATCTCGTCAAAGGACTTAGCTATCCCCCTATCTGGCCTTTTCATTTCACAAATAATGTTACAGTTCTTCCTACCTTTTACATAGTTTTGAAATAATTTTGTATTTTTTTCCCCAGTAGAGAGCCATATTTTTCTACTTTTGAGTTTCCATTGCTCCCCAATTCCACTCAGTATCTTCCTTTTTGAGGTTTTTAGTTGTTTGATTATTTTTTTTTCTTCTATCTCACAACCATCCCCCTCCAGAATTTCCAGTGACTCTAGGGTTTCCTCTATGAGTTTAAGCTCAACTTCTTCCCTAAGCCATTTCTCCTTTGCCCATTTTATTGTTTCTTGCTTCATCTGTTTAAGTTTTCCCATGAAAATGTGGGGTAGTGACTGACCCTGATCAGTTGTCATAGGCCTCCATGAGCCTTTAACTAATGAATTATATGCATTCATGATTTAATTTAAATGGACTTCCTGGATTTTTTCAAGTCCCTTTCAGTTCTAGGATGATAGGAAAATGATCAGAGTCACCACTTGATCCAATCCATTGTCCGAAGAAAGTTAAGGTGTTGACCAAATCCTCCATCAGCAAGAAACAATCGAGTCTCTTGACTACTCGGGCATCTCCCATTCACCTGTTCCTCTAGGTAGGACATGCCTTAATCAATTTTACATCAGTAAGTTTCCCCATCATTTGTTTGTTTACAAAAATGTCTGTTAAGGGATCCACTTGAGCATGAGGCCCCCAAGTGCCAAACATGCCCAAGGAAATGTTCATATCCCCTCCCATCACCAAATTTTGGCCTTCATAAATGATTTAAGGAATAAAGAATTCCAAAAAGTGACCCTATCATGAGAGAGACCATAGAAATTCAGGATAGATAGATTCAACCCTAATTCATATGAGTAGATATCTACCCCTAAAACCTGGTAAGATCCCCAGGAATTTAGAATTTTTATGTTTCATTCTTTAAGCCCAACTGCAAGCCCCCCTAATCTTCCTTCTGCATCCATGGTCACAAAAGACCATCGAGGCATCATTTTATGTAGAGATGCCTTCACCACATCCCCATCCCCAAGGGTTTCTTGTAACATACTAAGATTAGGACAATAGTATTTGAATAACTTCATAATATCTAGCTTTTTATAGGTGCTAACAAAACCTATGCAATTGAAGGAAAGGACAATAATTTGGAAGCGACGTCAAGGGTCTATGTTGCTCTAACCACCCCTTTTAGATATAGTTCCTTCCCATCCGCTATGTCCAATTTGGCTTTCAGCTAGGATTTCGAGATATTGGTTTTCATGCCCCTATATATTTGGGGAAGAATAGGTTCTGAAGGGCTCCCCAACCCTCTAAAGGAGAGGAGAAGGAGATATTTATTGTCCCTAGGACACATATTATAATGGGATCCCACCAAAGACGAGGGTCTGGGCAACGAGCTAGGAAAACCTGATGAGGAGGGCACCACTAGACTAAGGATAGGGATTGAAGTGATGATTCTATCCAAGGTATTTGAAACTTCACAACTGGATATTACAGAGGATGACAACAGTATGGAAGGACTGGGCCTTGATGCTGCATCATAAAAAGAAAGCATTGACTTAGATAGAGAGGTAATGGAGGGAAAAGGAATTCCAACAGACTAAGGAGCAGATTCGATGTGGACCACTTTTTCTTCAACCTCTTGATGTCAGTCGGTTTCTAGCCTTACGTGAATCCCCTACTGGCACGTTTGAACTTCCTCGATCTCCATTTATTTCGGATTAGGACCCCTCTAGTCTCCATCAATCACTACATGTCCTATATCCTCCTCCTCCAAAACCACCTGCTCATCGGTCCTTGGTTCTCCCCTCTTACGCCTTAATCGACAAAAGTCAAAGGGGAAATCCCTCTCTAAACCATGTTTATGACAACAGTGGCATCAAAAAGGTATTTCTTCATAATCAATAATCTGAGAATGAGTATACCCCTAGAGCTGGAGATTTATTTTTTCGCTAATCCCTCTTTTGGGTTCAAGTTAACTAGTATTCAAGCCACAATTCTACTCTTTGTTTCCAAAAAGGTCATGTCTACTTCCAGGAATGCACCTAGTTCATTCTTGATGGCTGTAAAGACATCCTCTATCCATAAATATGGTGGCAGTGCCGGGAGCCACACCCATATTGGCATCTCCTCCAGTTTCTCCATTTTCACATCAAATAACGACATTTGTTTCTTCAAAAAGATGGGAGATATCTCAAAGCACCAATTTTTCTCAATCACCCATTTGAGCATCCCCCCTTTGTTGAACAAAACCATGAAGTAGCTCCTTTCTATGATAATCACTTCTACCCAAGCCTCCGATGCTCCTTTCCATTCCTTGGCAATCGATTCTAATATATATTGAGCTAAGTAGTGTCTACCTTTGTCTTTCCCCACTAAGATGATCTCTAAAGTTTCCATGGCCTTGTCTAGCTAAATATCAACTCCAAGTACCCGGCTATTGCATTCCGGATTTTTCCTTATCACTTTCCCTTTTTCTCTCTTTGCTCCTGTAGTTTTTCCATTTCTTCCATCTCGTGATACCGAGTTTTTCTGTTCTTCCCGCCCGTATTCCAGATCCTCAAAGATCCTATCTAACCTCTCGTCTACTGGCATAGACTGTAAAAGAATTCCCCTAAATCAAATTAAACCCCTTCCATTTCAGTCCCGCGATTTGTGCCCCACCCTTCCAATGCCAAAGGGTCGAGCCCGTGATCCTCCCCAAGCCGATGGCCATGTGGGTCTTGTGAACAATCACCACATCTTATTTCCCCTGATTTCCTTGGTGATTAATAAGAATCCACCAACTTCCACGCACCACCGATAACCTCAAGAAACTCACCTGATGGGTCTGCTGGAAATTCTGATGGGTTTAGAGACTCCTCCTCCCTTTCTTGAGGAGTTAAATTCCATGTCACTACTCTTTCAACCCTTTTAGTTGAGCCCCCTTCCTTAACCTCGTTCCCTGTAACCAGATGTGATTTTAGACCTTCATTTCCCCATAGACCACTGCTTTGAAGAAAGTCTTCGAGGCCGCCCGAGTAAAAAATGGGTTCAGTATAACCGAAAACAACTGAGGCCACCTAGTTCCCCGCTGAATCCCCAGCTTCTTGGACTGTCGGATTTGCTGAAAACTTCTTTACCTCCCAAAAACCATTGTTAGAGCACCAACCCTCCTCAGATGCACTATTTGGCTTCCCTGAAACCGTAAAACTAAAACCACCCCCTAGACTCCTTTCAAACATCATAAAACGCATCTTTCCAATTGGCGGCTGAGTAGGAGAACTAACCTTATCGAGGTTCTACTAAGTTGGATCCAACACTTATACAGATAGGATATCCTTCAGTTTGGGTTCCAAATCAACACGGTCTCTTGGGCTAACCATATCCACTTTCCGGTGGAGAAAGTATAGTTTTATCTCTTCTTGTTTCGAATTTTACATTTTCTAGTTCAGTTAAACCCTTTCCATTTCATTCATTCATTTTACATCAACTTCAGTAACATTTGTTCTTTCGAATTGATTCAAGGCCTTTATCTGGTAATTATCAGAATCCTGATTTTTAGTTTTTTAACTTTTTGATACCTTCCCTCAAGATTTCATACCTTCTTGCTTATCATATTCTTGGGTTTATGTTATCTCAGAACCATTTGAAGATACTTTCCGAGGTATTTCTCTGAGATCTATGAGGCCTATTTTACCTTCCTGCTCAAATCCCTTGATCTCATAATCTAGTAGAAGTCATATTGAGCAATTACCATATCCGAGTTTCGATATTATGTTTTTATCCAATATTGATTCCTGACTTCCATTTATCGAAACTCTTATTTAAAATATTTACAAGAAATATTTTTATTGGGACTTCTGATACCAAAGTGAAAATTGATTAAAAACGATGTAAAATTTGAAAAAAAAACTATAAACTCAAAACAGGAACTCTGGACAAAAAACCTCGTAAAAACATCAAAAGCAGTGCTAAAAATGAGAAGTGTTGATGCTGGAATAACACTTTTTTTTCTAGGGTAAATTTTCAGCATGTTTAAAAAATGGTTGTGAAAACCAATTTTTTGTGAAAAAAAAGTCCAAAAAACACCCTCAAAATGAAAAGTGTTGATGTTTGAATAAGACTTTTTTTTCAATCGTAAATTTTGTGTAAAAAATACCGTCAAAATGAAAAGTGTTGACTCTAGAATAACACATTCTTTTTTTCAAGGGTAAACTTTCAACATTTCGAAATAATGGTGTAAAAGATTTTATCATGGCCCCGAAAAACATTAAAATTTCAAAAGAATAATGGAAACATAAAATAAAATAAAAAATTAAAAAATTAAAACAATGAAAAAACACAAAACAATTTTTTTTTAAAAAATAACAAAACATAAATTAAAATATATACTACAAAAAAAAAAACCAAATATGTAAAAAAAGACAAAAATATCAAACATAAAAAAAAAATTAACAAAAAAAAAAATAAATCAGTAAAAAGAAAAATTAACCTATACAAGATAAAATTAAAAAACTAAAAAAAACCTTAAAAATTATAAACAAGTAATAAATAAGAAAAACATATTCAAAAAAAAATTATCTTGTAAACCATAAAACAATTTTGCAAAAGAAAAAAAAAACAAAAATATGGAAAAGAAAAGAAAAATTAAAATTAAGTATAAAATTAAGTAGGTAAAAATAGAAAAAAAAAAAAAAACATTAACAAAAAACAAAAACAAAAAATGAAAATTAAAAACAAACTAGAATTAAAAAAGAGAAATAGAAAATTAAAAGAAAGAAAAAAAAAAGCTACAAAAATATACTCAAATTAAAAAAGAAAATAAACCAAAAAACAATTAAAAAGTAAAAAATATATATGTATTTTCAAATTAAAAAAAAAAAAACAAAAACAAAAAACAAAAACAAAAAAATAGAAAACAAAAAACATTTACATTTAAAACAAATTTATTTTATTTTATTAAAAATATAAAAACATTTAAAATTTTTATTAAAAAAAAATACAAAAACAATTTTTTTTATTTAAACAAAATAAATAAACTATTAAACCTAATTTTTTAAATAAAATGTTAAACTTTTTTATTTAAAAAGAAAATAAATAAATTATTAAGTGTATTTAAAAACAAAAAAAAAATTAAAATTAAAAAATTTTAATTTTTTTTTAACATTTTTTTATCTTAAAAAAAAAAGAAAATTGACCCCGACTGTCTGTGCTGGCGCGGCATTGAGTAGAGCATCTGTATGCAGTCCCTCCGCATGCAGACCCTCTACCTAGGGCCACACCACCAAGGGTGGTTGGGCGGCAGAGAGGTTATTCGATGTAGACCCTTCGCCCAGGGCCGCGCCACTACAGGCGGCTGAGCGGCAACATGGGTCAAATTTTTTTATTTTTTAATTTTAAATAAAAAAATAATTGTTTAAAAAAAGTCTAAAATTTTTAAAATTTTATTTCTTTTTTGTTTTAATAAAAAATCTAGGGCTTAATAAAAAATAATTAAAAAAAATATCAAAAATACATATTTTTTTTGGTTTTAATTTGAAAATATCTATTTATTTTTAAAATTTTCAGATATATATATATATATATATATATATATATATATATATATATATATATATATATATATATATATATATATATATATATATATTTCTTTTTAATAATTTAAGTTTATTTTTGTTTTTTTAGTTTTTTTAAATGTTTTTAATATTAATTTTACTAGTTTTTTATTTTTTTTTTAATTTTATTTTCTATTTTTTTAATCTATTTTGTTTTTAAATTATTTTTTTTCTAGTTTTTGTTAATGTTCTTTTAAATTTTTACTTAATTATATATATATATATATATATATATATATATATATATATATATATATATATATATATATATATTTATTTTTTTTTCCAAATTCTTTTATGGTTTATGCGATATTTTTATCTTTTATTTTATTTTTATATATTTTTTATATATTTTTTTTAAGTAATCAATATTTAAAAAATAAAAATAAAACAATTGCAAAATTCGTTAAGTAATCATAATTTCAAAAAAATTGAACATAATCAATTTTAAAGTGTGAAAAATAAGTCCTCTAAAAAAAGTATGTTCCATCAACACGTTGCATCAACACATTTCAAAATCAACATGAAAATCACTAACATTTAAAAACAAATATTTATGTTTGATACATAAGAAAATTTAAAGTGTCAAACATATGCTCCGAAAAAAAAAATGTATTTTGCGTCACCACTTTTCAAAATCGGGTCACTTTTTTACTACCCATACGAAACGGGTAATCATATCGGTTATTTAAAGTGCCAAAAACTATGCTCTAAAAGATATATGTGTGTTCTACATCACCGCTTTTCAAAATCGGGTCACTTTTTTGCTATCTCTATGAAACGGGTAAAAATATCAGTTCCCGTTTCAAAGTTTACATTTTTTAAACCTCCGAAAAGAAATTCCGCAAACTTTATTTATCAGAATTCCATTTATTAGAGAATTGTTCCCATTTTGGAAGTCTTGTTTATCGAAGCTCTTACCTTTCACTTTGATTCTCTTAGAACCTCGAAACTTCAGAATATCGGGTTAAGTATCCTCGTAGGTCTCTGATCAATTCATTTTGATCTTTCACTATGCTCACATGAAGTCCTATTTTATTATCTTTGTATATATATGCTTACTTTCATGTTATCATGGTGGTCAAGAGCTTGGATGTATTTTAATTATAATTTCATCAAATCAAAGTATTCATTCCTCATGATGACTTTGTGACTTTGGGGATATACATTCTTCATGATGTGTGCACAGGGTCTCTTTTTACTCTTCTTAGCAATCTTCTTAGCTAATGAGAAATTTCATCACCTGTGGTTTATTAAATTTTTTGTCTTTGTCTCACTATCGGATGCCCATTTCATTATCTCAGTCATCTTTTAGCGTGCATATTCATTTGCTTTTCAAGGCACTCTTGAGCAACTACTATAGTAATGCAACAATTGGTAAGGAATTTGGAACAAGTAAAGGTAATGGATCATGGTTAAATGATGCTTGATTTATCTTATATTTGAGTTTGATATATCACTCTATATTTAGCATACAAAATTTCAAGACCTCTCCATCTACACATATGCATTACATTGTTTGGACTTGGTCTTGATTCTTGACAATTTATGAGAATCATGGAGTGAATATGAAATTTGAAATATTAAGAGAACAATTCTCGCTGCAATTCATAAAGAAGCATCACTTAGATTTAGTTTACTTCTAATTCCTTGAATTTGAGACATCATTTTCTAGTTTACTGCTTTCTTTAATTTAGATTTAATAAATGATGATTTGGAGTTAGTGAAATTTCAAAAAATTCAACCTCTTCATGCTTTTACTTCTAATTAAACGAAGAGGTTATTTTTATTGGAGAAAATGATACATATTAGGTAAAATTAAACAAAATTGTCCAATTGTAAGTTTCATATGCCCATTTTCATCCTTTTCACTTCTTTATATTTTGTTTTCAATGTTGTTTTTAGTTTTTGTTGATCTTAAACTTTGTTTTGTAGGACTTCAAGAGTTACTGCACACCTCTACTAGATCGAATTTGGAGCTCATTATCCTTGTTTTCTTTTGAGTTTTGGAGCAACAGTAATGATTGTTCATCAAATCAGCTAAATTGGAGAGTCCTTGAACTTTTTATTTGTTTCATTTTATTGTTTTTATTGGACAATTGTCAAGATGTTTTTATGTAAGTTTTTCTTTGAAATAAGAAAATTTGCAGTAAATAGAGACTTTTCATTTGGGCTAAATTTTACTTCATGACTGTTATTTCCCTTACAATTTGGAAGCTTAATTTCTTATAACTTTGCAAAATATAAATTTATTAAATCTCAACACAGAATGAACACACACATGCCTAACTTCTTTTACTCTTTTGTTGAGACATTTTATAGTTAATCATGTTGGGGTTGGTTCTTTAAATTTGGGATTTTTCTTTTAGCTTTTGCTTTCTTCATTTTTACATTTTTTGGAGTTTAGTGATTTCTTTCTCATTTTAGTTTGGAATTCTTTTCCTGTTTCTTTTAGTTTTGTCTTGATTTTGGTGACTCCAGCATGATTTATGTAGAAATTATTTTCCTTACCCAACAATGGTTGACATACATGGGAAATATTTACTCTGTCTATTTCAATGAATTTCATTTATCATTAAAGGTATATCTTTATGGAATCATAAAGCCCTCTTTATTTGATTTTTTTTTTTTTTTTTTTTTTTAAGAGGAACACACATCCTTTCTAAGTAATATAGTTCATATTTTCAAAGAAAGAGCTGATCTGAGTTTAACTCAATGGATCCTTCCCATCCCTCCACTTTATAAAAACCTATGAATGATAGTCGTGGGAAAATATTTGGAGTCAACATTATGGAAGTATTATATCATTTAACATAAGTCTCTATTACCATCCCACCTCTTTCACTCAAGGATATCATAAACTAAAAGTTTGCAAATGCACTTATCAAAAGGGTGATTAAACGAGGAAGCATGAGAAATAGAAGTAAACTTATCGGACCTATGAACGCTCACTAGCAACAAGACTATGATTGTATGCCATAAAAGACAACTTTGTCGAGGTACTATTCAAGCTCATTGACAGCGAAGCAATGTCAAAGACCGTTCATAACAATGGATATATGCTTTATCAAGAAACTACTATCTGTACCTTCTTCTATTTTTATATGAGGTAATCTTAAAATAAAATTCTCCCAAAATTTGGATTCATGATTCTAAACTCAGTCTGTTTTGAGTACTTATCTTTTCAAGATTATATTACTTAATTCATTAATGTGGGACCCATGTAAAATGTTTTATTGTTAGACAGTTTTATGGAATCCGATATTTTTAACCTTTGGGTAAATTAAAGTTCATCATCTTTTAACCAGAGATAACTGGTTCTTCCCTATGTGTCATGAGTGTTGAAGTGAAAACTCAACACCCATATTTTTAACTTATCTATTTTAAATAATGGGGATACTTTCATTATTTTTTTTGCGAAATCACTTTTTTAAAATTTTCTTTTTGCTAAGTGTCCTATAATTTTGTCATTTTTTTATTTTCATTGGATATCAATTTTTATTGCTTCATTGAGTTTAAATTTTCACTAGCTTTCCATTGGTACTTGTTTCATCTCATTTGGTTACACAGTTTGCAAATGGTGCTCATCCAAAGCTCGATAATTTTTACCACCTGGTTTTAAAAAAAGTACAAAATGTATATTATTTTCTTTTTTGTAAATAAATTAGTAATTGATTGTATATATTAATTCCTAGTTAATTTTTTACTAATTATTTCATTTTTCACTAATGGTCCTACAAAATTGTTGCAGCCAAATTGTAGAACAATTAAAATTATGTGTTTTCAGGATCTCGGTACTTTATTCCAATTCCCAATTTTAAAATATTTACGAAACCTGAAATCTCAAAATTGTAAAGTGGTTGTAGTTAATTTTGTCGGTTTTTTAATTACCAAGTGGATGTAGTTTATAATGGATGAGTGCCACTCCATATGGGCCCCACTTCACCTCACCTCATCCCTTACTATTTCGTAAAAGTCCCGATAAAAAAAAGTACTGATATAAATGTCCCGATAAAAAAAAATCCCGATAAAAAAAATCCTGATATAACATATTGGACCTCATTATTTTTCTTTTGTGTCAAGACTATCATTTTTTAAAATCTTTGATAAAGCTCGACCTTCGATACCCGATATTAATTCAACCTCCCATGCTATATAATAAAGCCCCTCATCTCTTGGTTCATTAGTGAACCAAAGTCTCAAAGGATTATTCATTGAAGCTAAAAAAAAGTCATTTTCACCCATTTTATGGGACCAACGGCCACTAATGTAATGCCATGTGTCCTTCTTGTTGATTTTTTAATATATTTTAAATTAATTTAATTTTTTAGTTTTGTAATTGTAATATTAATTTAATAATTTTAATTAACTAATTTGTAATTGATTTATTTTAATTTTAATTGTAATTAGATTGTATATTCAGTTTATAAAATAATTAATTAAAAATCAATAGGATTAGAATTATTATTTTTTATTAAAATTTCCAAATTTTGGCCTAGGCAGCAATTTTTCCAGAATTCTAGCAATTTTTACTCTTCAACTTTGGAAGCTCATAAATTGAGTTTTACTTGGCCAAATCAGGCCCAAGATAGCTTGCTAAATAGATAAAATCATGGTGAATGTTTTTGAAGTGGTTGTATGACCAGATTTAGTAATTAAATGAGTCTAAAATTTAGCTTCGAATTCGTAACCAAAACTATTTTTTCTGAGTTTAATGCTTGCATTTTTCATTAGCTCAAAGCCTCTGTTAATTGAAAATCCATTCGATTATGTTCTCTTTGACCAATAATATATTTACAATAATCAATGGAAAGATAATTTTATTTATTTAATTAATTAAATTTTAATTGGAGATGTTTGTTTTCTAGATTTGACATTTTTTTATTTTGATTTGCATTTTAATTTAATTTTGATTAGTTTTTGGTAGGAGAACACTAGAGGAGACGAGGAAGAGAAGAGTTGAATCAATGAAATTACTCTAGAAATAAAAGAAACAAGAATTTTGACCAATGAAAATTGTTGGAGAAAATTTGTTGTTCAACAACTGTCCTATTTGGAATTCATTTTTGTAATTATAAATAGTGGTTTGTAGAAGGGAAAAGAGTTTTCTCTCTTATGTAATTCTGTAATTCTTAAAGCACTATTGTAATAGGGGTTTCATGTTGTAGAGAGAGCGGATCAATATTATATCTAGGAATTATTGTGATTTGTCCCTTTTCATTCTGGACTTCGTATGGGAGGTAGAGCTTGCACTATAGCATCTCTTGCTTTTAGCAGGATATTTTATGATTTAGAGGAGATTGTAGGAGATCCGATTTAAACAAAAGATTAGGAGAATAGGTTCAAATAAATTTGTATTAGAAATATTATTATTTTTAATGTGAATTTCATTCTTGATGGAAGAATTATGATAATTGGATTTATATTGTGAATTACTATCAATACGAATATATGTGTTATGGGATTAGCTATCTAATCTATTTGTCTCATGAATCTGTTATCAATTTTACCTTTTTCTCTAATATATGAAAACACAATTTATGAGTAACTATTTACTCAGAAATCTTCCATCTAATTCTAATTTAATTTCCATTGGCATAATGTGAACTACTTCCTAATGTTATTGGTTCATCATTCATTGTTAATAGATCTCTAAAAAAAATGTTTGGTAATTATAATATTAGTTAATTGAACTATTTCATTAGCTACATATGCATCTTGAGACAGGCATGTTAAAATCCCAATTATGATAATATCTTTCTATCAGTTGGTTTAGATCTACATCTTCCTAATCAAGATAGGCATAAGATATTTTTCCTTTTTCTTGCATTATATAGTAAATGTGCATTTAGATTAAATCTTACGTTCCAGAAGTCCTCTTCTAAAAGAGAAAAAAACCATAGTTCTGGTTTGGTTGAGCCTTAACTTAGCTTACGGATATGATTCCTTTCTCGTGCACAACAAGAAGGCTAATCCGATTGCTCCTTCTTTTTTGGTGAGTTAAAGACATACCTTAAGCCAACAAAGATAGAGAGAAGGTAACTAGACCTAGTTTAACAATCAGAACCACCATTTCAAATGGAAAAGGAGCTACTTTAAGTTCCCGACCAGGTGGTCTCCCTTATAATGTTGAATGGTCATTCTGAGACCTCAACACATGGAAAATCATGTGTTCTACCTTAAAATTTTCTCTGGGAATCTATTTTATGAAGTTTTACAATGTTAATATATTTTGGTGTTTTCGTGTTTTGAAGTTTCGAGGTAGTAGACAATCTGGGCATCTAGAGATCTAAAGATGCACACAACATGCTTCATTACCAAAGTGTAGAATAAGAAAAAATTTCAGATATGGCTTTCAACATAGGTTCCATCGTGAAGAAATGTAGTCATTTAGGAGTTGAAGGGTGTAAGAAATTTGGTACATGGAGAATGGGTTGGATGTCATATCCCTAGATCCATAATTTCACACCATTCTCAAGGTAAGGTAGACCCCATCACCATTCATCTAGGCATATCAGTTCTAGTAGGAAATCCAATGATCTAGAGGTGCATGCAACATGCACTACTACAAAGTGCCCGCGTCCACATCTAGTCAAGTGTTGAAGACCTACATTGAGGTTCTACATAGGAAAGGTTATGGGATTGTAGACATCCAGGTATCCAAAAGTTAAGTAGTGCAAGTAGTTTTATGGTTGAAAGAGGGACCAAATTTTGGATTCACGAATTGAGGAATTAACACCTCTTAAGTGTAGGTCATCAGTTCTAGCCCATGGTCATTTGTGTAAGCTAGGTTACCAGCAAAGGCAATGATTCAAAATTTGGTCGTGATGAGCACCAAATTTCATTTAACAATAGAAACAATTAAATCCTAAATTAGGATAGGACATAACATGCATCTATAAATAGATTGAAGAAAAACCATGAGAAGTGAAGTTCCCAAGCATATCAAAGTGTCATAATTGCAGTAAAAAATAGAGCACAAAATATCGATTTGCATGAGGAGAAGAAGGTGGAACTCAATTGTAGAACTAGAAGAGAAACATAACTAAGACAAATGAGTAGAGAAGTGCTATGCAATATGATGCATGTGAAGATTGATAAATCTGGAGCGATTGTGAGTTTAAGTAATTTGTTATGTGTGGGTTATATTCTTTCCAAAAATAGCCCCACGTGCGAAGAAGGGGGGTTAGAGAGGGGGTGTCATCCCCTCCTTCATTGCGTCAGGTGCAATAGGGGGCGGTATCCCCCCTGCACAGGGTTTAGGGTAGCACCATGAGGAATTTTTTTGGACTCTATATTAGGTGGGTGGATCTACCTATGGTTTTGTGCATGTGTTTCACACATGGTTTTGGGCATCATGACTTTCTGCTCATGGTGTTTTCTAGATCCAGTCAAGGGAACTACAGTTATGTTCTAATCCAAGGTTATCCAAGGTTAATGGATTGGGGTTTGTGAATGCTTCAACATGTATATATATGTGTTGTACATTGAAAGGAATATAATGAAAAAAGCAATCTGGTTGTCCTGGTTTTGGGATCCAGGGGAAGTCTCTGTGTATTCATTTTATATTCTCTCCATTATTTATTTTCTATTTTTAGCATTTGTCTGCAGGTAATTTTTGTACAAGTTTAAAACCTACATCTGGTATGAGAGTTGTTTTGGCTTCAAGGGGGCACCTTTACTACTGAGAGGTTTTTCTTGGGCCTGTGGTAGACCCTGTTCAGTGGGAGATCTGTGAGATTGATTCTTGTGGTGAAAGAAGATGGCGAGCAGTGGAAAGATAGAGATCAATAAATTTAATGGTCAAAGTTTTAAGTTGTGGAAAATCGAGATGGAGGATCTATTGGTGGATAAAGATCAATGGATCATAGTACATCCAAGTACTAAACCAATGACAATGTCAACGGAATACTGGGAAAAGTTGGATCGGAAGGCAAAGAGGACAATAAAGTTGTGTATCTCAGATTCAATATTGTTGAATATATTAGGGGAAACTACAATGAAGGCTTTGTAGGACAAGTTAAGGAATCTGTACCAATCTAAGTCTTTGGTGAATAAATTGTTCCTATGGAAAAATTTGTATAACCTGAGGATGAAGGATGGGGACTCGATGACAGAGCATCTGAATGCAATACTATGGTAAGCTAGTGTTATCTGTCGATATAAAAATTTTAGAGGAAGATAAGTGCATTAGTTTTTTGTGTTCTCTACTAGATTTGTTGGATAGTATGGTTGTTGCTATAGGTAGCAATACAACTACCTTAAAAGTTTGATGAAATAGTCTCATCCTTGTTGTTAGAGGAGATGAGATGAAAAAATATGGAGATCTAGAATGGGGATTCCTTGTCTGTATGAGGATAGTCCCAGAATAGAAACAAAAATAAGTCCTTGAGTGGGAGATCTAAATCTAGAGGGAGATCTAAATCTCTAGCAAAAGGTGTGCTAGAAATTCCGAAAGGAAGGGCACTTCAAAAAGTACTGTAGATCTAAAGATCCTAAGAAAAGAAAGGGATCTAATGATACTACTTTTGTACAGGTGAAAACCACCTAAGATGAAGGTGGGATGTGTACTTAGCTTCTTCTTCAAGTACAAATGTAGATAATGAGGCATGGTTGACTGAATCGGGTGCGTCCTTTCACTTCAATACCCTTAGGGAGTGGTTCTGAGAGTATGAGAAATATGAAGGTGGTAATGTATTCTCAGGGGATGATAGAAATTCTAGAATTGTCAGACGCAGAAACATTAAGATGAAGTTGTAAGGTGGAAGGATTAGAACACTTTTGGAAGTTCTGCATATTCTTGCATTGGCCAAAAATATTATTTATGTAAGAAATATGAATGATGCTGGTGTGAAAACAATTTTCGAGAAATATACCTACAAGATGGTTCAGGGAGCACTCGTATTGATGCGAGGAATTCGATTTGGAACTCTGTACAAGGTTCTAGGTAGAACTGTTATTGATGGGTGCAACAGTTCTGTGGTTACTGAAAGTGAAGCAGAAAACCTTGTGGTCTCTGGAGAAAAGACCATGCTATGTCATCAAAGGATTGGACATATTAGAGAGAAGGGCCTTGGAATACTTCATGGTAATTGTATGGTAGAAAATATATCTAACTTATCTCTACATTTTGATTTCTGCGTACATTGTGTATATGGGAAGCAAAATTGGGTGAGTTTCCCCTCTAGTGCTAAGAGGGCAAAAGAAATATTAGAGCTTGTGCACAATGATGTGTTTGGACCTATGTCGGTTCAATAAATGGGTAAGTCTGTATACTATGTATCATTTATAGATGACTTCTCAAGGAATATATGGATATATTTCCTCAGGAATAAATATGAAGTTTTTCATAGGTTTAAAGAATTTAAGTCTCTAGTGGAAAGCTAGACAGAGAAGCGGATAAAGGTGTTGAGGACAGATAATGGTGGAGAGTTATGCAGGAATTAATTTGAAGACTTTTGCAATAAGTGTGGTATAGCACGACAGAATACTACTCCATACACAGCTCAGAAAAATTGAGCTGCAGAGAGAATGAATAGGACGTTGATGGAAAAGGTAAGAAACATTCTCAGTGGTGCCGAGTTAGGACAAGAATTCTAGGTAGAGGCAATGGAGACTACATGTGACCTGGTTAATAGATCACCTTGATCAAAATTGGAAGATAAGATTCCACATGAGGTATGGACTCGTAAGAAACCCTCTTTTTCACATCTAAGGGTATTTGGCTGTGATGCATATGTACATGATCCAATGGAGAAAAGAACCAAGATGGATAGTAAATCAGAAAGGTGCTTTTCTGTTGGGTATAAGGATGGTTTAAAGGGTTATAAGATTTGGAACCCAAAAACAAGGAAGGTTACGTAAAGTCGAGATGTGTATTTTATAGGGGCGGAGATGTTATTAAACATGAATTCCTACCAAAGGAACCTGAGAATATAGAGTTTGAGCTTAAGGGGGAAGAATCAGATTCTACATCAGAAGAGGAATCAAAAGATAAAAAGACACAAACTCTAGCTATGAGAAGATCATTTCGAGAAAGAAGAAAACCACAAAGGTATAGTCCATTTACTTTCTGTTCAAATTTTTCGTTATCCATTACTAATGATGATCCCGGAACTGTAAGGGAGGCAATAGATTCATAGGATGGAAAACTCTGGAAGGAGGCCATGGTTGATGAAATGGCATCTTTGGACAAAAATTAGGCTCAGGATTTGGTGGAGTTGTCAGTTGAAAGGAAACCATTTAGAATAAAATGGGTGTTTAAGAAGAAGATGAATGTAGAAGGAAAGGTGGAGAAATACAAAGCTCGACTTGTAGCAAAAGGGTATTCCTATGTGCCCAAAATTGATTTCGGCGATATTTTTTCTCTTGTTGCCAAGGTAACTTATATTAGATTACTTTTATCTGTTGCTATTGATTTTGATTTTGAGGTAGAATAGATGGATGTGAAGACAACATTTCTTCATGAAGATCTGGAAGAAGATATCTACATGAAGCAACCTGAAGGTCTTGTGGTGAAGGGACAGAAAGAACTAGTATGTTGGTTAAAAAAGTATTTGAGTGGGTTAAAATAGTCACCAAGGATGTGGTATCAGAAATTCAATACATTAATACTGGGACTTGGCTTCACCGGAGGAAAAGAGGATCATTGTGTGTACTTTAAATTAATTGGTGACCATGCTATTTATCTGGTCTTGTATGTGTATGATATGTTGTTGATTGGAAATGAAAAAGAAATTATTTGGATTTTCTTCCAAATTCGGCAAGAAGGATCTTGGTGCTACAAACTATATTTTGGGCATGGAAATTAAATGATATTAGGAAAGGAAGAAGCTCTAGTTAAGCCAGAGGAATTATGTCAAGACAATACTGCAGAGGTTTAATATACATGATTGTAAATCTTTTTTTTGTTAATGGAAAACCTGTGAGCAATTTAGGAAACCAACGTTTCGGACTAGCTAGGTGAGTCCATCATCAGGGCAATGAGATCTGAATTATGAGAAGAGAGAGTCGAGAAATTAAGTTATTAATAGAAGAATCGAAAGATATCTCTTAGCTTGTACTGTCGGCTGGAAGATTTATATTTATAAATTAATTAATTCAATTTAATTTCAATAATTTAAATTTTTTTTTTTTTTTTGGTTTATTCATTTATTTTTATTTGTTTATATATATTTGAATATTTATTTTATTTTAAAATTCAAAATTGAGATAAGTTAATGATTAAGTTTTATTTAAATGACTTATATGTAAATATTTTTATGTTATACCTAATAATGTTATTTGCTTTGCACTAATTGCAAATGAAGAAATTAAACTAACATGATATATGGATTAAGTTAATAAATTAATTTAATTTAATTTTTATTTATATTGTTAATTTATTTATTTTTCTTTTATTTATTATATTTCATTTATTTATTTACTTATTATTATTATTAATATTATTATTTATTTTATTATATTAAATTGTAGTTAATAAATAATTTTTTATTTAAAAGACTTATGTATATCTAATTTTATTTAATGTTATTTATTATTTATTTTGTTTTTTCATGTTATGTGAGATATAATATAAATGAGATGTTTGTTTTGAACTAATTTTAATTGGAGAAAAATTACATTAGTAAAAATTGGATTACATTAATAAATTAATTAATTTCATCAATATATTCTATTATATGTTATTTTTAAAATTATGTGATATGCTGTATTATGAATTGTCAAATGTAGAAATGGATTAACTTAAGATTTATGTTATACCTAATAATGTTGTTTGTTTTAAAATAATTACAACTGAAGAAATTTAAACTAACATAATATATGGATTAAAATAATGAATTAATTTAATTCAATTTTTATTTATATTGTTATTATTATTATTATTTTTTTTTTTTTATTCTATTTATTTAATTATTTATTATTATTATTAATATTATTATATATTTAATATTATTAACTAGCAGTTAATAAATAATTTTTTTATTTAAAAGACTTATATATATCTCATTTTATTTAATGTAAATCGATGAAGGTTCCTATTCATGTAGGTGTAAAGTTATTTTTTGAACAATGTCCCAAGGCACAAGAAGAGGAAGATGACATGTCCATGTGTTCCATACACAAGTGCAGTCAATAGCCTGATGTATACAATGTCCTATACTAGACTAAACACTGCACATGTAGTGGGAGTATTGAGTAGGTTTATGTTAAAACTAGGGAAGGAGCATTGGACAATAGTGAAGTGGGTTTTCAGGTACTTGCATGGCACTAGTGATTATGGTCTGTGCTACCAAGGAAAACCAAGATTGGATAGAGTTTTGGACATCCATGGATTTGTTGATGCAGAGTGGGTTGGAGATCTGGATCAGAGAAGATCTACAAGTGGATATGCATTTAACCTATTTGGAGGTGCAGTCAGTTGGATGAGCAAGAGATAGTTTGTAATGGCACTTTCAACTACAGAGGCAGAATACATGGAAACTACTCATGAAAGCAAGGAAGCAGTTTGGTTGCAGTGATTGTTTTCAATTATGGGGTTAGTACAATGAGCTATAAGGATAGAATGTGACAGCCAAAGTTTAATTTTCTTCGCAAAGAACCCTTCTTATCATTCAAATAGAAAGGACATTGAGGTTCAGTATCACTTTGTGAGGGATATGGTTGAGGACAAAAATGTGTTGCTGGTAAAGGTGGACAATTTGAAGAATGTTACAGATGCATTGACGAAGTTTGTGAGCACTAAGAAGTTTTCTTGGTGTAGAGAAACAATGGGCATTACAGGGCTGGATCAATGACCAAGATCTCCTATAACCCCCTGTGTGGAAAAGAAAACAAAAAGTGGGAAAATATTGGGTGTGTATTATATTCTTTCCACAAATAGCCCCATGCACAAAGTAGGGGGGTTAGAACCTCCCCTGGTTGTGCTGGGCACAACGCCCTAGGAAATTTTGTTTGGACCCTATATTAGGTTGGCAAACCTACCTATGGTTTTGTGCATGGGTTTCACACATGGGTTTGGGCATGATGGTTTTCTTCCCATGGTATTTTCTACATTTGGTCAAGGGAACTACAGTTATGTTCTAATCCAAGGTTGATGGATTGGGGTTTATGAATGCTTCGACATGTATATATATGTGTTGTAACATTGAAAGGATTATAATGAAAAATCAATCTAGTAGTCCCAATTTTGTGATCCAGGGTAAATATCCATGTATTTGTTTTATATTCTCACCATTGTTTATTTTATGTTATTAGAATTTGTCTGCAAGTAATTTCTGTAGAGGGTTAAAACCTACATAACTGCATATCTAAAGCCTTAGTATAAATTTTGTAGAAATGAAACAACAACAAGGTGTAGTTATATGAGGAAGAAGAAAATATGGTGAGGAATATTAATTATATCATAGAGTCAAAGGAAGCGGGGTGGTTGCAAAGCATGAGACTGTAAATATGAGAATTAGACAATTGGTTCAATAATATTTTAATTAAAGTATCCTAATATTCGAGTGTGAAAATTGATGAAAGAGGGATCTTAGTGGCTACTATAGGTTAGTGACTATAGAATAGGGGATTAGTGTCTCCTTCAAGTTGGTGCCTGTGGTAGGTTGGTGCTTCTAAATAGTGGGAGTTGGTTCATCCAAAGAAAATGGGGTTGGGACCTCCAATAGGTTGGTGCCTAAATAACTTGATGTAATATAAAGTTGGACCTTGCATTTATATCATACTAAAAAAGAATTTGTGGTTTTCTTGTGCATGGTTTTCCACATAGCTTCTTGTTTTCAGAATTTATGTGATTGGTGTACTATTGTCTATACTATATTGCTAAGTATTTTAATTTAGGAAAATAATAGTTTAAGATATTTAAAATATTGATTCACCCCCTCTCAGTATTTTCCTAGTTTCTAACATTTCTAAAGCCTTTGGATACTCATTTGATGGAATATTATAGAATATGGAATGTGACAATCCATTCATCTAAGAAATTGATAGCACAAGTCATATGTTTATCTCAAGAAGGAGAAATATGGTTTAAAACCCTTGACTTGCAAGCGAAACCATGAAAACCTTTCATTAAAAAGTCAAAAAAAAAAACCTAATTGAAAGAGATGGATGCCAAATAGTTGGATCAAGCATCCACGGGATGAGTCAAACTTTGTTGATACATAAATATATAACACGTGAAGGAATATATAGTCATGTTTATATGTATCATATTAGGATTTTGTAGCATTTGAGTTGAGAGAAAATACTAATTATTCCATATTAATTTTTGCACAGTCTTACTAAGATGGAAAGGAAATTTTGAAAACACCCTAGGAGTGAGAGAAAAATCTATATCATCATGGATTAATCAAAACTATTATTTAATAGAAATCAACCAAAAAATTCAACAAGCATGGGATAAATTCTTAAAAGAAAGTTAGTTTGATGAAGTTGATGAAGAAGAACCAATTATGGAAGAAGGAATTTAAATGGAAGAGGAAGAATAGTACAAACACAACAACTATAAGTAGCATGGAAAGGGCCTACTACATATGCAATAAGGCCCATAAGGGCTATGTCAAAGCAAATTCAAGAAGAAAAAGAGAAAAACCAAGAATTTAACAACATAACAAAAAATTCCAAGATTAAATTTTCCTCAAGTAGCTTCGAAGTAGATGCGGATCAATATATATTATATGATTATACAAGCTAAATATAGAGAAGAGAAGCAACAGTCAGCAACAGTCAGCAACAAATAACACAAAGCAACAGTCAGCAACAAATAACACAAGCTAAATATAGAGAAGAGAAGCAACAGTCAGCAACAAATATAGAGAAGAGAAGCAACAGTCAGCAACAAATAACACAAAGATTCCATAAGAGTATATTATCATTTATGAAGAGGGGGAAAATGTCACGGCCAAAGATTTAATTGAAGAAATTATGAAGGATATACGTCATAAAGTCAAAGGTAAAGTTGCCATGGCTAATAATGAAGAATCCTATAATAAAAAGAAAAGAAAAATTAGAAATATGAAATATGTTATGGAAGTGATGCAGCTTCTAGAAATGTATATTAAAACATATAATAAATTACTCATAAGGAATAATTTAAAGTTGGTGAGGAGAATGAGAATACAAAAGGATAAATTTTATTTATTTATTTTTAATTTTTAAAATTTCATGAAATTGCTGGATTGTAAAAACAATTTACCAGTCTCTTTGGACAACAACAAATCTCGTAAACTCTCATTCATTTTCATATTTTTACACAATATCCCAATATCCCTATGTGAACAATAAGACAATATCCCAAGATAGTGAAATACCCTTTTGTTCAACGAAAATCTAAACGAAGAGGGTTGATCAACTCATGATCAACACGATAAGTTTTGATCAACTCAAAAAATTTCCTATATTTTCTTGCACATCATTTCTTCCATAATACGAGTCAAGGTTGAATTGATCCAGACGCAACGTCAAAATAGTTTATTTATGGTAGAAAAGAGGATTTTTAGTAGTTAGCTTTATAATTTTTGCAAAAAAGCAAAGAAAATGAAGCTTTCTAAGTAGCTTTTTAATTGTAAACTCCTCAGAATTATTTTGTGAGATTAGTATTCAAAATATTTAGTATTGAAGCTTTTATTTCAACATCCGTTTTTAGTAATACATGTAGTCTTGATTGTTGGAAGACCTTAGTGTGTAAGGTAAATAGTGGAAGGCCCCCACAACCTTAGTTTGTGCAATTGTGTTATTTTTTGTTCATCACTATGCATGTTGTTATATATATTTTCCATGTGATTTATTTCATACTCATGCAAGAAAACTCTTATTTTCATGACCTCTTAGTTATCTTGTTCATATTTACAATTCTATGCTCTTATATGTTCATGCTGGTTTATAAATTTGTTGGCTATACTTGTTTATAATATGTTGTTTATATTTATTTGATTGCCTAATATTCATGAAAAAATTTCATAGGTTAGTCAATGCACTTGAAGAAAAATATTGTTAAGCTAAGTAAAAGACTAGAGGATTTATCCCTTAATTCGTCTAAAGTGGAAAAGGCACTAATGCATTCATAACTTATCAATTTAATGTTGCATTAGACATTGTAGTTCTTGATTTTATGGATTAGTTCATCATTTCATATATTATCCAATGACTTAATAAATGAGCTTATTATTGGGTCCAGTAAAATACTGGGAGCATTCATTCAAATGTCTCTTTATTTTGGAAAAGGCCCTAGTGCATGGAAAGTCCATAAAATAGAGTTACTCAAGCATTGATTTTAATTCCTATCATTTCCATTTCCAAGAATTTTGTTTCATTGTGAATTCTTGAAAATTTATCGCACATGATAGTGCAAAATATTAGGAGTCAACCATTGTAACTTTAGGAACCAAAGGAGTTATAACATTTTAGACATTAGTGCATGCATGATCATTCAACATATTTTGAGTATGTGTGTGGCTTACTTTCAAGAAGCATGACTCTATTAGTTTGGTTTTAAATTTTTGTTTCATGCTTTCTAAACTTGCTCTCTTGATTTTTGATAATTTAGAATTTTAGACTTTAAGTAGTTTATCTATCTACCATTAAATTATGCACTTAGTCCTAAATTAGTTTCCATTTTTTTTATTGTGACAACAAATCTAACCTAATTGCCTACATATTGTAGTGTTCTTATAAGTTTACAAGCACCTAGATTGATATAAATATTAGGTCCTAAATTAGGCCCATATATTATTCTGACAATTGTGTTTTAAACATTCAACATTCAACATACAATTTTTTGTTGTTGTTACTTTTAGCCTTTCCATTATGAAGAAAAACTATGCCATTTCCAACTATCCTTGCTAATGCATTATCTCCAGAAGTAACACTACCTCCTTTTTCTTTTGTAAAAGAAAGAAATCTATTCTAATCTCCTATCACACATTTTGCGCATCCACTATGAATATAGCAATGACTCCCATTATTTTGAGCATATAGTGCAAGACCACATTCTTCTTATTTTTCTTGCTTCCTTTTCCATACCTGTGTGTATTCTTCTCTATGCCTTGTAATATCCTCTTCTACTTTGTTTAGCGTTGAGAAATGGCAACAAAAAAATTAGTTTAATTTGTCCTTGAATCAAACTATGAATTAACTTTGAATTCTATTCTCATATAAACTTAAAATTAGTTAATTAAGTTTATTAAACTTAATTAACTTAGGAAATTCGAGTTGGAAGTCTTTCTATCATCATGTGTATGTTCTTCCGACTTTGTAGGAGTCCAGTGTGAGTTAATTGTGAGTTGTAAAATAAAAGACTCAGTTTCATGAGCCAGTTCAATTAAATTAGTTCTCGAACTGATTGAGAAAACTAATAGTGAGTTAACAGTGAGTGGTGTCACTAACGAACTCCACTAGTGCTATTCTAGTTAACTGAATATTTATTCATTAGAAACTTATACATGTCGATTCTGAGAAAGACCTAGTTGAGACTAAAGTGTAGGGAAAATGTACTATTTGTTTTAGATTTTTCTAAGTTGCACTGATAATGCATGCATTCAAGAACTGATCCTTAAGGGATTGTGCAATTTTTAGAGGATTTATTTCCTTTTAAATATAAGCTATCCTCCATAGGAATTACGCATGGGAATATAGAGTTGGAGATCTTGTGAACAGGCTACGACTTGGACTTAAGCTTGCTTAATATGAGTTGGAGATTGAATTTGTTGAGTGCTGGGATTGTTTTAGAGAGAGCAAGCATTGTAATTTCATCTTGATTTTCCGGATTAATACAAAACAAGTAGTGGGGTTTTGAGTTGTGGATATCCCTGGATATTTATTATGTTATGTGCCTTTGATTCTCTTCCTCTATTGATTATTGTTTGATCGATGTTTATGGGCTTCTGTTGTAAAACGTAGAATTATATTCTTGTCTCTTGCTTTAGCAAATTTCATTATGTTCTGAATCTATAGGATTTTCTACATGGTATTAGAGCTACAAACATTATACTAGAGTAGATTTCGAAGTTTTTAGTTTCTGGGTTACAGGTGAAAGTCAAATTTGCAATACATACTTCAAGATCAACAAATGGTATTCCATAGTTTGAGGCTTGAGTATGCCTTTGAAGGCATCTTGAATTTCATAGCCTCGAGGGATAGGCTGGAGGCTATGCTAGAGGACAGTGGCTTAAAGGAATTTGTCGAACAAGAAATTCCCAAGCCAACAACTACTAATGCACAGAACTTGGCTAAGTGGAAGAAGTATGTGGCAAAGGCAAGGCAGATAATCCTTGAGAGAGTTTGATATCATATTGTCTCAAGTCTCCATGGAAATGAAACCCTGCATGCTATGTGGAAAACATTGACGGACTTGTATCGGAATAACAATGATCAAAGGAAGTTGGCATTGAAGGAGAAACTTCGTAAAATCAAGATGGAGAAAGGTGAGATGATTCCAAAGTACTTGACCAAGTTCACTCAATGTCGGGATGAACTTGGAAGTGTTGGAATCACGGTTGTCAAGGCGTATATGGTGAGCCTTGCTCTTCTTGGACTCTCAAAGAGTTGGCATAGTTATCACGACTCTGTCAATGGTTGGGAGAAGCTGCCAGATTGTGAACAACTATGGTCGGATTTGATGCAGGATGTGATTAGGAGGAACACTAGGGATGGCTCTTTATCAAATACCAGTGATGAAGAGAACTATGCCTTAGCGATTAATACGAGGAAGGGGAAAGGTAAAATTTCCCATTCCAAATCATATTCTTATCATGGAGGTAAGAAGAAGGACATGACACAAGTTAAATTCTTACATTGTCACAAGATGGGAAACTTTCCTACAAACTGTCCATTGAAGAAGTCCAAGGAGAAGTCCTTAGGAGGAGCGACGGGTGAGCCTATGGCCTCCCAATTCGAATTGGACTTTTCCCTCATTACATGCATGGTGTCTTCAATGATGGAAAGTGTCTGGTACTTAGACAATGGAGCTTCATTCCACATCACTAGCGAAAAAGAGTTATTCAGTGAACTGGAGGAGAAATATCTCAAGATGCATATAGAGATGGGTGATGATGCTAACTATAGTGTTATTGGTGTGGGCACTATTTCTTCTTAGAGGGATCATGCAGCTCCACTCACCTTGAGGAATGTTATGCATGTACCCAGATTGACAAAGAACTTGGTATTCGTTGTCATGCTTGAGGATAAAGGCTATGAAGTGATCTTTTCAAAAGGAAAGGAATTCCTTTGACACATAGCCATGGGTAAAGTAAAGAAAATATGGATTCGAGTTCAGAATATCTATAAGATAGAGGTAGAGGATTGTGATTGTTTGAGTTCAAAAGCGGAAAGTATGTTGAGCCGAGAAATTGGTGAGTTGTGGCACAGGTGATTGGGCCATTTGCATCATGGGTCTTTGAAGATATTGCAGAAAATATCTATTGGTCTTCCCAAGGGTACGCTTGAGGAAGTTGATACATGCAAGGGTTGTACTTTGGGAAAATACACCAAGTCTTTCTTTAGAGATAGAGACATTTGAGCAGAGGTTATTTTGGAGAGAGTCCATTTAGATGCGTGTCGACCATTCTCGACAACATCCACAGCCAAACACAAGTATTATGCTATACTTTTTGATGACTATTCTCATAAATTTTGGGTATTTTTTATGCAGAAAAAGCATCAAACTTTCACAAACTTTTTTGAGTTAAAAGCATTGGTAGAGAAAGAGTCTAGCAAGAAGGTTAAATCTCTACAGAGTGATAATGGTGGTGATTATGTCTCCAATGAGTTTAAGAACTTATGTGGAGTGGAAGGGATTAAATGAGAGTTGACGACACCCCATAACCCTCAACAAAATGGGGTTGCTGAGAGGAAGAACATGAGCATAGTATGGACAGTAAGGGCGATGTTGCATGATTAGCGCCTACCATTACACTTGTGGGTTGAGGCATGCAACACAATAATTTATGTTCAGAACCATAGCCCACATCGAATACTTGAACTGAAGACACCAGAGGAGGTTTATTCCTGTAAGAGGTCATATGTTGGTCACTTTAGTATTTTTAGGTCATCAGTTTGTTGCCACGTGACCAAGGATGAATAGAAGAAGCTTGAGCCAAAAACAGAGTTGGGGATCTTTGTGGGGTACATTGATACATCCCACAACTATCGTGTGTACATGCCGACCAGTCAGATGACAGTGGTTCGTAGGAATATCAGGTTCGATGAGGAGAAGGCCATGCGAGTATCCCTTGAGAGGGAGCTTGAGATACATGCAGATGAGGAGGATTTAGCTCTTAAGGTTGAGGGACCTCAGATTGATATGGCGCAGCCACATACCGAGGTTCAAAGAGTGGAGACATCCACTTAGGCAAAGTCTTCCAGAGAGGGAAGAAAGTGCACTAAAGAGGCTGACAGATTGTTGGATGATGCGTGGGAGAATGTGGGAGCACCCACTTCTCAACACAAACAAAGAAGGTCACTAGAGAAGTACAATGGATACATGGCACTTACGAGTGCATGTATTTTGATAAAGCCATCTTCCTTTCAGGAAGCAATGCATCAGCCGGTTTGGGTTGATGCGAGGGTGGAGGAGTATGACTCCATAGTTCGAAATAGTGTTTGGGATGTGGTCGCGAGACCGGAGGACAAGTCAGCTATGAGCTCTTGTTGGCTTTACAAGGTAAAGCTAGCTGCAAATGGGAGTGTGGAAAAGCATAAGGCTAGATTTGTGTCCCTATTGAAGCCTTGAAAATCAATGTGACAACATGGGGGAAAGCCACCCGGTTCGGACCTTGAAAGCAGCTCCTTTCCATTTGGTATAGTGGCTCTACCTAGAGATAATGGGACCAGTTTCCTAGAAAAGATTTGATAGTGATGGTGGGATGATATATGATGGAATAGCAAATGATTAAGCTATGTGTAATCTAATCTAACTTCTAAAAACATGCATATATCCTAATTTAACATTATTTAACTATAAGTATACCCAAGAATAAAATATGATATGCGATCTACAATGATGTCTTACAACAATTGGTAATAAAGATCATTCAACTACAACAAGAAATTAAATCATTTAACGATAATAATTTTGGATAAATAGTTAGACAAAACAATTGAGAAAAATATATTAGATATAAAATCGTTCATGTATTCAAAACAAAATCAGTGCTAACATCATAGAGAAGTACAATAATGCTAAAACTATAATTTTGGCTTTCATACATAAAACAATTGAAAGCAGAAGTATTGCTTAATACATAAATAAAACATGACCATAAGATAAAATTACCATATATGATAAGTCCTGCTCATGTGCTTCAGCAATATTGACCCAATTTCAATCAATCCAACACATTCTAAGAGTACAAAAGTGCATTTCAGTAGAGCATTCTAGATATTTAAAAGAAAATAGATCTTGTTCCATTCATTTAATCAAAACCTCCTCAAAAGTACAAAAGTGAAATGTTTTGAAAAATGTTTTTGATAAAATTTCTAGACCCCTCTCTAAATGCATGAGAGGGGTTTAAATACTAAACTATATGTCTTAAAATAGATTATTACAAAAACAACGAAGGAGGTTTCAAATAATATTCCTCAGAATATGAAAAAATAAAACTAAAAGAAAAATAAGTTAATGACTAAATCCTTTGAACTTGATCTCTAAGGTCACAAATATCAGTCATGGGCTTGAGTTGAGGCGGTTGGGTGATTGCAGATTTTAACTGCCCAGCAAATATGACATCTCTCAGTGTTGGTACCATCTTTTATGTAGAGGTTGTTAAACATCTTAGAGTCATCCATTGACTATGTGGTTTTACTAGAAACTGCGAGTATGCTTCCCAATTCAGGTTATTTAACTGTTTCATTGCCTCCTTTTCCTGTGTTTCCTGTTTCCACTACTGATCTAGATGTTTAGCATTCAGAAGAAACCCTGGTACACAAGCCTTGACAAGATTGGCACCATGAAGATTTTCGTTAATGGCTTCTATTAAGTTGTTTTTTGTTGTCATTGCTATTTTTGTTTCCCTTTCCGCTTGTTTCAACTGAGAATCCCAATATGTGAACATAATATCTTTATGAGACTCTTCTAGCTTTGGTAGGTCAGCCTTTCTCCCATCCTCTGATTCTTTCTAGGTGATAAATTCAAAAACCCTTTTGAGGATTTCGTCATACTCAAACCTCATATCAATAACTTGGTTTGTTAATTTATCATTGGTCTCGCAATAATGATTTATCTATGAGATTTTTTGGCAAAATACTTCCTTTTGTTGCATTAGTAAGGAATTGAGGGTGAGTGCTTCTTTGATGAGTTCGTCGATTTGCAAATTGTCTTTAAGTTTATCTATCATGGCTTGTATTTGCAAATCCTTTTTTGCTAAGCTGGCTTGATATTGTATTCTCATCTATTTGAATTCCTTTTGGAGCTGGGCTACTTGATATTCTGCTTGCGAATTAGATTTTTCTTGGGCTAATTGTTGTACTAGCAACATAATTCTCTATTCCTTATCCTTGAGTAGCATTTAGACCTCTGTTGTCTTGTCAGTAGTTGTTGTGGCATAGGATCGTACGAATTGCAACAAATTTGTGAGATTCTTAGATGGGTCGATAGGCGAGTCCTTCCATACGATGTCCATTGGTTCATTTTCAGGAGTCCCAGCAATCACATTGTCCAGTTTTCTTTTCTTCCTTTGTCTCTTGACTACATCTTTCTGGGTAGGACTATAGAATACATTTGGTGGAGGTATTTCCTCAATTATTGAAACAATTTTTGAATTAGGAATAACACAAATGATTTCAATGTCCTGAGTTCTTGTAGCTCCTTCCCCTATTGTTTCTTGATTTGACTTATGCTAAGGCTTACTCGATTGTCTTCTCTATAGTTCCAGCTATGTCTTTTTCAGACTTTTTATTTATGTTTCCTCCCCCATTTTTAGACTGTCGCTCTCAGTGATCTGACTCATGCATAGATCTCTCTTGGGTTTCTTCTTTAGAGTTTTCTTTAGAGCTTCCCTCCCAGCTTACGCTGGGAGTTGGCTCCCTTATTGGTTCAATCTGCAATAGGTCCAATGGGACCTTTAATAATCTCTTTTTCCTGTACACATGAAAAGCCTTAACATCTTTCGGGGTCAAAAGTAGTGATGCCATATGCAAAACTTGTGAAAATGTTTTTGCCTGTAGGAAGAGGTCATCAAAGGCATCCTCTTCATGGGTGAACTATTTTACTTTTACCATAGTAGTAAATTCCTTAACAGTGCCATTTGGGTCATATTGCCTTCCCGGAACTGTAGCTAATTTTAGAGACTTAATAATCTCTGCTTCTTTTAATGCATGTCCATAATCGTGTAGTGCAAAAGCACCACATTGTAATGGGAATGTAGGCCAAATGGCCTTCTTCTGCTCTTTCAGTCCTCTGCTTAATCCACCTTCCCCTGTTGTTTGGTAGGATATTTCTCTGGCTATTAGTTTGTCGAGGACATAGTATGGGAGGACATCCTGTGAAGAAATGCTCCCAAAAACTCTAATGTAGTTGAATTTTTCTTCCCCAAACCATCTGGCTACTGGCAAGATATCTACTTCAACCTCTTTAGAAAACCTAGGGGTAGTTCTATCATACACTTCTCTATGAATGGGTAGCATAACCCCTTGAAAAATTTGATAAAAATGGGGGCAGAATTGAGATTCCCACAAAATTTTATGGTATATATGGATGGGAAGTTGGTTCTGTAGAGTTGAATTCCATCCCATATTTGGAAATTGAGAACAAAAATAGATTGCATCCATAACAAAAGCACTCATGAAGAAAGGGGGAAAAATCCTTAAAGGAGAACTTCTTTTCCTTCTATATTCTATAATGGCCTTTGCCAAATTATCTGATAAAATTTGAGCCCAGTTCATAATTGTTGTATTCACTGCTACATCTATTAACGGGAGCCATTCCATGGAAAAATTAGTTATATTTGATCTACCGAATAACCTACATATCATTTTTTCCGCGAAAATTTGTGGGGGAGAAATGAATGATGTTGAGTATATACCAGTTTTATCCCATTTGAGCTTGCCTTTGCTTGATTTCCAAGTCTGCATGACATCTGATGGGTCCTCATTTTCTTTAGCAAATTGCTCAAGGAACCGTTTGTTGTAGAACTTTTGCAGCTCAGGTAACTGGTACATTAGTTGTAGGTTTTCCACTAAGAAAGACCCCATGACCTTTTTCCTGTGATTATTGTCAATTACCCATTTGACCATATTTGTGTATGGTATTATTTTTTGTCTAGCAGTTATTCAGTGTACGTATAAACATGATATTTTGAAATAAGAGGTGTCAGATGACCCTTGAGCATCTATTGTGGCCTTTCTTACCAGTGGCATGGGCTTCTCTTCTTCTAAAAAGTTGTACATGGACTCCCATGTTGAAGTTCCTCTGTCCTTGCTACATGTGGTATCAGAGAAAAGCGACACCATTTCTATTTTCTCAGATGCAATTCCTATCCCTTCTTCACCATTGTTTCTAACGACATTCTCCGAGGATTTTTCCTGAAATGGAGAAAAATGGAAGTTATCGGATAAACACAAGCGAGAATGACATTGAGAGTAAATGATATAGTTAACCTCAAAAAGGTGACAATATAGGAGCTTTTATTCAAAATGTAGATGAAAAGATATCATATCATGTCAATATGCTCTTTAACACCATTAAACTCATTAAATAACCACTAAGGCTTCTTATCATTGCTTTTATTACTCATTAGACTACCACATCACAAATGGGAAGGAAAAACTTTAAGGTGGTGAGTTCAAAATGCGAGAATGTTGAAATTATGATTGCGATAAGATTATCGCAATATCGCAAATTACACTATCGCAATTTTGGTTGTACACTTTCCTAGAGTTTTTAATATTCTGCAGGATGCGAAATGCAAGATAACTGGCATATTCTTTATTGTTTAGAGAATAGATTTCCCAAATGAGTAATTATTTCATAAAGTTCTTTTCACTACGTGCCAGACTTAACTTACAATTTATAACATTTGCTTCTATTGGGTCCATGTTTTATCGCACTTCGCAATCTCGCACAGTTCATAAGATTGGACTTTTAAGTAAATTGACGTGATGCGTTAAGGTTGACTCATTCTATTGCAATATCACATCTCGCACGTTATGACATGCTTTGCGAGTTGCACCCTTTGTGAACACCGATATGCGATTGCGATAAACGCTTCATTTATAGGAAATGCCTTAAGCCTTAGATTTGAATGAAAAGTCTAATTATGTCTAAGCTAAATGCGGTGATTCATTCTATCGCAATTCATGGATTTTGTTTATTAATTAACTCTTCAATGCACTTGGTCTAGTGGTATGCGAAAAGGCAAGAATAACTAGTCTTAGAGGCTTTTGACTCAATATCTTGATTTATTTCTGAAAGTTCAAAAGAAAGCTCCTAAGTGCTAAATTTTTCTTGGATGGTTTTTTATAAAGGATCCCCATTTATTAATAGAATATTAAATATTAAACTAATAAATGGGGGGATTGTTGAATAGCACAAGAATTAGCAATTTGCTGGAAGAATCGGTAATCTCTGATAGTGTTTTGAAACTTCTAAAACTTCTAAAATAAAGGTAGTTCATAAAATAGGAAATAAACGAAATATAAGGTAAGTAAAATTTCTCTGAATAAGAAAACAAAATCCACCTAATTATCATCCATTTGATTATCCTTTTCGAAATGAAAATTCCTTTGTCTACATCATTCTTTACTTGGTTTTAAAGATAAAGCAAGGGGATCTTTCAAATTAGCTTTTAGATGTAATCATTTGTCACAAGTAGAGCCTTTGCTACCAACAGGCATCCATAGCCTTGACAGGGTTACCTTTTAACCAACAATGATTTAGTATCCCATCTAGATAGGATTGCAATTTTTAGAGATAAATTCATATTCATATGCTTACTTCTTTTTCTTTCTTTTCTAAACAATTTTTTCTTAAAAAATTCATTTTTTATACTTAAAGGTCATTGTCTTGGTTTGGTGGCAAAAATTGACAATGCCATTCACTGGTTATAATTCAACTGAACAAGTTGGCTCGTGATGAGAGCCCTTGTCTCTTCATTAAAATAATCTCAAGCCATTACCCTATTTTGATATGCATTATTGGTAATGTCAGTTTATTACTTCCCTATGATCATGGTAAGTCGGCTCTTGATGAGACCCCTTATCCTTTAAGTTAAGTATATTTTAGAATTACACTCTAAAAAGAGAAAAATTTAATATATGGGGAGAAGCATTGACTCCTTAAGAGTTTCTAGATGACAATTATAGAGTTAAGGATGCTTTTCTATAGAGAGCATTTTCTTTGTTATAGATACTTTTCTTGATTGATGGTAGAACAAAGGTTTCTTTATTAAGTTGAGGTTTTCCAAAGGAAAAGTAATTTTGGTCGAAAACAAGCAGGTTTCAGAGTAATAGAACTTAGCTTATGTTTCAAATGTGAAAACTATCTTCTCAACAATCTCTACTTATACAAGCAAAAAGTCAAAATATAAAAGAGATTATTGTTGTAAAGGCCAAAAGTAAATGTTATTTAACTTTTGTTCTCCTTGAAAAAGTGAAGGCAATAGTGTACAAGGGATAGAAGAGGTTATCTTCTATGAAAAATATTTCTTCAAAATCTACCATTAATAGGTAGAGAATCTCTCTTGCCTAATAAATCATGTAGTAAAAAGGTGGATGAGTCGATTTGCTCCGCAATTTGAAATGGGCCAAGCCACATTCTTTGGAATTTGGTATGCTTACCTTTTTCCTTGTGTTCTTTATCCCACTTCAATACAAGGTCTCCAAGATGAAAGGATTTAGGACTTACAAAACTTGCATCAAATGAAGATTTAACTAATTGTTGATGATGTGCATGTGTGATTTTGGCTTTATCTCTTTCTTCTTCGAGCTTGAGGATTTGCGATTGCCTTAATTGCATAGAAGAGGAAGGAATTTCTTAAATAAATTGAACCAAGGCTAGAGATGGAATAACTACATTTGTAGGGAGAAAAACCTCTTTCCCATAGACCAAAGTAAAAGGAGAAGTCCCTATTGAGGCCTTCTGTGTTATTCAATCTACCCATAGAACAATTGTTAAAGATTTGTGCCAACTTTTCTGACTTTGATCAACTATTCATTTGATAATTCTTATCAGATTGTTGTTTGTAGATTTGGCCAAAAAATTTCCCTAAGGATAATAGTTAGCAGAATATTTAAGTTTAAAACTCCTTTTAAGAGAAAATTATGTCATTGCATTTCCTGTGAAATAAGATGCATTCTCAAACATGAGGGCAGTTGGTAGGCCAAATTTGGTAATAATAAACTAATCAATAAATTCAATGATGTTTTTAGAACTCGCTACCTTAAGTGGAATTGATTCCACCCATTTTTTGAAGTAATCAGTTGCTGTAAGGATATATCTATGCTGCTTTGAAGAGTGGGGAACGATCTCACCTATTATGTCCAATCCCCATTGTTCAAATGGTTGTTCAATGTTGATCAGCTGCAATGGTAATGTGGGTTTCCTCTATCTTCCAGCAGTTGTTTGACAAATTTTACATTTCCTTACATATTTGTGTGCATATTTGAATAAGTTTGGCCAATAATAGCCAGCATGCAGGATTTTATGTTTTGTTGTGTCTCCTCCAAAATGCCCAGTAGCTGGTCCATCACGGAGTTCCTGCAAAACCTTTTCTACTTCATATTTTCTGAGGCATCTGAGAAAAGATAGAATCATAATTTTTCCTAAACAACACATCATTGATGATTTCATATTTCTTAGCTTTTATCCTCAAAGCCCTTTTTCTTTTGTAACTTAGTTGCATAGAGGCATATCCATTTTTCAAGTAAAAGATGATATCAACATATTTGGATTCAGTATCGTTGAGGCTTACCTCACATATTTGTATATCGTCACCTGAATCTTGTAGTGCTGGTAAGTTGGATTCTCCAGCTAACATTTTGCAAAACCCTTGAACTTTAACAATTTTACCTGGTCCGATCTCAATGTCATATTCTTGCAGTGTTGTTACCCAATTTTCTCTTTTCTCGCCTACTTCTCTTTGAATTAGTAAATTTCTTACTGCTGAGAACAAGACTGCTATCTTAGCGTGAGTCTTGAGAAGAAATGGTCTAAAATGCTTTATTGATGTGAAAACAACAAAAGCTTGTTTTTCAACATCTCAGTAGTTTAATTCAGCCCCCTGCAAATTGAAGCTAAAAAAAGAAATTGGTGCTTCGATTTTGTCATCATTGACCTGTGTCATTATAGCTGCATATGATGTCTCGGAAGCAAAGGTATATACAATGTTAGAAAAATTCAAAGTTGCTAAAGAGGGAGAATTTATGATTTCTTATTTAATCAGATTAAAATCTTCATGCTCGGTCTGTACCCATTTAAAAACATAATTTTTCTTAATCATAGATTGGAGGGGTAAAACGATTTGTGAAATTTCAGGGAAAAATATTTTGACAAAATTTATCTGACCTAGGAAAGATTGCATGGATTTTTTCTTATAAGGTAAAGAGATTTAAGAAATTTCTCTCATCCTATCGAGATCAATAAGAATTCCTTCTTTGCATACGATAAATCCAAGGAGCTTTCCTTCAATCAAAGCAAAGAAATATTTCTTAGGATTGAGAGAAATTCCATACCTCTAACAATGCTTAAAAAATTGTTTTAATTCCTTTAAATGATTACTACACTTTTTTGAATACATAGTTATGTCATCTAAATAAATTACCATTGATTTATTCACCAAACCTTTGAAATCTATTTCCATGGCTCTATGAAATGTTGCACCAGCATTGATTAACCCAAATGGCATCTTTTGATAGGCATAGGTGTCCCATTTGGTTCAAAACATGGTCTTTAGCCGGTCATTTGGATGTACTAGAATCTGATTATAGCCAGAAAATCCATCCAGAAAAGACATCAGTTCTAAGCCTACAATTGATTGCAGTATATGTTGCATAGGAGGTAATGTAAAGTTGTCCTTCTCACAAGCTTTGTTGAGATTGTGAAAGTATATACATATTCAAATATCACCATTTTTTTTCCTGATTGGAACAAAGCTAGAGACCCACCTTGAATGCCCAATAAGAAAAATTATTTTGGCTCTGAGAAGTTTATTCAATCTAGATTTGATCTGATTTTCTAAAGTCGGATTAATCTTTCTCAACTTTTGTTGTATAGGATTTTCGTTGGATATAATGGGAATGGTATGTTGAATGATGGAAGTATCATATGTCTTAAGATATTCATAGTTCCAAGCAAAGACATTTTTGTATTTCTTTAACATCTAAACAAAGGCTAATTTTTCATCTGGCGTAAGACCAAGTCCTAGATTGATATTTTGAGGTTTAAGGTTAGTTCCAAGATTAACTAATTCAAACCTCAAACTTGAACTTTGAAGTTTTAAGTTAGTGGGTTTCTTGAACCTGTCCTTAAGATCATAGGTCTTCCAGCTTAACCACAGATTTAGGTATGGAATTTGCAGTTATTTCTTGCTTAAGCTGGCTGTCATGTTGATCTTCATCTATTATCTGGTCACCATAAGGGCCTTCAGATGTTATAAAATTTATGATATTCAGATCATTATTAAAGACTCACCAATTGGTGATATTGTTAGGAATAGAAGGCCTAAATATTAATTCAATAGTAAAGCGATGGGGTTATAATCTCCTGGTGGAATGAGCTTGGATGCAACATTAGCCAAAAGATTGGCACTTGCATTTTGGAGTCTTGGGATAGGGGGAATGTTGAACATTGTAAAATGAAAGGTAAGGTTGAGGATTAATGATTGATAATGTTTCAAATGTCCAGAGAGACAATGTATAGTATTCCTTACATGTTTAATTACAAATTTTGAATCTCCAAACACTTGAAGATATTTGATATCATGACTGTTGGCTTTATACAGCCCTTGAACTAATGCTTCATATTTGATAGTGTTACTTGTGCATTCAAATTCAAGTTTGCATGCTAACATAGTTTTTTCCCCTTCTGGGCTAACTAATATGCATCCTGCTCCATCTACATCATTAGATTTAGATCCATAAAAATATGATTTCCAAAATAAAGACTCAACTAAAGGTTTACCTACAAATTTATGCACATAGAAGAATTTTTTTGAGAATAGTTTTCGACTTGTGATATAACAAAATTTTCCAAGAAGGGTGATGTATTTGCATTAAAATTTCCTAGAAATGATTCAACTGAATAATTTCTAATGACATTGCTACTGTATGCGACGAGTTCATTTTCTCCCTCTAGCTCTGTGACAATATACTTTTGATGTTTCTCTCGGTCAACCCTTATTTGATTTGGCTTACTATTATAGGGAAGCCACATGTGGGACGAGTCGGTTGCAAAATAGCAATGAATCTTTTCTGACCAGTCTCTGCTAAGGATTAAGCTGTAGAATTCTGGGATATCTGCCACAAGAATGTCAATGACTTGACATACTTTTGGGTTTGATGAGAGTCAAATAGTGTGTTGATTGAGTTCCCTTATAACTTTGACTTGAGATCAATCTCACTGCATGATGTGAACAACAAATTTTTGGGGCTCCACATTCAATTTTGCACAAAATGTTCTTGGTACAATGTTGGATGAAGATCCATAATCAACTAAACAATTGTGTAGATTTTTATTGAAAACTTCAAAAGTCAGAAGAAATGTAGGTGTATGGTATTTGGATCTTCCTCCTATTAGAGAAATATCAGTTGAATTGATTTTATCGAATGAGGTAGTAGGAGGCCTTCCCATTTCTTGAGTAGCCTCTAAGATTACAGGAGTGGGAAGAGGAGAAGTAGGGGCTACTTTTAGTTCTTTGATCAATAGCTTATGTTGATGTTTTAACTTGCTAAGCTCATAGAATGTAATATTTGCCCTAATTTTTTTCATATCTTCAATGATGTTGTATTCCATTTCATTAGAGACTAGCAGGGTTTTAGTTGACAGTGAAGAATTTGATTGAGGAGGAGTGGTTTGAGTGGATTTGGGGGAAAATTTCTTACCTATTACTTTATCTTTGGGAGCTGGAATTTTTCTTTCTATTTTGGATTTGTTTGTGGAAAATCTACAGTGCTTTTGCTCCTAGTTGCGACAGGTAATGCTTCTTATGCTTCTTCATTAGGAAGGATAAAATCCCAAATTCCTTGTAATTCAACCACTTCTTCGTCATTAATTTGTTCTTCAGCTTTTGAGATTCTCTCTTCCTTTATATATGACTCAGCATTTGATATTATGCTTGGAGGATTTTGATCGGAGGAAGGATTTCTTTTGTAAGGTCTCTAAGACCTCCTTAAGGAAGTCTCAGCTACCTATTTTTTGATGTTGACCATTTCATTGGACATGATTTTAAGGACCTTTTGCAGTCCTTCAAGATCAAAAGGATCTTTAGGTGCTTTTTCTTGGATTCATCCCCAAAAGTTACCTTCTTGGATTTTCGTTCTTCTAATACAATCTTTTTCTCTAAAGATAAAATGTTTTTCTCTACAACTATGGCTTCTTTCATGTTTTCTGCCAAAGTTGGTTTGGTAGCCCTATCGGAAAAAATAGATGTGTTTGGGGGAAGAGCAGAAATGTACCATTCATTTTGGAATTCATCACTAGGCTTGGATGCCATTGGGATCTTATTAAATAACTTATTAAAATGTGAATTGAAGTCCTTAATTGGTTCTCTAGGTCCAACTTTCAAGTTGGATGGATAATTGAGAAGAGTAATTGTCGATCGATCATCTCCAAACTTGGTTAGGAACTTCTCTTGAAAGGCATCCCAACTGTTAATGGAACGAGATGGTAATGAAAAATACCATGATCCTACTGATCCTTGTAAAGTATAAGGGAATAATCTTACAACTACATCTTCTTCTACCACTACATTAAGATTTATGGGTGACATAAATTTGTTTATATGTTCTTCAATAGGCAGACCATCATCAGGGTTAAATTTTGGCAACCATTTCATTAGATGAGTAGGTAGTGGGTGTAATGGTCCTACCATTCGAACAACTCCTACATTTGTCCATGGCCTTTGAGTCATCGTTGGTATCTATTTAGAGGAAGGTGTTCCAGTAGTTGAAGGTGATTGGGTAAAGGAGGCTTGTGCTCTAGTACCAGTGTAAATCACGATCTAGAGTTGTGAGGTGGATGATTGATTTTCTAATGAAGTGGATGGAATGAATGAGGGTGTTTCAGATGATGATGAAAGAACCTCACTATGAGCTTCAGAATGTGTTTTCTTAGTTTTCCTTCGATTTGGTAGAGGGAATTAAAATGGGGGGATCCCAAATTTTTCACTCTGTGATCTAGTTAACCTTTGAGAGGAAGGAAACTGAGAAGAAACAATATCTTGGGATAACTCAAATTCTTCTTGAGATAAAGAAATCCCCTATAGTCTATGGACTAAAGACTACACTTCAGGAGTTTCTATAGACGAAGACTGATTTGATTTCCTTGGGATCACAATAGTGGATCCCAAGGATTTCTTTAGAACTTCTCACCTAGGATTTGAGGATTTAGAATGCGACCGAGAAGTTGGAGGTAATAGAGAGGGAGTTTTACTCTTAGAATGGCTTACTGATTTAGATTTGTTTTCCATTCATAGTTAGGCCCTCCTTCTAGAGCCAAAATGTTGAAGCCTCGAAAATCACTGTGAAAACATGGGGGAAAACCACCCGGTCCAGACCTTGAATGCAACTCCTTTTTTGTTTGGTATAGTGGCTCCGACTGGGGATAATTGGATCAGTTTCCCAAGAAAGATTTGTTAGTGATGGTGGGATGATATATGATGTAACAGGAAATGATTAAGCTAAGTGTAATCTAATCTAACTTCTAAACACATGCATATATCCTAATTTAACATTATTTACCTATAAGTATACCTAGGAATCAAATATGATACATGATATGCAATGATGTCTTACAATAATTGGTAATAAAGATCATTCAACTGCAACAAGAAATTAAATCGTTTAACAATAATCATTTTGGATAAATAGTTAGACAAAATGATTGACAAAAATATATCACATATAAAATTGTTCATGTATTCAAAACCGAATTAGAGCTAACATCATACAGGAGTGCAATAATGCTAAAACTATAATTCAAGATTTCATACATAAAACAATTGAAAGAAGATGTATTGCTTAATACATAAATACAACATGATCATAAGATAAAAGGACCATATATGATAAGTCCTGCTCATGTGCTTCAGCAATATTAACCCAATTTCAATCAATCCAACACATTCTAAGAGTACAAAAGTGCATTTCAGTAGAGCATTCTAGATATTTAAAAGAAAATAGATCATGTTCCATTCATTTCATCAAAACCTCCTCAAAAGTAAAAAAGTGCAATGTTTTGAAAAGTGTTTTTGATAAAATTTCTAGACCCCTCTCTAAATGCATGAGAGGGGTTTAAATACCAAACTATATGTCTTAAAATAGATTATTACAAAAATAGCTGCGGAGGTTTCAAACAACCTTCCTCAGAATATGAAAAAATAAAACTAAAAAATAAAATAAAATATTGAATAACTCCTTTGAACTTGATCTCTAAGGTCACAAATATCAGTCATGGGCTTGAGCTGAGGTGGTTGGGTGATTGTAGATTTTAACTGCCCAGCAAATATGGCATCTATCACTGCTATCACCATATTTTGTGTAGAGGTTGTTAAAAATCTTAGAGTCATCCACTTACTGTGTGGTTTTACTAGAAACTTCCAGTATGCTTCCCAATTCAGGTTGCTTAACTGCTTGATTTCCTCCTCCTTTTCCTGTGCTACCTCTTTCCATTGCCGCTCTAGTTGTTTAGCATTAGGAAGAAACCCTAGTACACACTCCTTGACAAGATTGGTGACATGAAGATTTTTGTTAATGGCTTCTATTATGCTATTTGTTGCGATCACTATTATTATTGTTTCCCTTTCTTCTTGTTTCAACTAAGAATCCCAATCCGTGAACATAATATCTTTATGAGACTCTTCCAGCTTTCATAGGTCAGCCTTTCTCCCATCCTCTGATTCTTGCCAGGTCAAAAACCCTTTTATGGATTTCATCATACTCAAACCTCATATCAATAACTTGGTTTGTTAATTTATCATTGGTCTCATAATAAGGATTTATCTGCGAGATTTTCAGTAAAAATACTTCCTTTTGCTACATTAGTAAGGAATTAAGGGTGAGTGCTTCTTTGATGAATTCATAGATTTTCATATTGTATTTAAGTTTATCTATCATGGCTTATATCTAAAAATCCTTTTCTGATAAGATGGATTGATGTTGTATTCTCATCTCTTCGAATTCCTTTTGAAGCTGGGCTACTTGTAATTCTACTTGCTGATTAGATTTTTCTTTGACTAATTGTTCTTCTAGCAGCATAATTCTTTGTTCCTTTTCCTTGAGTAGCATTTGGACCTCTTTCGCCTTGTCAATATTTGTTGTGGCATAGGCTCATGCGAATTGCGATAACTTTGTGAGATTACCAGATGGGTCAATAGGCGAGTCCTTCCATACGATGTCCATTGGTTCATTTTCCAGAGTCCCAACAGCCACAACGTCTAGTTTTCTTTTCTTCCTTTGTCTCTTGACTATAGCTTTGTCGGTAGGACTATATAATACATCTAGCGGAGGTATTTACTCAATTCTTAAAACAAATTCTATAGTAGGAGTAGCAAGAATTATTTCAACGTCCTAAGTGCCTATAGCTCCTTCCCCTATTGTTTCTGGATTTGACTTATGCTAAGGCTTGCTCGAACATCTCCTCTGTAATTCTAGTTGTGTCTTTTTTAGACTCTTTATTTGTGTTTCCTCCCTCATTTTGAGACTGTCGCTCTGAGTGATCTGACTTGTGAATAGATCTCTCTTAGGTTTCTTATTGAGAGTTTTAATTAGAGCTTACCTCCAAGATTACACTGGGAGTTGGCTCCCTTATTGGTTCAATCTATAGTAGGTCCAATGGGACCTTTAATAATCTCTTTTTCCTGTACACATGAAAATCCTTAACATCTTCCGGGGTCAAAAGTAGTGATGCCATATGAAAAAATTGTGAAAATGTTTCTGCCTATAGGAAGAGGTCATCAAAGGTGTCCTCTTCATGGGTGACCTATTTTACTTTTACCATAGTAGTAAATTCCTTGGCAGTGCCATTTGGGTTGTACTTCCCTCCTAGAACTGTAGCTAATTTCATAGACTTAATAATCTCTACTTCTTTTAATGCATTTCCATAATCATGTAGTGAAAAAGCACCACATTGTAATGGGAATGTAGGCCAAATGGCCTTCTTATGCTCTTTCAATCCTCTACTTAATCCGCCTTTCCATCCTATTTGGTTGGTTATTTCTATGGCCATTATTTTGTAAGGGACATAAAATGGGAGGACATGAAGTGAAGCAATGCTCCCAAAAACTCTAATGTAGGTGAATGTTTCTTCCCCAAACCATTTGGCTACTGGCAAGATATCTACTTTGGCCTCTTTAGAAAACCTAGGGGTAGTTCTGTCATACACTTCGCTATGAATGGGTAGCATAAACCCTTGACAAATTTTATAAAAATGGTGGTGGAATTGAGATTCCCACAAAATTTTATGGTATAAATGGATGGGAAGTGGGTTTTGTACAATCCACTTCCATCACATATTGGGAAATTGAGAAAAAAATAGATTGCATCCGTAACAAAAGCACTCATGAAGAAAGTGGGAAAAATCCTTAAAGAAGAAATTATTTTCCTTCTATATTCTATAATGGCCTTTCCCAAATTATCTAATAAAATTTGAGCCCAGTTCATAATGGTTACATTCACTACTGCATTTATTAACAAGAGTGATTCCATGGAAAATTTGATACTATGAGGTCTACCGAATAACCTACATATCATTGATACTACGAAACTATGAGGGGGAGAAATGAATGTTGTTGAGTACATACCAGTTTTATCCCATTTGAGCTTGCCTTCGATTGATTTTCAGGTCTGCATTACATCTAATGGGTCCTCATTTTCTTTAGAAAATTTCTCAAGGAACTGTTTATTGTAGATCTTTTGCAGCTCAGTTAACTGGTACATTAGTCATAGGTTGTCCACTGAGAAAGACCCCATGACCTCTTGCCTGTGATTCTTGAAGGTTCTGTCTCTAATGTCTACCTTGTCAATTATCCATTTGACCATATTTGTGTATGGTATTATTTTTGTTCTCGTAGCTATTCGGTATAGGAATGAACATGCCATTTCAAATATGAGGCATCAGATGACTCCTCACTACAAGAAAAAAGGTCATTGGTGAGGGTCATGCTTGTGATGGAACTTTAAGGTCCATCACCAATGTCACATATGGTGACTATCTTTAAAAAAGTGTTGTTGTAAGTGTATATAGTGATGGTCATTTAAGGTTTGTCACCAAAGCCATTTTCAATGACACTTTTGGTGAGGGTCGTTAAAGGCCCTTCACTAATTCTCTCTTTGGTGACACTTTTGGTGAGGGTCGTTAAAGGCCTATCACTAATTCTCTCTTTGGTGACACTTCTAGTGATGATCTTTAATTGACCATCACCAGTGATATTTTCCGTTGCTTTTGGTGATGGTCAATAAATTCTTGTCATCATTGATCATTCCAATGAGTTTTTGATGATGCTTCATGCCTGTGATGGACCTTTAAGGCCCGTCACCAATGTAACATATGGTGACAGTCTTTAAAAAGTCATTGTTGTAAGTGTATATAGTGATGGTCCTTTAAGGTTTGTCACCAAAGCCATTTTCAATGACACTTTTGGTGAGGGTCGTTAAAGGCCCATCACTAATTCTCTCTTTGGTGACACTTTTGGTGAGGTTCATTAAAGGCCCATCACTAGTTCCCTCTTTGGTGACACTTCTAGTGACGATATTTTATTGACCCTCACTAATGCTCTTTTTGGTTACTTTTGGTGATGCTGAAAAAAATTTCATCATCATCGATCATTCCAATGAGTTTTTTATGATGCTATGTACCTATTACTATATTTTCTATCAAAAGATAATGATTTAAGACCATTGTTGTGGAGTCTTTTTCATTATGTGTCAAAGGTCATAGTGGTTATAATAGTCAGTCAATTTGTTAAGAAGTAATTAGTGTGTATCATTTCCTTCAAGTCATAAGAATATAGTTTTCCTATGAGTCAACACATGATTCATCTCTATTAGGTTTATTATCTAGCAAATTTCCTTTAAATAAAGTTCCATTAATGTGTGTAGGAACTATATTATTTAATACATAATCAAGCTGTATCAATTCTATTAATGAGAGAGATCTAGCACTCCTCAACACTCATGGCACACCTTATAAACATGCTTTTGAATACTACACTAACATTACTTGGCACCTCGCATGTCTTAGAACATCTTTGTACTTGGAACTTCTTTGTACCTAAAACATCTTGCCATGAGTAGGACACCCAAGCACATGTTTGCATGCGCTAACATAGCATAACACTCCCCTATCATGTGTTGGCATGTCATGTAGTCCCTAGCATGCCCTGGAACACCTTGGCCTAATATTTCATTGAAAAACATTAGCACTTGGCACACATTGGAACTTGGCATGTATTGGAACATATTATTAGTGTTCCTAGCATGTCCCAACTTATTAACCCTCTTATGTGTTCATTTCCTTGCATTCTATCTTGGCTATTCCTTTTGTTGCCTTGAAACTCCTTTACGTATATTGGCATACTCTGGAATCCTACATATCCTAGCTTGTCTTAGCACCTTGCATGCCTTGGCACCATTTGGCACATGTTAGCACACCCCAGAACTACCTAGCATACTCTAGCACTTCTTGAAATTCCCTTATATTCCCTAGCATGCATTACCCATGCTTAGCATACCTTGTCACTCCCTCCTTGGCATGACAACTATCACTCATTGACACTCCCCGACACACCGTCATATTCATTCACTTCCATGCATTTCAACCTAGTGCTCCCTTGTGTTGTCCTAGTATGATCTAGGTGGATATTGGTGGCCACCCACCTATTCCGCTTGGACCCCCACTATTGTTTCTTTCAGTTTTTCAGTTTCCTTATTTGTAGCACAATTTACTATTTTTGGCATTTTTTCGGATCCTGAACTTTCGAAGCCGTTTTGAGGCCCTAAAAGACGTTTTTTGGGAAAATCGTGAGCAACATGGGTCATATATTAATATTTCTCACTCAAAATTTGTATTCCTCAGAGAGATATTTCTAGCAAGGAATTGTGCGCGTCAAACGGTAATTGTATGCCAAAGTTATGACCCCAGGAAGTTGATGTGCCAATTTACCCAAACGAGGCCCATAGTTTGGCGTTTCATCTCCTAGTGTTAGGTTTTTAGATGTTTAGGATTTTCCATTGTTTCTCAAAAATAAATAGGCCTTTGAGACTCATTATAACATAGTTCAGAGGCATGTAGCCGCCACATCTCTTCTCAGAGATAAACTACCATCGCCATAGCTAGTCTTATTTCCATTCTGTTTGTAAGCATATTTCAATATTTCATATTAATGAAATGAAGTGTTATTTCTATTGTGTCTTTGTATTTATGGTTATATATGTTATTTGTTGCATTCCTATTTAAATCTGGATCATAGTACTCCCTAACACTCCTCAGCATGCATTGGCACTCTCTAGCACAACTTAGCACTATTCAAGATGCTCTACCACTTCATAACATGCATCACACTCCCTAACGCACATTGGCACTTGGCAAGTCTTAGCATGTTTAGAATGTGTTGAGATGACTTCGTATGCTTTGGCATGGTTTAATATTAAATTTATTTGAGATCAATTATTGTAAACTAAATGAGAAGAAATAGAGGAATATTTGGCACTTAGAATGCATTGACACTTGGCACTTGGCACCTATTGGCACCTAGTGCTGGTACCAATACCCATTTTGCACAACCTGGCACTTGGCACATCTTGGATGCATGTTGCCGTGACACTCTAGCATGAATTAGTGCTACCTATCATACCATGTCACTCCCTCCTTAACACACCTGGAACTCGTTGACACTCCCTGTCGCACACTCTTATTCTTTCATTTCCATGCATCTTTACCTAGTGCTCCATTGTGTGTCCCTGGTACTCCCTAAGACTCCTTAGCATGCATTGGCACACCTTGGCACTTGACACATCTTGGTATGCTTACCTAGAATTCTAACATGCCTTGGAACTACCTATCATACCTTGTCACTCCCTCTTTAGCAAACCTAGAACTCACTGACACTTGATTTCCATGGATTTGAAACTGGTGCTCCCTTGTGTTTCCCTGGCACTTCGTCCTCAGACACCTTAGCATGCGTTCATGCCACACCCTGGCACTTGACACATCTTGGCATGCCTATAATACCTTAGAACCATCTAGCATGTGCTAGTACTTCCTGACATTCCCCGACACACCTTCGTACTCCCTAACTTTCAGTCCCTCATAGATAGCCTTACTTTTTTTGTGACTTGGGAACCCAACCAAGTCATTGTAAAAACAAATGTTGTGCCCAACCCAAAGTCTCCCTTTTTTTGGAACTTCTTTTTCCAACCCCTTATTATATCCATAATATCTCCTCCTACAAGTATTATTTTGACCTTCTCCTAACAAACTTTATCCTTGAGACACTTTGAATCAATTGAAACTCCTTGGCACATGCTCTTATTTGTCCACTTCCATGCATTTTAATGTATTTCTCCCTTCTAATGTTTTGGCACTCCCTAACACTCCTCAACATGCATTGAAACTATCTAGCATGTGTTATCATGCCTTTTCATTCCTTGGCATGCCCCGACATTCCTTAATTATCATGACCTCACAACTACCCTTACTTTTTTTGGGACTTGGGAACCCAACCAAGTCTTGCCTCAACTAAAACAACCTAACCAAGTTACGGTTACTACAACTAGATTGTGCCTTGTTCACCTAAGAAATAAATATAATGCATCTTAGGCTACTCATGTTCAATTTCAACTTATCCCACTTAACAAGTTACAAGTTACCAAGTCAAGGCTCACATGTAACCATGGCCATAAAACAACTAAGAATTTTTTTTTAAATCTTGACATGGCATAACACCTACCACGTCTAACAATCCCTTGGCAACATAGTTTACATCTTCTTGACTCAGGAGTTCTTCTTTCATAAATGTCACCCTTGACTATACCATGAAAACCCTTTGAAACATTCTTAAATGATGGGAACTCCTCTTCACGTGTGAAGCTAGTGAAATATATGATTTGTGCCTTAGGGAATGTAAAATATACCCTTAATAGAAAACATGCATAGAAATTTGTAGCTAGGTGCCCTAAATGTGAGATGTTTCCACTTGTGAAATTGTGCTACCAAATATGCAAACTCAAAAATAAAACACGCCTTAAAATACATAATTTATATCAGCATGTGAAAGAAAACGTACCGCTTACCCTAGTCTTCCTCCGTTGGAAATTTGGGCCTTTGTCACAAGGTATCTTCTCTTCTTTGGAAAGAGGACATAAACAAGCTTTTAAATGTTTCTAAATGGAGTACTCTTCAACTATGTCATTCTACTTTATGCGACGTGATACAAATGCCAATTTTCATATTCTTGACTACGACATTCTTCTTTTATACATGTGACCCTTGACTATGCCATGAAATTCTCCAAAATATTCTTAAAGGATGGGACAACCTCGTCATGCATGAAGCTAGTGGAATGTGGAAAGTCATCCAAAATTCCTCCAAATATGTGATTTGTTCTTAGGAAATGCTAAAGGTACCATCAATGGAAAAACACATAAAGATTTGTGGCCAAGTGCCCTAAATGTGAGATGTTGCCACTTGTGCAATTGTGCCTACTTTTGATGCTCAAATTAGCACCCTAATTGTGCAAGACTCACAAGGTGTCACTTTGGGTCAACTCAGGCTTGTTGGAATTGTCACCTTATTAACGAATCCTCTCACTTTGGATTACTTATTGAATCTTGGGGGGTATCCTAAAGCACAAATTTATGGGGTCTTTTATGTGACTAGATCACTAGAACTGAAAACCATTTTTACATTGGATGGCTCAACATCTTGATGATTTATATCCTATTGACCACAACTTTTGTATTCATTATTGCTTTAATTTCAAACCCTCCAATATATATTGATGGTGTTCATGAGCCTATTTCTGGTTCTCTTCTTTATGGAAACAATATTATCTCCAACACCATTATTCAATGAATGGCTACACAACAGGGACCCTATCAGCCAATCGATCATGTTGTTGATGTAGTGCCCACACGACACAAACATTCAATGGTATATCATAGCCAAACACTCTATGATGGGTTTCAAAGATACCCAACATATGACAACAAGCTACATTCTATTGCCAAAACCTATAAGCAGTGGAAGAATTATATTCTACCAAAGGAAATCACCATCCACACCAATTGTAGGCCTTTGCATACTCTAGATAATCCTTGGGAGTTAGTGCCCCTAGATTTTATGTCATGTTTTTCCTCAACTGTGCATGGTAACAGATGTGTTTTTGTTGTTGTTGATTTATTCCTTAGGATGGTATTTTTGAAACCTTGTAAGAATATTGTCACAACAAAATCCACTCATAATTTCCTCTTCGAGCATATTTCGGTTCACATTGGGTTTCCAAATACCATATTTCTTGATAGGTATAATAGCTTCCTTAGTATTTTTTGGTTTAACCTTTGGTCCATGATGGACATCAAGCTTGACCAAATCCACTACCTTCAATCCCTAGATTGAAAAATAGAAAGTAGTAGTCAATAGGATTATTATAGATGTCTTTATAGTATACAATTCCAAGCATCCACATACACCTATTGAAATCCTTCCATATTTTCAACATAAATTCGACATCACTCTTCATATTTCTATTTCAATAAGCCTTTTCAGGTGTGCTTTGGGTCACAACAATTGACACAAATTGATTTTGCTATATTCATGGTATAACACATGAAGATACATCCTATACTTGGAATGAGATAAGTAAAGAAACCAATTTTGAGGAATGTATCCGAAAAATTCAACAATGAATTCATGATATTTTGTAGAAAGTTGCCAAATCCAAGTACTAGTAGATACACAATCCATTGGGTTTGACATAAGTTTCAGGTTGGTGACGAGTTATGGTTAGACTTGCATAAAGGGAAATTGACAAACTCCGATAAGAAGTTGATACCACTTTGACACAAGCCTTACACTATCACTAAGGCTATGGGTGACAATTCTTTTGAATATAGCCATAGGATGATTTACATTACTTCAAAAGTAGGTATATGTTAAAGCGATTTATGCTTGAGGGGGTGTAGGCCTAGAAAACATTCCTTTAAAAAAATAAAAGAAATGATCACACCATTACCGACATAAATTATTGTGATATTCTACTTGACAATAGATAACTACACAAGAGATTTTAAAAATTTATTTTATAACAAAGCATATGGATCATTATGACTAAATTTTTTAAATATTATCATTCTAATATTATTTCTCCTATGACTAAATTTTTTAAATATTATCACTATAATATTATTTCTCTAACACACACCAGGTTCGAGAGTTGAGAAGACCATTGTAGGTAGGCCATATCTCTGCCTTGCTTGTTTTACATTCCTCTCTACCTCGAATTTCGATAACCCAAAATGTTTTTCTATCGATTTGAGGGATGAAATTTCCTCCTCCAATGCGGGAGTGGGAGTGGGAGTGGGAGTGGGAGGGTAGTTGAACCACTCTTGCGATTGATCTTGATCTCAAACCATACCCAGGTGCAAGCACAAATGAACACAAGGGATTAGATTCTAACCCCACCATCATGGTTGCTGTGACAGTGTTGTTGAAGGCGTTAGGGCAAAAGTGTGAACCAAGATGGATTGAAGAAAACTCCATTGTGTGTTGGCAAGGCATTCAGGATGGAACAAGAGGTATGCATTCAATATGCCTGTTTCTAGATTTGATGGCCTCCTATTATCTATTACTGGTGTTGTTGGTATCTATTGAGGACAAAGATCATAACTCTTTTCGCTTATGTTCATGTACTTCTTAGAGAAATTCTCCTTAATCATGGTATTTCCTATGCCCTTTTTTTACTAGGAAAAGGTTATATTTTTATTCATGGATATTATTCTAAAAGACTAGACCTATTCATCTCTGGACGTTACCTCTAAAAAACTATGCATCTTTTGCTTCTTTCTGTTGTTTCATACCTCTAGGTAGGCTAACATACAGTTTTGATCCAAAAAAAATTAAACAATCCTCTCATACAAAAAATGTACATTCAACTATGAGAAACAACAAAATAATCCAAGAGTCCATTGATCAAAGGAAAGGAAAGTGTGAATATTCAGTATGCATCCCATTTAAATCTTCTTAAACAATCCATTCCCTAGGTTAAAGCTCAAGACCTTTTGATAGGAGATCTACCCCTTGACTTCTTTCTCTAAAAATGTGAGCAAAGGAAACTTGGGTAAGCCCTTGAAAAATAACAAGAATTTCTTTATTAGTGATGAAAAATATTTGTAGAGTATACTACCTTTTGAGTCATTTTATAGCACATTGAGAATTGTCAAATATTAGAAATTTTGGAACCCCATATTCAGCTACCAGAGTTTAGATAAGCTTTAGTGCCATCAGTTCAACCTTGTTGTTGAACCCTTTTCCAATAAATATGATTACATGTCACTCAATGCTATGCAAGATGCTTCTTGCCCCTCCCAGTAGGGCTCACCTTGAGAGGCACCATAAAAATAGGCCCAAGGCTTTGAGCGATCAATTATGTGTTATGCAATAGGACTAGAGTAGCACATTGGAGTGAATATACCATCGCAAGTGCCTCCCTCTTAGTTATAGTATAGTTATTTTCTGTTGTGGACAATTTTCTACTGGTAAAATAAATCAGGTGGTTGAGGTTGCCTTCCCCCGATTGAGCCAGAACAACACCTAGAGCAATGGCTAATGCATAAATGTGGACATGGAACTTTTTTTTCCAATCGGGGTAGACCAAGATCATTGTAATTACTAGTTTTTATTTTAGTATGTTGAGTGCACCATCACATTCTTTTGACAACACGAATCATCCAACCTTCCTCAATATCCTTTCCATTAGTGCAGTAATCGAGGCATAGTTTCGAATAAACCTCTTGTAATACTTGGTATGTCCCAAGGTCAATCTGAGTTGCTTCACACTTGTGGGTGGGTCCATATTCATGATCATCGCAACCCTAGAAAGATCTACACATACTCCTCTTTTTCACACTATGTGGCCCAAAACTGTGCCAAAATGGACTGCAAATATGCAGTACTTCTTCCTATTTAGCGAGATCTGTAGTTGTATACATCAATCAAACATGATTCTGAGCAGACTAAAGTGTTTCTTCAACATACTATAGACATTCTAGCCATCCATATAGACTTATAGGAACATGTGGACATAATCTCTAAAGGTGGAAATCACAATTCTTGACAACACCGTAGGTGAATTCTTGAATCCGAATGGCATAACATGATAGCAATAGGATCCCCATTTCATGGTAAATGTAGTTTTCTTCTTATCTTCTTCTGCTATCCTAACTTGACGATAATTAAAGAATCCATCTGTAAAAGAGTAGGCTTCATTCCCCGCTACATTATCTAGAACTTCATCACTGAAAGGTGTAGGAAAATAATCATGCACACAAGCATTGTTCAGACTGCGGCAGTCCATATAGACCCTTATCTCTATAGTGTCTTTATTTTTTCATATCACAATCACACTTACCCACTCTACCTCGTCCAAGAGAAATATAAGCCTTACTGCTAGCATCTTGTCTATTTTTTTTACTTTCTCCTTAACCCTCCGGTTCACTGGGTATGGTCAATGATTTACTGGCTTTGCATCTAGTTTTATCATGATTTTCGTCTCCCCTATATCTCCCTTAATCCTCTTCAGTTTCGTGACTGATGAAGGGAACAAGTCCTCATATTCTCCCAGCAGGTAAAAAATTTCCTTTATAGTCTGCTTATCCTAAAAATCTCCAATTGAGGCTAACTTGGGTTTTTCATCGATCATGATGTTATGTTTTTGCAACTTCAATGGGAGTAAATGTGATCATTTTTGACAGTTCCATCCTTGATACCCCTTTCCCCTTCGGTTTCATGGAATGACATATGTCGTAATTCCTCCAGATCATCTTTATCGGGGTCTTTGTCCACTTTCCCATAGGCTATTGCTTCACGATATCTTGACTCATAGATATGTTGTAAAGTCTTATGATCTATGCACGCCTCCATTAGTTGACTCCAGGTGAGAAGAATCCACTTGACAAATTGCAACACCTCAGTCATCCTCTATTTGCGGTCTAAAAAGCAAAAGATATTGAAAAACTAATCAACCAAACTCTCCCAATCTCCATTATCTTTCCTTGTTTCTTCTTGTACATACCAATATTTTGGAAAGGTTCTATAAAACTTTGCACCCATAACTCATTTGGAACTCCTTCCCAATCCCATCTCTCCTTACGATTTTGTAAATGTTGTCTAGGATTAGAGTCCCCCCTATATTTGACAAAATCTTGAGTGTACTCCCCCACTTGTTTGAATCTTACTTCCATGGCTATTTTTATATTCTCCCATTCTTGGAGGTAGTTTTGGTGAACTCCCCACCATATTGGCGGTGTCTCTTGTAATGCAACATTTAGTAGAAGTACTTTATGTTCTTCAATAACTGTTGCACCAATCTTGTTGATAAATGAATTCACTGAATCTATACCAATAAAGATAGGAAAATCTCATACCTTAGTGCATTTCCAATTGATCCAACACATTTTGGTGTAAAATCTAGTGTTGATTTCACATCCACCCTGCTACCAATTATCCCCATTTCCATTGGCAGGGGTGGGTCCCTATCACCTTTCGGACCCACTTTGGTTGCGGTCGTCTTTTCCTTTCCCACTAAACATACTTCCATACTTTTTCCGTCTTCCAGATTTCTTAACACCACTCCTACTTGGTGCAATTCCTTATGTCGAATTTTAATTAGCTGCATGGCCCTTAGCCATTTCTACACTATCTGTGCTCTCCTATGAGCTCTTAGACCCATGTCCTTTCAAAAGTCATCTGCATCCATCCTCGTGACATTCTCATAGTTCCTCGCTTAATAGAATCCTTCCCTCTAGGTCCTTTCCCCAGTAATAGGTATTTACATTGTCATGCTTGGGTTCTGGAACACCAACAAGCCCTCTTCCACCATTAAAACCTTAATCCACAGGATAACCTCTCTCTGTACCTTTCCTTGTAACACCGATTAGAACATGACTTCAGATTTCAAAAGATGTTGATGAGTTTCTACTATAAATTCAATAATATACCCTTCCACCATGGTCTATACCCAGAAATCTACCACTCCTATCAAATTTGTATCAAGGCAATGTAGCATAGGGAGATCCGCTTGAGTCCATGCGCGACGAGATAGGTTTTGTCAATTGGACTTCCCTTTCACTTGCAATGTCTGTAACCAGTTGTAAAGTTCTTCTAGGAACCTACACTAGAATGTATGATATTTATCACTAGCTAGCCTCAAATACAGGATTTCTTCTCCAATAGTTCATTGGCAGAGTTGAGCTTGCTGAGAAAAAAACTGGTCCACTTGCTCATTTTCTAGTTTAGCAGTTCTTTCTTAAAGATCCTCTATACCATTTTTGAAACCCCCTTTTCAGCTTTCAGGTCTTGGCAAGAGGACCATTTTTTGGCACATAAATAACAACAAGTTCGAGACCCTAAGTTTGGGCATAAGGGACAACAAGGCTCTGGTGTATTCTAGCACAATGCCATCATTTTCACCTTACCCAGAATGGGTAAGGAGTCTCACTCGAAGCATGTAACGACCTTAGCTAGATGAGAGTTGAGATCTATTATAAGGGGGGATCATATTAGAGAATCAAGAACAGAGAACATTGAATCATTCTACAAGTTTGAGCGCAACAGGCCATATATACTATAATAGAGATACTACTTAAAATATAAGCATACATAAAAATCTTGAAGAACCAGAATAACATGCAACTAACACACAATGGTCCCAATAGCACTCTTCATCATTTAATTGAGTGGTGAATACCTTACATCAGGCTCAGGGCCTCTTTCTCAACATAAAAATGCACAAGATTATGGACTGATAGATACAAAGTAGCCTCATAGCTCCGCAACAACAATGGTAACAATATCAATAACAAAAACAACCATTTTTGGTTCTCCTTTCTGCCTTTTGACTCATCTCTACGTGACAACCTAAACTGCTAGTTCCTTCTCTTGATCATTTCCTTCTCCCTTGCTTAGATTTCCTTGCTCTTTTCCTACTTGGTTGTATCTAATCCTTCCCACCATCCCTCTGCAACTACTACTCTTTTATGATTTCCTTCCTTTTTTCGGGTTGTTATTTCCACTACTCTCCAATTTGTTTATAGTAATGTCAACATTTCAACAAATTCATGTAAGAAATATCATTAACATTTAAAAAAAAATAGATACAAGAATAGTTCATGCATTTTGTATGGTTCCATATTTAGATGATAATATTTTTCCCCTCTAACCTTAATTATGATGTAACCAAAATCATGGAAGGTGTGTGCACTAAAAATGTAAGATAATGAGGCCATTATCTATTCATCATAATCTTCATGGTAATGTTAAGGCCATATAGATTAGTTTGATAGGTTATTTATTTTAGAAAGGGCATGTCCAAAGTATGATTTGGAAGGAACAATGAGGCTTAGTAACTCCATATGCATGTATATAGCTTCCATTCTTAGTTATATATCTATTACCAATCAACTCCAAGGAAACCACAATTATGGAGGATAACCTGAGGCACTCCTCAAAGATAATTATAGAGTGGGGAAATTATGTCATTACAAATCCTGGGATAGTAGTGAATATGCTTCAAATTCTAAATATTTTGGCAAAAATACATTGATTTCAAGATACATTCTACATCCACAAAGGAAATGTTTGGGAATGGGTTGAAAGGACATACTTAACAATCCAATAGGTAGGAGAACATAAATAATTTGAAACATTAACCAAATAAATGATTCTTGAACTTACCTATTGCATGGACCAAGTTGTTGGAGATGATCTCCACCTCATTGAAGATGGTTTTGTCTTGATATATCCTTAGAGCACAAAGATCCAGTTCTTGTAGAAATGGGTTATGTATTCCTCTCCATATGATTTTCTTATTAGGACCATGGAATCTTAAACTACCAACTTGAAGCTCTAAGTGGAGTACCACCCCTAGCTGAATTTCTTGAATGATTTTGATGTTATCCCATCACTTCATTAGTGTTTTAGTGGTCATTGGTTTCTCTATAATCTTATGCTTTCATTGGTAGCTCACAGTGTCAATCCATTCAGATATCTCAAATCTACTTACTAAGTGTGACCTATTTTTGTTATCAACAATAACATTCCTCCATGAATGTAAATAAAGAGGGATAATATTGGCATTGATTGTTCCAGGTATTTGTTTAGAATAATTTGAAAGGCCTTGTTCATGAGAAATTCAGTGAAAGATAAACATTGTAATCTTTTACAGTATTGAACAATTTCTCCAAAATCTTCAAATAGAGGTTGCTTATTACATGATCTAATTTGTTGGGATCAATAATATACATTATAAACAAGTGAGAAGAGAGAAATTTAGTTTCTTGCAATAACAACCAAAGTTTCATTTGTCATTTGACAAAATAAGTTAGTACATAGGTGAGGCTAGGCCAACCCCTTAAAAATAACGATAAGGCCTAACTCTTTTGCAGTTCCTTGATCACAATGGTATAATTGAAAAGCACATAGTTTCTTTAAATATTCGTAGGTTGAGGCAATCACTTAAAGCACTCGAACTTCAAGATAATCCAATAATTGTAATTTTTTACAATAATAAATCCATTATGCACACTCCTCATCATAGAATTGGGTAGAGAGGGAGAATTCTTGACTGATTCCAACCTTGAAAATGAGCAACCTTTCCTACTCATTAGTTAGACTCTCCACCACTAGTTGAAGAGGTATATGTGCCCTGAGTCAAGGATGATATCTTAACACGAGTTATTGACACTTGAACATAGTTTCCATGGATCTCATGTACAAAATATGGAGAGACTCTTTGAATCTTAGGAAACATTTTCTCATAGTCTACTTAATCTATAGGTAGTAGAGCTTCAATTTTTTCCATTTACTGGTAAATCTTACCCAAGAATTCAACTAGAAGAATCAATCCTATGCTAAACTGCACCTACCTTCTCATTTTTAAGATCTTTGTGATCTTTCACCTATGACCCTTAAAGTTAGTCCCCTTTAGCACCTTGAATGGTGGAATAGAAGGCGTTGCAATAGGAGGAAACTCCATTCCCCTTTACCTTTGTCAAGACCTTTAGAGACACATGTAATCTATACCCCTCCTCTGGGTCAACATGAAATTTTGTTTTTTTCCACTTCTTTTACAAGCCCTCCCTTCAAGGGCATCCTCGTAGGAAAAGATTGTGGTTGAAATATTGTGAAAAAAAATGGGGCTCACTATCTCTTTACATGGTTTCGGAGGATGGGTATTGGAAAATAAATGTCTTATCCTCTATAACCCTTAAGACCTTATCAACACATAAGTGGAACAACAAATTGATAACTGGACCGAAAGATAGATCTCAACGTTCAAGGACAAATTCAAATAGAAAGAATCACACCATGGATTAAGCATTGGAATTAGGTTTTGGTGGAATCAAGGACTTCATTTCAAGACAATGACCTTATTTTTAGCATTCTCAAATGGAAGGTTTAAAACCCACATTAAAAAGGGGATATTTTAACCTTAGCCTTTGCAACCTTTTCCCAAGATGAATCTATTTAATGGACTATCTTGGATACGTTAGGTCTTGGATTTAGAGAGTACCCAATCATTTCTTTTGAAGCCAACTCCCTAGATCCAACTAAAATTTAGTCCTACTAAATAGGAAACTTGAAAATTCTTGTTAATAGGAGACATTTTTCCTTCCTCTTGATTTATTTACAACAAACTTTAGTGCCTCTCCTTTCTTATCTTCCTCTTCCATTCCCCAAAAAAAAATCATTAATCTTATATCATAAACACTCTATATAGGTAAGCATTGGAATCATTTTCCTCAACTCATGGGGTACCTTTACACCTCAACCCATGAAAGTGGACCTAAGTCCATGGTACAACCCATCACACTCTAAGATGGTTTTAATTGTCTCTTCAAAACTAGGGCATAACACACCTTACAATGTGAAATGGTTAAGCCATCTGAAACTCGTGCGCTTTTTTCTTTCATGGAACATATTCTAGCTAGTATTGATCAAACACAATGCATTAACACCACTAACACATAGCAAAAGTCCAAGATAACCATAAGATGTGGCCCACACCTAAGCACTTATACTACACCTCCACAAAATGCACCTTCAACTTTGGATGTCCAAAAAAAATACCATTCTAATCCAATATGGCCTATTTTTTAGATTTGTGTAATTCAATCTTTATCAAATCCTTGCACCTCCTCATGAGAAATATACTCAAATGGTCACCTTACAAGTTCCAATACCTCCTTCTACAACATGAAAAAACCACCTATATGTGTTGCAACAACCTTGCCAACCTCTTTAGTGGGTTGCACATATATTTCAAATTTCTTCATCATCTTGCAAAGTGGTAGTGTAAGGAGAGGCTATCAACTTCGATCAAAGAATGTTCACTTAGTATCACTACCAAGTTGCCTTTTTGCAACTTGTCAAATGTTTTAAGTTAGCTTCAAAACTTCTCATGTTGCATAACTCGCTTTTCTACACCTCTAAGTCAGACCACAACCTCCAACCCCTCTAACTATTCCATCTCTTCAACCCTTGTTAGAGTCTTCTTGGACATGCACTCATGCCTCAAGTAGAACATAGCACTAGCATCCCAAATGTGCATGCTCATTCCATATTTTAATGCCTTGTGGAAAACACATCATTACACTATTTAAATTGAAATGTTTACATCTTAAGGAAAATCACCTACTTTTCTTATGAAAACCTAAACTATGTGAGTGACTCAGAGAGGACTCCATTTTATCAAAATAAAAGCATAGCGTCTTACAAACCCATTCACACAATAATTTGAATATATTTAACCTAGGGGACATGCCCTACTCCTTCCAAATTTCTCATATGACTTTTAAGAAGCTAACACTCGTTTATAATTATTAAATCGGCTTACTATATACTCTCTTTTGTTTGCACCCACTTAATATGCAAGAACACTTAAATATTTTCAATACAAGAAAGTTAAGAATACATGTTTCCTTTTGAGAGGTCTCACATTCAAATTCCAAAAATAGAGTATGTCCACCTCCATAAACTTGCATAAAAACAATAATCTTAAAATTTAATTATTATTATTATTATTATGATAACTATGCCAAATATGAAAAAAATGTTTTCAAACACAACAAAAAAACTTCCCAAGGGCGTTAGTTTCTGAAATACAATTAAAAACATATTATCCAAGAGAAAATAAAATAATGTATAATGTATTTAAGTGAAAAAAATATAATGTATTTATAAAATAAAATAATATATTTATAAAATAAAATAATGTAATTGTTTTTTCAGGAGGGAAAATTTTAGCATATTTGAAAATCCCTCCTAGCCCCAATCTTTGTTTAAGTTCTATTTTTTTTAAGTTCTAGAATAGGTAGTATATGTTCACTTTTCACAAGGACAAAACATGAGATTTAAGAGGGTTGCGAATTAGGGTTATCGAACCCCACCCACTGGTCTTCATTCCATTGACTACACCAAGGTATGTTCCATTTTCAATTTCATTGCATTTCAGTGTTCCACATAGAGAGGAGATTCACTGCATTTTTAGTTTTCCAGTTAACTTCCTCAATCGGGCACCTACCTGAAAACATCTGCTTGAAAAGGGTCGTATGTTAAATGTAATGGGTTGGGCCTCCCATCCATGCTCCTAGGGTTTCCGTAGTTAACTCCCTTGACTGGGTACCTGCTTGAAAAGGGTTGTAAGAGAAAGGTTATGGGTTGGGCCTCCCATCCATGCTCCTAAGGTTCTTGTATAAAGATAAGATAAAGGTTTTCCAATCTAATTTTGAACCAAGTGGTTAGAAAACAAAGTCTAGTAGATTATGTTTTTGTGGAGGTGATCTAATGAAACATGCAAGGTTTTCTCTCACACTGGTCGAACCCGTTCAACAGACCTGTGTAGATGCTAGGTTTGGTCATTTTGATCCAACTGGTGCCAATCAAATTCCCTAAATAGATCAATTTGCGGTAACAACATAAAGGAAGCCTACCTTAACTATTTGATTTTCTTGGGGCTATTTCACGAGGAGGAATAGAGGAACACAAGATAGATGGATCGCCCAGACAGAGGTTTAAGTGCTCGCTCCACATTATGAAAATAAGGATGCTATAGGTTTCATATTGCTGGCTAAACATCTTCATCTTCAAGTTGTTTCTATTTGAATCTTTTCAAAACTCCCTACGCAAGTGCCTATAGATGGTTTTTATTCCTCGATCAGAAGACTGAAACCTGCCTTAGATGCTAGGTTCCTAGATAAGATTATTGTTCGACAAACTTTCTTAGATGCTAGGTTCAATCATTTTGATCCAACTAATCCCAATCAAATTCCCTAAATAGATCGATTTGTAATAACAACATAAAATAAACCTGCCTTTTTGGGGCTATTTCACGAGGAGGAATAAAGGGAACATGGGATAGATGGATTGCCTGGGAAGAGGTTTAAGTGATCGCTCCACATTATGAAATGAAGGATGTTATAGGTTTCATATTGCTGGATCAGATAACCGAAACCTGCCTTAGATGCTAGGTTCCTGGACAAGGTTGTTGTTCAACAAACTTGCTTAGATGCTAGGTTCGGTCATTTCGATCCAATTGATGCTAATCAACTTCCCTAAATAGATCGATTTACGGTAATAGCATAAAAGAAACCTGCCTTAACTATTTGATTTGCTTGGGGCTGTTTCACGAGGAGAAATATAGGGAACACAGGATAGATGGATCGCCTGGGAAGAGGTTTAAGTTCTCATTTCGAATTATGAAAATAAGGATGTTATAGGTTTTAGGTTCCTGACTGAACATCTTTAGTTTCAAGTTGTTTTATTCGAATCTTTTCGTAGTTTCCTTACACAAGCACCTATAGAGGGTTCTGCACCGCCAGTAAATGCTTCCACTGCTATACTGAGCCATTGTTGTCACTAGCTTATCCTCATGTCCATTCAGACGTTCTATCTCATGGTGTGATATTTATATTATGGAGAATTTGATTGCACGAGACATGTATTTATTCTATTTTGTTTCCATATATATGTACATCTTCTAATGCATGTATGGAAATTATGTGAGAACTCTTCAAATATAGAGTAATATTATTGCAATGCCCCCTTTCCTTTGCCTTTAGTTTTTGATATTTGTGGTGTTCAAAGAAAATCGGAGTAAAGGAGACTCCATAAAACCATGCCCTTGGGATTGCAAATTTTCAAGATTTAGTATTTACTATTCCACACAGTTGATGCTATGACTCCCTTCAAATTGACTATAGAGAATGATCATTCTCACCTCCTTACACCTGTTCTAGAATAAGATAAAGCAAAAATTCAGAAGAAGTTGTGTATAATAATGGCGCTAGAGCCAATGGATCTTTACGTAATATACGCTTGAATTCTCAGATCTGTAGATAAACTAGTTCCACGAAAAATACATAGATTTGTTTGATGGAAGATCATTCCATGAAGACACACTCCACTGCCTGATCTCACTTCTTTGATACCATGTTGAAAAACCTTTTATGATCTACACATAATTACTTGTGATATTATTTACCATTAGTTTAGCTTATTCAATTTTCATCAAGTAATTATACATAAGAAAATTAACCAATACTATTATAGCTATAGTCTAAGAGATTTTACTTGAAACATAGGAACACAAATATGGGAACAAAGGAAAATTTGGATGTAGCTGGTGCAACTAGACCTTGCACAGTTGTTATAACACAGGTACAACTCCTTTTCGTCCTGCTTTGTCCTAGTGATTTGGATTTTCTATCCGAATTTTGGTATTTCGACTTGTACATTTCTTGCTCAAATTTATACATAAACACTATGTTATGTGGTGGTTTGTTTTGTTTCGGAAATCCACTAGACATAGCTTTTGTTCGGATGTAAACTAGCGCATTTTAGAAATGAAAGGGACTTTGGCAAACTCTTACAGAGGGTTCTTGGAAAGAGGCATTCGATGGACTTGGTGTGTCTTTACTCCTGATATCAAATCCTGATATATAGGTACTATGAACACCACAATATCTATTCATTTTCTGAGTTAAAACTTTCCATTCTACATTTGTATATCCTTTATCCATTCTATTTTACATGTTTAGCTCTGATTGATATGTTCTTTTTCTGCTAATGATTTTTTTTATTTCTTACTTGGTATGGAAAAATCCATAATTGAAACTAAACAGTGAAAAATATATAAATCCAGAAAAAGGCCTTTAACTACATTTCATCATGATCAAAGCCTATGGCTTTGCTAAAATAGGCCTGCAACTTTAACAACAGAAAAGCTAGAGAATCATTGTAGGTTTAAAGTGGCTTTAAGAATTATATAGCATCAAATAAACACCTCTGAGTAAATGCAGAAGCATCTTATCAAAATACTAACATTTTTTTGTACATTAAGTAAATTTCCTTTTAATCTTAGGGTTTGAAACAATTTATTTTCCCATTGAGAGGAATTTTCTTAAAACCATGTAGTAAATTTTGTCTTATCTATGGCAAAGATTTATAATTTGTTTGACTTAACTCTGTGTCTTCCCATGCTAGTCACTCTTTTAAGGATTCAATTTTTCACTGTGATAATATTTTTTTGATCAGTTGGTTCATTTCCTTTGTTATATTTTCTACCTTGTTTAACTCTGACAGTCTTCTCCACAATACCAGGGTGCCTTAATTGGTAGGTACAATAGTAGTAAGGCTGTACTTTTTGCAGGTCCATACAGTTGTAATAGTGGCAACAATTTGTCATGGTTATTGTGCACATTATAGTATGAGGGAGGTGTTGTTATGTAAGAGAGTAGATGGTATATTTCCAGTTTTGCTACTCTCAATTAATTTCAGTTTGCATGTTGTTTAAGCTTAAGCAATTCCATTTTTTCTTCAGTTCAGTTTGTAGTTCAGATTCAGCTCAGTTCAGTTCAACATGCATGATCTAATATTTGGAGGGCATGAAACCCTAGATAATCAGAGCGCTTTTGCATGATAAGGTTCCAATCTAGGTAGGGGGAACAATTCTCAAGGGCAGGGATGCATGCTTCTATTTGTATTCTAGTTGAGATGCACTTACTTGGGACACTTATCCATGCAACAAGGGTATACTAGATGACTAAACTTGGGCTAGTATTTGACTGAGTCACCTTAAGTGCTTCATGCATGTGACCAGGTACTTTGTATCTTTCCTCATCTTCCTATTCTATAAAGGAGATGTATTGAACACTTCCTTGTTGGTTAGGAATATTTCGGTTTTGAGGTATTGCATTGTATTTTCTTTTCTTTGCATTCAATAGAAGATAGATGTGATTGAGAGTTCAGATCTGTGTACATACTCTTATTATTTTTCTGTAGTGCATTTTTGTAGATTCTAGTATACCCATCAAGGGCTTTAAATTACCTAGGATATTAGGAATATTATTTTAGTGCAAAATTTACTTACTATTGTCTATATTACACGGTATCAAAGCACTTTCACTAAAACTAATAGGAAGTTGTGCATGGATAGGATTGCAACTTCTTAGAGGGAGTTGTTGAAGGGTTTTAAGGGTGGGATGCCCGAGTTTCAACAAGAGAAGTAGATTTCGACTGGTTAAAGGTTGTGGCCCATGGGGTTTGATGTCCCAGTTGCTCCAAGGATTGGATCATTATTTTTCGTGTTTGCAAATGGTGGCCTCCACCTATAATAGGTTGCAGGTTTGATTCTTAGTTCTTGATATGTTTTCATGTTTGTTTAAAGAGTTATAATCAAAAGAAGTTATGGTCTTTAGGATTGTCACATGTTGGAGGGCACTTCCAACTCTATTATAGTTTAGGATGGAACATCTCTTGGAAGAGGTTGAATTGTGGTACCTTGTGGAGAAGGAGGTTTTACTTTCAATAGATACCAAGGAGTTAGCTGAACATAATTAGAAATTGGTCAAACTCGAATGAATAGTTTTGGATTTGGTGAAGAATCATCTAACCCCTTTCATTGCAGATAAAAATATTGATAGGAAAATGCATATTACCTTGATTACATTGTATTGGAGCAAGAACATGTCTAGGAGAATTCCCTTAATGAAGAAATTGTCCATTACTTGCATGAGAAACACTACTATAGTAGTTATCTATCTGATAAAGATCAAGATTTGAGAGATCAATTAGCTACACTTGATGACAAGGTAGAAGAGAATGGACTAATTTGGATCAATTTGAATGGCTTTGGTCCATCTTGGCACCATCTTGTACAATTTGTATGTGCTTATGAGACGCTACCCTCAATCAAAAGTTTGTGGGATGCATTTATTGAGGAGGAAATTAGATTGTAGATGGTTTTAGATAGTGATGAGGATGTACTAGAGCTATACCTCATTAGGAGGGTGACGAAAGAAGGAAATAAAATAGGATTTGTGAAGGTTTAGAAGAAGAAGGAAGATTCAATCTCTTCTAACTAAAAGAATAATAATTTGAGCCATATCAAGTGCAAGAATCATGGCCAATATGCTTCTCAGTATCTTGAGAAGTATGGGAAGGGTAAACAACAATAACAGTAAAATAGTTTGCAAGAATTGTAGAAGCTTCGAGTATGGATGGCCACTATGCTTCTTAGTGTTCTACGAAGAAAGGGAAGGGTAAGCAACAACATCAATAAAACTAGTTTCTAGGAATTCTAGAAGCTTCAGGTTCATACAAGTTCATTGACAGGTGTGGTACAACCTTTGCCATGGTGTCATGCCTTTCCACCAACACTATTTCAAGTGTTTGTGGTATGTTGAGAAGTGGAGCCTCAAGACATGGTAGTAAACAAAATAGATATTTTCTATTGTCTAGATGAGTATACCTCACCACTTCTATTTAATGTTATATGCCTTTAGGACAAAGTAAATAGAGCACTCCACATGAGGTACATGATGCTACCTTCCTTTAGGAAAATGTAAATAGAGCACTGCACGCTAGAGCCAGGTATATTTAAATTTCACAACACTTTCACACACAACTAACCTACATGATTTGGACATTACCTCTTAAATGATCCTTAATAACCTACAAGCTATTTATTAGAAGCATATATTTGGATGTGAGTATAATTCATCTTACATATACATTTAGTGAAGGAAACAATATTACTAGGAGTCATCAAGGCCAACTATATGGTTGAAGATATATTTGTTGGCCTTGATGACTCTTAGTAATATTGGTTTTGTATTGGAGTTTCTAAAATACATAAGAATTATATATGGTGTATTAGCATTTGAAAAATACATACGATGTCCCAAGTAATCCTAATAATCAACTTCCCTAATGAATAGGACACCTTAAAACTCCACTAGTGGTTTTGCAGTAAATGTGGGTATCATTTATTGATAAACGTGGGATCTCAGGGAGACTTGTGTGGAAGTTGTTTGTAAAGAGAAACCAAATTTAGAACTAAAACTTTGGCATAAGTGCACTCTAAAAAAACTAAATAAGTTTCTCTTTATCCTTTCAGGGTAGCCTAGGACACCCCTACAGATAGGTAATCACTGATTGTACATTCTAGCCTCATTTGCATATTTTTTTGTCATTTGTTGGACATAAATAAAAATACCTTTTTCTACTTACTGCAAATTAAAAATGTTAAACAACTATAGTTTGATATGAATACTCTGAAGGAACGTCTCCATGTTCTAGAACCTATTATGCTTTTCTCTTAAATAAGATAAATGACCACCAATAAATTCCTTCTCTAGAAGATAGTTCTCCTACAACTGCAATCCTTCCTTGAGAGAGTATATGTTGTCCTATTAATTTCTCTGAAAACATGAGAGGTTATGATCATATAGAACTTCCTAGAGATCTCTTAATCTGAGTAGCTAAGGGAGATAAGGAAGTATCATGAATCTGACCTTGTGAATTCATCCAATTAACATCCACTGTTGAGTGCCAAAAGACCTATAGATGACCAATATCCTTGTCAAAAGAAGATGTTAATTAGGAAAATAGAGCCTTCAGCTTCGCCAATTTATTTTTATCCTTGTCCGTGTTTTCCTTAGTTTGGAAATAGTGAGTGTCACAAAAATAAAGCACGAACGCATGACTACAAATCCAATTAGAGTCTTGGTAAGCAATTCTACATGAAGTAAATTTTTTGTTTGTGTTTCAGCTGTGTTGCTTTGAAGTTATCAAACTATAGTGTTATCAAAGGACAATAGATACATGTGTTTATGATAATTATCACAATTGTAAGATATTCAACAATAAAAGTTTAAAACCATTTTTATGTGGAATATGTTCATTTAGTCTCATTTGTGTTATTGTTTTCCATAAGATAGATTCATCTTGGTCTTGTTGTTATAGTTTACCTCTATCAAAATCTTGACAAAGATGACTTTTTAAAACTTTCATGCTCACATATATCTAAAGTTAATAGTTAATCAACTTGTGAGTTGTAGGATGGTATAATGAATCAGTTCTCTCTCAAGGAGGCCATAGAGTTATGTTAGTGACAAGGTTATCATGCTTTAATCAATGAGCAAGTTCAATATGCCACAAAATTTAGATATGAGCCTTCCAAAATAATAATAACCAAGTCTGCATAGTTGCTGCAACTTTCACCAACAAATATATACTATAATTTCACTACAACAATGCTCTTCAAGGAGGTGAAGAGATTGTGTAAAATGACCATCGAGTGCCAAGTCTTGACTAATCGAACCTTCATGTGCTCAGATTATCGATAACCTTATTTTAGGGATACCTCCAACATAACCATAATGTCTCTTGAGATCAACATGATCCTTATTTAAGTTTTCTCTTACGCAATCCCTTAGCCTTATTCCTATAGCAAGTTAGATGATTCAATCCTTCAAGCAAGGAATCATAGTGACTTGACCGTATCACAGAAAATTTATATCTTAAAAGTGAAATATCCTTCAAAAACTAGAGGCACTAATACAGAGAATAGGTGCTGAACATTTGATACTAATCAATGATCATGGTGATCATGCTCAGAACTTGATGGAGGAAGTTCAGATTCTGGGACCCTTCTGAAATATGTTTTGTTCTAAGATTTGGTACTCTTGATCAATGTCCAGGATTGTAACTTCTTAGGAAAGAATCTCAACTTCAAAAGTAATGATAGAATGAATGCAAGCCTATACTCGTTCGATATATCTTAGATAGATATCTCCAGCACTTGATTAGTCCTCTAGAGATGAGAATAGTATTTCAAACAGAGATCTGTGGAGGATTGGCCTTACCTCTAGGGATAATATAAAATATCTTTCCATAAGCTTACGATGATGATACACTCTTATGCTTGATGAGTAAAACTATTATAAAGTACAAGAACATATATTGTTCTCTTCCAACTTTTTCTCGTGATAGTTGAATATCTTTAGGATTGGTGCCCATGTTTACTGATTAGGGCTTGAAAAAGGCCTTGGGAAATAACCCAGATTTGATCTCTGAATTGATTTACCACAGAGAGCTGGAGGTATAAATGAAATTATTTAGTGATTGTGATCTCTTTAGGCTTGGGCTTGTCCTCACCTGAGCTCCAATACCATGTTAATTTTTAGTTAACATGTTCTTTGCTTAGGTTAGATACTTCAGTTAACCATATGCCCATTAATCCATTTACCAATCACATTATACATTATATAATAGTAACTGATGAAATAAAATAAATGATAGATGCAAAACACAAGCCAAGACAGAAAGACACGTGAATATGGCTCAAGCTAGGGAAAAACTCCAAGATGGGGAAAACCCTTGATCAAATCTTCTTATTATTATCATCAAATGTTCAGTAGATAAGTAGAGAGAGTAAAATGATATAAAATAACTTGACAATATGAAGATCAGGCATCACTTCTCTTAGATCCATTCAATCCTCTAATCTGGGTATTTTTTTCATAGAGGAAAAATCATATTGTTATACAAGATCGGTCTAGTTAGGGAAACAATAGTCCACAACTTTCTAAGTTGACTGATAAAAAAATCCTCCTTTCTACTGCGACCTCCTTATTTCACATGATGGTCCCTTTCGTTGGCTTAAGAAGCTGGTTTATGGCCACATTGAGGTCACTGTTCATATTATCTCTGTGGTTGTGGATTAGGGCTTCTGAAGCATGCTGCTCCAGCCCTTCAATTCTGTAAACATTGCAACATTTTTCTTCTTACAAGGGCTGTATTATTTGTAGTGATCCTAGCCTGTTTTTAATTTTCCATGTCATCCTAAACAAGCACCTGAATACTATCATATAAGGTCAACAAATTTATGTTGTATTTCAACTTACTGGGCAAGTGATTCAAGGCCTGCAGTTAAGCTATGAGAATATATTCTAGTTGCAGCCAAGCTAGAGGAAGAAGTCCCATACGAAACAAATCAAAACCCATATATAATATTTTCCTTAACCATAGTGAAGAACTTCTTCCAAACTCATACCCGTTATGACAAACTCATAACCAAAATAGTCCCAACAATAACCAGAATTTATCCTCCTTAATCTTCATTGCCACAGAGATATCTTTTTTTCTTATTGATGTGTCCCAAATGAGAGAGAATGCTCCTCTATATATACAATTCAATGGGTTTGAGTGGACGTGACTTTCGATCTTCTTAAGCTGACATATAGTTGAGCCCGACCTAAATAATTTACATGAGAAAAACATAAATTCAAAATTCCACTTCTACTTATCCAAATTTGATGATATTTAGATCGATTTTGGTCCTCTCGAAAAGAGGAATTCAATGCCACAATTATATTATGAAATGAGTTGTTCAAAGTGGAATTTGGCCCTAGTTACCATTTTTAACAAAAATAACCATCAATATTTTTTTCTAGCATTTTGGGCTGAATTCACAATAGTATGCTAAGAAGTGTCATTTCAATGTATGGAAATTAGGATATATAAATGTGAGATGTATAATCTATATCTTTGGGTTATCTCCTTTTCAAATATGAGTTTTTTTAGGCTATATGTTAATTGTTTGAACTTTGAACTTTAGAATAAATTCCTGAATGGACTTCCTAAATACTCGAATGAATGGACTTCATAAGGCAGTGGTACCATAAATTATGTTATTTCAAATATTTGACTTCCATATTTTCACAAAATACAATTGATGAATATAGATACTTATGTTTAGGATTATATGTGTTGGAGCAGTTCCTTTATGTTTTACTATAATCCTGATGTTGACAAGCTTTAGCTGATTTTTTTCATCAATTGTTCATAGAATATGCAAAAGGAAATGATTGTCAAAATTTGGCAAAAATTACATTTCTCTTGATTTCTTTTTTTTATTGTTCATGACATGATAATCATGTTGTAGGAATGAGTTATCCTACAATCTGTTTCAATTTGTGGATTCTTTTTTTCCTCCCATTTTTTTACAAGGATGTATATTTCATTTTCATGTTGATGGTTTTTGCATGTATCTTAACTAGCCCCAAATGCTGGTAATGGAGCATATCTTGAGAAGTAGTCATGGACACAGACTCTATCAGAGGTTAATGTTGCAATACCACTTCCCCTTGGTACCATAAAAAGTTTAATGGTCTGTGACATAAGGAAGAGTTATTTAACAATAGGGTTGAAAGGGTAACCTCATGTCTTAGTTGTAAGTCATTTCTTTGCATTTCTTAGTTGTAAGTCATATGTTTGATTTTGAGCTTTATCACATCAATTGTTTCGATAATCCAATATGCATGGGTTGTATTTCTCACCCGATGTTAGTTACTTGACATGGTTGATATAACATTCAATTCTATGCCACTTTTATTTTAATTCAAAGATTTTATTGATTAAAATGATATTCATATTTTGATTGGTTTACTTGGAGCTTGATTTAAAAAAGTTTTGTAAATTCTAGGTGGATGTTATTTTTTCAGGGTGAGCTCTTTGTAGCAGTAAGGTTATATGATTCCTAGAACATATGTATACGACAAGTGCATATTTGGACTTTGTTGTGCATCTGTTATTCTTTATATTATTGATGGATGGTTATTGATTGATGTAAAAGAGAGGATGGGAAGGTCCTACCAATTCTCTTGAAAAAACAAAATCAAATGGAGTGGTAGAATTGTGTTTTAAAGGGTGATCCAGAAATCAACACTTGAAAGGTAGAACTTGACAATAACAAGCTATCTGATCTAGATCTAGAGACACAACAGACCATGGAAAAAAAAAACATGGTATTGATGAGTCTTTCCTGCAAATAAGCTCTAACTGTTAGACCACTGCACAAATTTCAGTTATCTGCAGTGATAATGGTGACTCTAGCTTTATTTGTATGAAAGCGACTTTGGCCATTGTCCTATTCATTTCCTATGAATGATTTTGAGTTTCAAACTCCAACTAGTTTTTTGTTAAGCTAATTAAAGGTTTGATGACAAACATATAGTTTTCTAAGCTCTTTTCTAAATCTATTTCCTTGAGAAAATTTATCTTTTTTACTTTAGGTACTGTAGATTGATACCGTGTGACATATGCTATGATATAATTGTTTGGATAAATAGACAGAAGTGTTGTACAACATAGTCTTTTTTAAATCTAAAGAAACAAAATTTCCAAATACAAAGTTTATTAATTAAGAACATCTTTTAGACTTCTTAGCTAAGTTATGATTATATTTCGATAGGGGATTTTATGTATGTTGATATTGTGTTGTCTCTTTGGTTTCCATTAGGTAACAATGGTTAATAAGGAATGTGTTCTTGAGTAGAAGACACACATCTTATTCTACTATCGACATGGATCTCCATGGTTTTCAGGCATGACAACAAAAACGCAGATGTCAGTGGGATTTCCAAAGTCTGTGTTGGATGAATTTAATACTAGTGATGATTTTGATTCCTTGTCAGATAAAGAATGTCACAAGTCAAATTCAAAAGAACAGAAGTAGCTCAAGAATGAAGGTGAAGCTATTTCTTTCTGTCGAAGTCAATTTCTTTTATTTGTTGGTTGCTATCATGTTTTGAGTGCGGACTTGTGAAATTCCAAATTGCATGTTGGTTTATGTAAAGGGGATATATATATATATATATATATATATCTATAGATATTTTTTTTTTATCATATGTCATTCATGGTTTCTGGAGATCCGTGTTACATTTCCACATAAGTTTAGATATTACTCAGATATCTAAACACCAAACAACAACAACATTGAGATTTTTCTTTCATTTAACCTATAACATATTGCATCTGTCTTCATCAATGTTCTTCTTCCATATGCTATCCACTTATGATATTTCCTTTGCAATATTTGGTGCATTTTCTAGTTATAGGTCATTTATAGATTATAAATGTCTTGAAAGTTTCACTTCTAATTGAGTATTCAACTGAACATATTGATTCTCTTATACATAATTATTTTTCCCTCCACCCACTTTTCATAACTTCCATAACCATTAGGTATGGACCTGCATCTTTGATGTTGATTTGCTTGTTTAGTAAAATATTGCCGAGACTTTAATTTATTTAAAGTTGTAGAATTTACAATTTATGAAGTTTCAAGGTCTAATTTTTAAAAGTCAAATTCTTTAAAGGGTGCTAGCTCAATGGAAGAGCACTTTCCTTACAACCAGGAGGTTGGTGGTTCGATTCCATCATGCCCTAACATGGAATGGCGATGATCAATTTTTGATGATGGAGGCTCTTTTGACCATCACCAATGAGCTTTGGTGACATTTTTTGACCTTCACCAAAATATGAAATGGCGATGCTCAATGAACACCACCATATATATGCATCAATAGTGACGACCCTCAAAGGTCCGTAACCATAAATTGTTGTTGTTGATATGAAGTGGTGACGATCGTTGTTTGCCATTATCGTCATTATTAGTGACGGACCTTGAATGTCACCACAATGCCTATACTTTTGGGAATGCAAATTTTGGTGATAGTCAATGAACATCACCATATATATGCACCAACAATGACAACCATGAAAGATCCATCACAATAAATCTTTGTTGTTCATATGAAATGGTGATGGTCACTATCTGTCATTATAATCAATATTTGTGATGGACCTTCAATGTCACCATAACACCTATACTTTTGGCGACGCCACCTTTGGTGACGTTCTTTTTTTGGTAAACACCATTGCTCATATGAAATGGTGATGGTTGTTATCTGTAATTATAAGTCATTATTGGTGATGGACTTTGAATGTCACTACAACACCTATACTTTTGGTGATGCCACCTTTAGTGATATTTAGATTTTGGTGACAGAGGCTGTTAGTCTCCTATACCAATAGGTTTCATTTTTCATGATTGATATTGGAAGTGCCAAAAATGTTCATCTTTGATGCTACAAAGGTTCCATATTTTGTGAAAAGAAAAGAGAGTTAAAAAATGTAAAGAGGGTATGCCTTAAAAGAATGATCAAAAGGCAAGAAAATGAATTGGTCAGAAAAGATAATTGAAATGAACGCCAAAGAAAGACCAGGAAAGTGGCTAACCAAAATGCCACTGCTAGCTTGCTGGATGGCCCAACAGTTCAAACTGGAACATGCCATGTTTTAAATTGCTTGTTCTAGACTAGAGAATGAATATCTGTCCAAACAGTTCAAGCTTGGTAGATGAGTAGCTAGATAGAGAAATGAAGGAGCCCAACTGCTTAATCTGGGCCCTTGGAAGACATAAGGGTAGATTTAGATAGGAGGGCAGTCAAAAGAAAAGAGAATTATCAAGGTTTGCAAGGTTAAGTGCACCCATTCAAAAGAAGAAAAAATGTTAGGCGTATTAGGCTGGGTAGGTAGTTTGAGGTTGCAGAAGCGAGGTCTGATCACCTGAGGTATTGAAAATCATATCTTATTTCATCAATAAGAGAAGGGTCAAAGCAATGGTCTAAATGACAGAACTATCAAAGCATGTCCAACTCCCCTTAAAAATTTTCTTACTAATATCCCCATGAGGACTTTAGGATCTGCCTAACCAGTCCCACTTGCACTTCCCCCCGGAGAAAATCATGTCAAGTTTTGACCTTCTTCAATAAAAAGAAGCCACATTTCTTGTGTAAAACCCTCATTTCATATTCCATCCATTTTTGTATCTAAGTTTGCAGTTCACAAGCTTAACCTCTCCCTCACACTTTGCCTCACATACCCATATTAACTCCTAACTCTATTATATAGCTCCCTAGTTACATCCCCACCCCTATTTTCTACAAAAAAACTATATAAAATTCCCAAAAAACATATTAACTATCTCGGCCCCTAGCATTATAGCTAGGTAACATAGTTATGGGAGATATTAGTCCATTTGGGGCTATTATCAACCCCTCCGTGTCCTAACCCCGGAATTAATCTAACCTCTGGTTAGGATTAATAACCTATGCCTAAACCCCCACCCATCTAAACCTGGCAATTTTGCCCCTGTAGTCAAATCCCAACGTTTAATGTTAAAATGTTTTAAATTAAAACATTAAGCTATATTACCCCGCACTAACCCAACCCACAAAACCCACCTAAACCAAAGTTTCAACCCACCGCAGTGCAATATTATTTAATATACGGGAGGGACCCGCGCCAAAGCTGCACGCCACTCCAAAACACCCCGCCAGCAGTCCGTTCCCCGCCGCGCCAGATCCAATGGTGGGCGGGTGTTTTCAGCCCACAACACGCCGGGGGTTAACGTCTGGGGGATGGGCGGTTTCCCTGCCGTACCCCCGCCACGTGTCGACCGCCCGGGGTGTTTGGAGGCCCCTCCCCCAAAACCGCCTCTGCTCAAAGGTGGTGCGGGGAAACCGGATACCACCATCTGTCCCATCACGTCAGCAATCACGTCAGCCATGACATCACCACCCTGTCTCCGCCGCTGCCCCACGTCACTCGCCACTTTGTCCGCCCGCGTCCACGTTGTGCCACCATGTCCCGCCACGTCGTCATCCGAGTCAGCGTCCACGTCACCCGGCCGTACCCGGGACCCACGAATGACGTCATCGCGGGAAAGCGCCAAAAGCGCATATGTGCCAAATTTTTTATTAAAAACGCGCAAAGTGACCATTTTCGGTCATTTTCATTGCAAAGTTTGGAGAGCGCCATTTTGTTTTTCACGCCATATTACCTCCAGATTTAAAATTTGAACAATTCGAATGCCGCCACCTGCAAATTCAAAGTCAGTACTCTCCATTCAATCATCTTAACCACCCTCGGCGCTACCTAAACTAGGTATTTGCCGAATTCCATCTGTTCGCCCCTGTTCTTCCCGTTTTCTCAAATTTTTTCACTCAATTACCTGCAATCTCCTAAGTTAATGTTTTTGTCCCTCATAAATTTGGCCTAAATTCATTGATACACCCCCTGTTTAAGAGAACCACGGTCCATTCACGATTTCACCGTGCCAAAATCCATTTTCGAGCTTGAATTACCAATATAATTTTATACCTGCTCAGCATTGTTCCCTTTTGCCGCATTTCACTCCAAAACCTCAGTGCAGTGAGCTGTGATAATCGCTTTCCCCTCTGCATTTGGCCCTCACAATCTCTAAATTCAGAGAATTTGCTAAAAAGAAACCAAAGCTTAAATCAAACTCTGCAAAGTTTGTTGTTTTCACCACAACCACAAATATTGAAGACTTTTGGTTCAGTTGAACTCATTCTGCCACCCCTCTACAAATCCTCACAAGCAGTTATCCTCAGTCTGTTTATATTCAAAAACTTCACTCTAAAGATAACATCTGAAAGGTTCTATAATGGCTACTCCATCAGCTCTTAGTGTCACTCCTATGAATCCACCAAACAAAGAACTTGAAGCCATGCCTCTTGCTGATAGAGATTAACTTATTCAAGATCTAGTTGGTGACAGAAATCACTTGCAGACCTTCTACCAGTTGAGAAACAGCTATCAAAGCAACTGTGTTAATTTTGGTATGTTCTATGCTAGAGAAATTTATTTAAATTTTCGCAGTTAGCAATCACATCAACATTACGATAAACTGCAGATAGAACATAAATATAATATGCAGAAGACAAGCCAAGACAAGAGGACACAAGATATGGCACAAGCCAGGGACAAACCCCACTTGATCAAATCTTCTTTTATCTTCAAAGTTCAGCAGAGAAAGAGAGAGAGAGAGAGAGAGAGAGAGAGTACAATTACAACAGAAGTCAACACTTTGACTTGTCTAGATCTAAGCATAGATCATCTTCTATAACAATGAGATCAGTTGAAGACATTCTGCTGCAACTGATTCTCCAAGGTGACTCCTTAACCTATCATCGTGCTGCATCTGGTTCTCTTGCTGTACCACTCATACTGCACCATACTTCACTAATCACGCTGCTCAAGTCCATGATCTTATCCATTATCATGCTACCCTTCATGTTCATGATCTTATTATGCTGCCCATACTAATATGCATCATCATCAAGCTATTGTCCTTACAGATGTGTATCTAGAGAGTAGGCTGAGACAAGGAGTGTCCCTTCAAGACTCTTGCCTTCACAAGTATACCTGAGACAACGTATCTCCATGACTGTGCATAAGGTGTCTACGTGACAGTGTATAGATATATCCATGACCTGCATATAAATGTTGCCATGGCCTACAAATAAATAATTCCACGTCCTGTATATAATTTCCATGGCCTATATATAAATTCCATGGCTGCGTATATGTATCTCAATGACCTGCGTATAAGTCTTCTCCTTTACAGTGTTAAGGGCATCACATGGCTGTAGTTTAGGGTTACGTAATGATGTCATCTTCACACTGTGATTGGCAGTTACAGGTCTCTCATGACTGCGGCTTCCTTCTATGACTACGTTGATATGTCTCCCATGACAGCGTGAAGATGCCACTACCTTCATTTGCCTGTAGATCTTTATGTCCTGTGAGGTATATCACCATGACTGCCCTGCATATCATCACTGTCCAGCATTTCAATATATCATAATGAGATCTGTGAGATATATCTTTGTGTGGACATGATATATATATTGCATATAGTTTCCAGATCTACACTGCCAGATCTCAGATCACACACGGCTTCATCGTTTCTGTCCTGCGTATATTTGCTGCATGAGGGTATCACTTAACTGTTTCCATACGTCATGAATATGACGGGCTATATGACTGCGTTCCTTATATGTGACAGTCTAGCGTGAAGCAGATATTTAAATTGTGTTAACCATAATCCTGACTGCATTGATGCACTGCGTACCACGCTGGTAGATCCATTATAGACTGAGTCTGATATATTACAAGACGAGAGTGTCTCAACATGACTATTCTGGGCAACGTATAACTTGCGTATAACATCACTATTCTGGGCAGCGTATACCTGTGTATATATTTACAGCGGAATATCCTCTTGATGAACAACGTGAAATTTCTCTTCATGAACTGTATATACATATTTATGATTAGCATATAAGTTGACTCCATTACAGCATGTATATATCTCTATAGCTATGAATGTATGTTGCCATTGCTACGTTGAGGGAGTCTCCATTGACTGCGTAGATTAGGGCCTGCGTGCCTCATATTAGGTCTTTTTCTGCTGCTCATCCTTATATGCCTGCGGCTTCCTGCGATTAGGGCATCACCCTTGGGCCAGCGTATCTTTTGGTTCTCTCCTTCCAAAAACCCAAACGTGGAGAGGAGATCACCTGAAGAATACATGTCCAAATGACTTCAAATCCTCATCTATTTATACCAAAACGAGGATGATGAATAGACACGTCGGTTGGGCTTCTAGAGCCTACATAAGAGCTGGTCAGCTTGACTATAATTACATAAACAAAATAAATTGATATCTCCATAAATACTTATCGGAATCGGATGATCTTTGGATCAATCCTACACCTCTCGACGAGTGGGATCCAATAAAAATATCAGCTGCCATAAATAAGCTGACCCACATGGAGTTTGGCCCTAGTTGCCAATTTAACACTCCCTCTCAACTAGGGAGAACTCCATCCGCTGATCCATATGTACAACTGTACTATCTTGCACTACTCTGCCTAGCTTTGCTGGCTCTACTCAGCTCTGCTGGCTTTGCTCTACTCTGCTCAGCTCTGCTGGCTCGGCTCTACTCTGCTCAGCGCTACTGGCTCTGCTAGCTCTGCTCTGCTCAGTGCTGCTGGCTCGGCTCTGCTCTGCTCAATGCTGCTGGCTCTGCTAGCTCTGCTCTGCTCATTGCTGATGGCTCTACCCTGCTCAGCTCTACTGGCTCTGCTCTACTCAGCTCTACTCTGCTAGATTTGCACTGCTGGCTCTGCTCTGCTCTTCTCATCTCCACTGAACTATGAAGAAGAAGAATTGATCGAGAATGAGTCATATCATTCTCCACTGACCTGAAGTTAGTCTCAGAGTGCATACCACTAGTCCCAGACCAGTCTCAACTGACTTGAAGTCAGCTTCATAGTAAGTACCACTCCTACCACTGGTCCCAGACCAGTATCGCAGTCTCAGAGTGTACCACTAGTCCCAGACCAGTCTCAACCGACCCGAAGTCAGTGTCATAGATGTACCACTCTCACTGGTCCTAGACCAGTACTGCACTGACACGAAGTCAGTCTCGAAGTATGTACCACTGGTCCCAGACCAGTCTTAGCCGACCCGAAGTCAGCGTCATAGCATGTACAACTCCTACCACTGGTCCCAGACCAGTATCATTGAGCCCAGATCAATGGAGGACATCCTAGCGTAGGTAGTATGGTAGATACAACGATGCATCCATTGGTACTACTATGGTCCCTAACTTCATTTCCCTGCTCATTGATCAGATGAGAGGTACTTCCCATGAGTCCCAGACTGCATGGGTAGGATGCCTCGACAAGAGAACTTAATCAATCCTGTCCTTACAGGAGAACACATCAATCCAGGCCTCACAAGAGAACACATCAATCCTGCTACAATCGCCATGGAGAACACATCAATCCAGGCCTCACAGGAGAACTAATCATCCTGCTACACAAGAGAGCGAATCATCTTGTCCCACAAGAGAGCGAATCATCTTGTCCCACAAGAGAGCGAATCATCTTGTTTCAGTGCGCACCACCAGCGGAGGGTGATTCACCCCGTGGTCGTATGTTGCTCCAATAGAACTGCAAGCCCCCCAAAGCTCCTAGAGCTCAATGTATGCAGCATGCAAGACCCTTTTACAAATGTCTCTCGACGACTCCAAGTCGTTCGGGAAAATCACAAATTTGATCTTTCCTCAGGGCTCTGTCGTATACATCATCTCAGTGTGATGGAGCCTCCTTGATCATCGACTTACCATATCCCAGATAAGGCAGTAATTGATGTCTATCTGCTGGAGTAATTGTCAAATACGAGATTCCTCAATAATCGAATCCCATCTCTGGTTGTCACAGAGATTCACAGTGGTATTCATCATGTGTACAAACAGCTCACTGAAGAGCTTCAGCAACTAGACTGCCTCACAAAAGGCCACACTATTAGCAATGTATTCTGCCTTGGTGGTGCTCAGAGTCATCGACTTCTGCTTCCTGCTCATCCAGGATATCGAGGCAGATTCCAAAGAGAAACAACACTGAGAAGTTCTCTAGTGATCCTCCATACTGCCTGCCCACTCATCATTCGAATAATCATGTGGTTTCATATTTCTGGCGATGTATCTCAATTCATGAGAGATTGTGCCTTGAAGATATCTTAGAAGATTCTTGCCACCAATCTAGTGAGGCTCAACCAAATATGAGCTCACCATGCTAACTGCAACACAAATGTCTGGACGGAGGTTCTCCAAGAACATCAACGTGAATGAGTTTATGAAACTCAGAGGCATTTCCCAAATCTGGTCCGACATCATTACCATATAACTTCTGAAAGTTAAGATCCTCAAGGCAGTCACAAGCTTGCAACTTATCTTCCCACATTCAGAATCCAACTTCCTCTGTCTCCTATAAATGAGAGGGTCTGCACCTGTCATACATAGGTGCCGGTACGAGAGGTTTATCATCCACAACCTTCGAGTAATGGTTTGGATCGGTTTCACTCCTAGTGAATCTCAGCTGCATTAGACAACTATAATCCTCTCATACTATGCCTGAGGTGTTTTTCTTCAAGCCATAGAGGGCTTTCTTCCACCTGTATACATGAGATTCCTTGATCATGATTATCAAACTCCTCGGGTTGTTCCAAACCTGTGAACTTGCTGCATGAGGGGAATGGTCCCCTTATAATATTTTCCTTCGGTACATTTCAGACATGTACCTTCATGCTTCTTTTTGAATTCAGGCATCCTAGTCACCATCTGACTCACAGACCTCTGGTGCTGAGTTAATGGACATGGTCCCCAGTGGACTTCCTGCAACTTGATACAACCCTGAACTCAAAAACATCTTTAAAAAATCTATTTTCAAACACGTAAGTGCCACCTTGTAACCTTTGACTTACATTTCCGAGATAGACATCAAGTTCAATCAGGTACATAAAAGAGATTTTGGGGTTCCTTGCTTTCGTGGAAGAGTCGACCATTGTCTTTGATGACCCGCAGCTCTGTCATTCGGGCACTCCTTCACATAAGGGCCGAACTCATAACCAAGACATCTACCTTTCCTTCCTACCCTTAGATCTGAACTTCCCAATGAAGTGATGCCATCAGAAGTTTTGCTGCGCCATTTTAATAACATTCTCTGCTTCAACTTCACCCTAGGTGAATTATGAGGAACCCATTGATCTTTTGTCTTGTCCCAACTGTATTTGGTGATTGATCTTTCACTCTTGCTTGGGGATTGTCTTCACCTCAGCTCTGATACCATGTTAATTTTGGTATGTTCTATGCTAGAGCAATTTATTTAAATTTTCACAGTTAGCAATCACATCAGCATTACGATAAACTGCAGATAGAAAATAAATATAATATGCAGAATACAAGCCAAGACAAGAGGACACAAGATATGGCGCAAGCCAGGGACAAACCCCACAATGTGTGGGGAAACCCTTTGATCAAATTTTCTTTTATCTTCAAAGTTCAGCAGAGAAATAGAGAGAGAGAGAGAGTACAATTACAACAGAAGTCAACACTTTGACTTGTCTAGATCTAAGCATAGATCATCTTCTATAACAATGAGATCAGTTGAAGACATTCTGCTTCAACTGATTCTCCAAGGTGACTCCTTCACCTATCATCGTGCTGCATCTGGTTCTCTTGCTGTACCACTCATACTGCACCATACTTCACTAATCACGTTGCTCATGTCCATGATCTTACCCATTATCATGCTGCCCTTCATGTTCATGATCTTATTATGCTGCCCATACTAATATGCATCATCATCAAGCTATTGTCCTTACAGATGTGTATCTAGAGAGTAGGCTGAGACAAGGAGTGTCCCTTCAAGACTCTTGTCTTCACAAGTATACCTAAGACAGCATATCTCCATGACTGTGCATAAGGTGTCTACGTGACAGAGTATAGATATATCCATGACCTGCATATAAATGTTGCCATGGCCTGCAAATAAATGATTCCACGTCATGTATATAATTTCCATGGCCTATATATAAATTCCATGGCTGCGTATATGTATCTCAATGCCCTGCATATATGTCTTCTCCTTTACAGTGTTAAGGGCATCACATGGCTGTAGTTTAGGGTTACGTAATGATGTCATCTTCACACTGTGATTGGCAGTTACAAGTCTCTCATGACTGCGGCTTCCTTCTATGACTACGTTGATATGTCTCCCATGACAGCGTGAAGATACCACTGCCTTCATTTGCCTGTAGATCTTTATGTTCTGTGAGGTATATCACCATGACTGCCCCACATATCATCACTGTCAAGCATTTCAATATATCGTAATGAGATCTGCGAGATATATCTTTGTGTGGAAAACATATATATATTGCATATAGTTTCCATATCTACACTGCCAGATCTCAGATCACACACGGCTTCATCATTTTTCTCCTGCATATATTTGCTGCGTGAGGGTATCACTTAACTATTTCCATATGTCATGAATATGACGGGCTATATGACTGCATTATCTATCTATGTTCCTTATATGTGACGGTTTAGCGTGAAATGAATATTTAAATTGCGTTAACCATAATCCTGACTGCATTGATGCACTGCGTACCACGCTGCTAGATCCATTATAGACTGAGTCTGATATATTACAGGACGAGAGTGTCTCAACATGATTGTTCTGGGCAGCGTATAACTTGCGTATAACATCACTATTCTGGGCAGCGTATACCTGTGTATATATTTACAGCGGAATATCCTCATGATGAACAGCGTGAAATTTGTCTTCATGAACTATATATACATATTTATGATTAGTGTATAAGGTGACTCCATTACAGCATGTATATATCTCTATAGCTATGAATATATGTTTCCATTGCTACATTGAGAGAGTCTCCATTGACTGCGTAGATTAGGGCCAGCGTGCCTCATATTAGGTCTCTGTCTGCTGCTCATCCTTATATGCCTGCGGCTTCCTGCGATTAGGGCATCACCCTTGGGCCAGCGTATCTTTTGGTTCTCTCCTTCCAAAAACCCAAACGTGGAGAGGAGATCACCTCAAGAATACATGTCCAAATGACTTCAAATCCTCATCTATTTATACCAAAACGAGGATGATGAATAGACATGTCGGTTGGGCTTCTAGAGCCTACATAAGAGCTGGTCAGCTTGACTATAATTACATAAAAAAAAAAAATTGATATCTCCATAAATACTTATCGGAATCGGATGATCTTTGGATCAATCCTACACCTCTCGACGAGAGGGATCCAATAAAAATATCAGCTGCCATAAATAAGTTGACCCACATGGAGTTTGGCCCTAGTTGCCAATTTAACACTCCCTCTCAACTAGGGAGAACTCCATCCGCTGATCCATATGTACGACTGTACTATCTTGCACTACTCTGCCTAGCTCTGCTGGCTCTACTCAGCTCTGTTGGCTTTGCTCTGCTCTGCTCAGCTCTGCTGGCTTGGCTCTGCTCTGCTCAGCGCTATTGGCTCTGCTAGCTCTGCTCTGCTCAGTGCTGCTGGCTCGGCTCTGCTCTGCTCAGCGCTGCTGGCTCTGCTAACTTTGCTCTGCTCAGTGCTGCTGGCTCTGTGGGCTCTGCTCTGCTCAGCTCTACTGGCTCTGCTCTACTCAGCTAAGCTCTGCTAGCTTTGCACTGCTAGCTCTTCTCTGCTTTGCTCATCTCCGCTGAACTATGAAGAAGAAGAATTGATCGAGAATGAGTCATATCATTCTCCACTGACCTGAAGTTAGTCTCAGAGTGCATACCACTAGTCCCAGACCAGTCTCAACTGACCCGAAGTCAGCTTCATAGTAAGTACCACTCCTACCACTGGTCCCAGACCAGTAGCGCAGTCTCAGAGAGTGTACCACTGGTCCCAGACCAGTCTCAACCGACCCGAAGTCAGTGTCATAGTATGTACCACTTTCACTGGTCCCAGACCAATACTACACTGACACGAAGTCAGTCTCGAAGTATGTACCACTGGTCCAAGACCAGTCTCAGCCGACCCGAAGTCAGCGTCATAGCATGTACAACTCCTACCACTAGTCCCAGACTAGTATCATTGATCCCAGATCAATGGAGGACATCCTAGCGTAGGGAGTACGATAGATACAACGATGCCTCCATCGGTACTACTATGGTCCCTAACTTCATTTCCGTGCTCATTGATCAGATGAGAGGTACTTCCCATGAGTCCCAAACTGCATGGGTAGGATGCCTCAACAGGAGAACTTAATCAGTCCTATCCTTATAGGAGAACACATCAATCCAGGCCTCACAGGAGAACTAATCATCCTGCTACACAAGAGAGCGAATCATCTTGTCCCACAAGAGGGCGAATCATCTTGTCCCACAAGAGAGTGAATCATCTTGTCCCACAAGAGAGCGAATCATCTTGTCCCACAAGAGAGCGAATCATCTTGTTTCAGTGCGCACCACCAAGCGAGGGTGAGTCACCCTGTGGTCGTATGTTGCTCCAATAGAACTGTAAGCCCCCCAAAGCTCCTAGAGCTCAATGTATGCAGCATGCAAGACCCTTTTACAAAGGTATCTCGACGACTCCAAGTCGTTCGGGAAAATCACAAATTTGATCTTTCCTCAGGGCTCTGTCCTGTACATCATCTCAGTGTGATGGAGCCTCCTTGATCATCGACTTACCATATCCCAGATAAGGTAGTAATTGATGTCTATCTGCTGGAGCAATTGTCAAATACGGGATTCCTCAATAATCGAATCCCATCTCTGGTTGTCACAGAGATTCACAGTGGTATTCATCATGTGTACAAACAGCTCACTGAAGAGCTTCAGCAACCAGACTGCCTCACAGAAGGCCATACTATCAGCAATGTATTCTCCCTTGGTGGTGCTCAGAGTCATCGACTTCTGCTTCCTGCTCATCCAGGATATCGAGGCAGATTCCAAAGAGAAACAGCACTGAGAAGTGCTCTAGTGATCCTCCATACTGCCTGCCCACTCATCATTTGAATAATCATGTGGTTTCATATTTCCGGCAGTGTATCTCAATTCATGAGAGATTGTGCCCTGAAGATATCTTAGAAGATTCTTGGCACAAATCTAGTGAGGCTCAACCAAATATGAGCTCACCATGCTAACTCCAACACAGATGTCTGGACGGAGGTTCTCCAAGAACATCAAAGCGAATGAGTTTATGAAACTCAGAGGCATTTCCCAAATCTGGTCCGACATCATTACCATATAACTTCTGAAAGTTAAGATCCTCAAGGCAGTCACAAGCTTGCAACTTATCTTCCCACATTCAGAATCCAACTCCCTCTGTCTCCTATAAATGAGAGGGTCTTCACCTGTCAGACATAGGTGCCGGTACGAGAGGTTTATCATCCACAACCTTCGATTAATGGTTTGGATCGGTTTCACTCCTAGTGAATCTCAGCTGCATTAGACATCTATCAATCCTCTCATACTATGCCCGAGGTGTTTTTCTTCAAGCCATAGAGGGCTTTCTTCCACCTGTATACATGAGATTCCTTGATCATGATTCTCAAACTCCTCGGGTTGTTCCAAACTTGTGAACTTCCTGCATGAGGGGAATGGTCCCCTTATAATATTTTCCTTCGGTACATTTCAGACATGTACCTTCATGCTTCTTTTTGAATTCAGGCATCCTAGTCACCATCTGACTCACAGACCTCTGGTGCTGAGTCAATGGACATGGTCCCCAGTGGACTTCCTGCAACTTGATACAACCCTGAACTCAAAAACATCTTTAAAAAATCTATTTTCAAACATGTACCTTTCCATCGATAAGTGCCACCTTGTAACCTTTGACTTCCATTTCCGAGATAGACATCAGGTTCAATCAGGTACATAAAAGAGATTTTGGGGTTCCTTGCTTTCATGGAAGAGTCGACCATTGTCTTTGATGACCCGCATCTCTGTCATTCGGGCACTCCTTCGCATAAGGGCCGAAATCATAACCAAGACATCTACCTTTCCTTCCTACCCTTAGATCTGAACTTCCCAATGAAGTGATGCCATCAGAAGTTTTGTTGCACCATTCTAATAACATTCTTTTCTTCAACTTCACCCTAGGTGAATTATGAAGAACCCATTGATCCTTTTGTCTTGTCCCAACTTTATTTGGTGATTGCTCTTTCACTCTTGCTTGGGGATTGTCTTCACCTCAGCTCTGATACCATTTTAATTTTGGTATGTTCTATGCTAGAGCAATTTATTTAAATTTTCACAGTTAGCAATCACATCAGCATTACGATAAACTGCAGATAGAACATAAATATAATATGCAGAAGACAAGCCAAGACAAGAGGACACAAGATATGGCGCAAGCCAGGGACAAACCCCACAATGTGTGGGGAAACCCTTTGATCAAACCTTATTTTATCTTCAAAGTTCAGCAGAGAAAGAGAGAGAGAGAGAGAGAGTACAATTACAACAGAAGTCAACACTTTGACTTGTCTAGATCTAAGCATAGATTGTCTTCTATAATAATGAGATCAGTTAAAGACATTCTGCTTCAACTGATTCTCCACGGTGACTCCTTCACCTATCATCGTGCTGCATCTGGTTCTCTTGCTATATCACTCATACTGCACCATACTTCACTAATCACGTTGCTCATGTCCATGATCTTATCCATTATCATGTTGCCCTTCATGTTCATGATCTTATTATGCTGCCCATACTAATATGCATCATCATCAAGCTGTTGTCCTTACAGATGTGTATCTAGAGAGTAGGCCGAGACAAGGAGTGTCCCTTCAAGACTCTTGTCTTCACAAGTATACCTGAGACAGCGTATCTCCATGACTGTGCATAAGGTGTCTACGTGACAGTGTATAGATATATCCATGACCTGCATATAAATGTTGCCATGGCCTGCAAATAAATGATTCCATGTCCTGTATATAATTTCCATGGCCTATATATAAATTCCATGGCTGCGTATATGTATCTCAATGCCCTGCGTATAAGTCTTCTCCTTTACAGTGTTAAGGGCATCACATGGCTGTAGTTTAGGGTTACGTAATGATGTCATCTTCACACTGTGATTGGCAGTTACAGGTCTCTCATGACTGCGGCTTCCTTCTATGACTACGTTGATATGTCTCCCATGACAGCGTGAAGATGCCACTGCCTTCATTTGCCTGCAGATCTTTATGTCCTGCGAGGTATATCACCATGACTGCCCCGCATATCATCACTGTCCAGCATTTCAATATATCGTAATGAGATCTGCGAGATATATCTCTGTGTGGACAGCATATATATATTGCGTATAGTTTCCAGATCTACACTGCCAGATCTCAGATCACACACGGCTTCATCATTTCTGTCCTGCGTATATTTGCTGCGTGAGGGTATCACTTAACTGTTTCCATACGTCATGAATATGACGGGCTATATGACTGCGTTATATATCTGCGTTCCTTATATGTGACAGTCTAGCGTGAAGCGGATATTTAAATTGCGTTCACCATAATCCTGACTGCGTTGATGCACTGCGTACCACGCTGCTAGATCCATTATAGACGGAGTCTGATATATTACAAGACGAGAGTGTCTCAACATGACTGTTCTGGGCAGTGTATAACTTGCGTATAACATCGCTATTCTGGGCAGCGTATACCTGCGTATATATTTACAGCGGAATATCCTCATGATGAACAGCGTGAAATTTCTCTTCATGAACTGTATATACATATTTATGATTAGCGTATAAGGTGACTCCATTACAGCATGTATATATCTCTATAGTTGTGAATATATGTTGCCATTGCTACGTTGAGGGAGTCTCCATTGACTGCATAGATTAGGGCCTGCATGCCTCATATTAGGTCTCTGTCTGCTGCTCATCCTTATATGCCTGCGGCTTCCTGCGATTAGGGCATCACCCTTGGGCCAGTGTATCTTTTGGTTCTCTCCTTCCAAAAACCCAAATGTGGAGAGGAGATCACCTCAAGAATACATGTCCAAATGACTTAAAATCCTCATCTATTTATACCAAAATGAGGATGATGAATAGACACGTCGGTTGGGCTTCTAGAGCCTACATAAGAGCTGGTCGTCTTGACTATAATTACATAAACAGAATAAATTCATATCTCCATAAATACTTATCGGAATCGGATGATCTTTGGATCAATCCTGCACCTCTCGACGAGAGGGATCCAATAAAAATATTAGCTGCCATAAATAAGCCGACCCACATGGAGTTTGGCCCTAGTTGCCAATTTAACAAACTGTGACATGTATGGTATATGGGAGTCCAATTTTCCTTATTACTTCCTCCCATCTGTCAATATTTTTCCTGAGATCATCCGCTTATGTGCCGAGAACTATGAGCCAACTCAGAGAGCTGTTAAGTCTCCATATAGGAGCATACTTTTCCATATTACTCCTAACTCCATCAACCAAATGCTCAACTTCAAGTAGACTCAACTGTTATTTCCCTTTTCCATGAACTATTTTCTAGATGCAGGCTCCAAACTCTCCAGTTCTGACATTGAAAAAATTACCAAGACGTTCATGAGGGCAGACCACTAGCCTACAGGGCCACCTCCTTTCTTATATGTCCATTTCAATGAGGTGGGCAAACTACTAGTTGATATGATCTCTTATGTGCTGGGTTTTAAAACAAGTGAGCACATTGATGAAACAGTGTTGGTGTTATTAGCTGCATATAGTTCAGGACAACCCCTAACATACCAGTATAACTATGCCAAGTTCATATCCAATAAAATACATGACCGGCTATTGAAAGTGGATAGGGAGGGAGTATTCAAATATTCATCATATATCTACCACTTATTCATGTATTACCAGTCTGAAAGCTTCCAATGCCCCATCAAGAAATTGGATTGTAGGGGTGAAAAGAGGTCTGTCATCTTTTGGTCATCAGTTTTCCATGAAGTTCAAAACTCTTCATTTTCTTACTGTGAGTTTATTGACCAATTTGTATACCCAGTATCTTGCCTCCTAATGAGATCCCCTCCTCCCAGATTGTCATTTGAGATACAGAAGACCTTGCAGTTGTCCAAGAGTTATAAAATAGGTGATTGGTACCTATATCAAAATCACACTGTCATTAGAATCTATGACTGTGAGCTCTGTCCTTTCAGGCTGCCAAGGTATGTACCAATGAGACTGTTTGCCTTGGAATACTATAGGCAACTCATTAGTTCTGATATTACCCATTTTTATAGTGCCAAAAAGAAAGATCACATCAAATTCAAAGACCATCTAGGCCCCTTCATTATGAACAAGAAAGAAGGTTGGCAAGATGCTGATCAAATTGTCAGGGACAAATATAAGTTAAAGAGGAGCTTCTGGTGGGTCCCATATGACCCGGAAGGTTTTATCAGTGCCAGAAGAGTTAAATACAGGCTGCTAGGTTATGACCATTGTAAATATCCTCAAATTGAACAATATGCCAACCAAGATGAGTGGTTGCAAGGCACATTAGTTGAGGAACTGACTCAAGAGGAAATAATGGAGAAAAATGTCAAGGATTTAGAAAAAACTCTTGACTTGGATTCTTTGTAGCAGGTAACATTCAAGTTGCCACATCAAATTGGAGAAGGTACATCCGCGGCTGCAGCCCCACAATCTGCCAAGGGACCATCTACATCAGCAACAGGTACAACAAAAGGGAAGGAGATAATGGATGCAGAGAAAGAAGTGATTACAGAACAACCTGCCTCTTCAATGGAGCGACCTCAAGTACAGGCTCCTCTACAACAAACAGAAGCACCAATAGCGCCTGCCTTACAGACTCCTGCCCATGAGGAAAGAGGTAGGAAATGAGACCGCGATGACTCCACACCTGCTAGTGGGTCCACTCAGCAGCCCGAAGCCAAGAGGCAAAAGGTTGATTCTCCAATTGTGGAGGAAATCAGTGAAGAAATCCTTGGAAGTCCAAGGAAAGATAGAGAAGACAGTAAAAAAACAGCTACAAGCTCTTTCCAACAAGAGCAAGATAGACAGCATGGCATGGAGGTGTCCTCCTCCACACAACAAAGAAAGAGGCCAGCTAGCATCAAGGCCACCTTTAAAGAAATTAAGGCACAAAATGAACTGTTAAGAGTACAGTTATATGACCAATTTCTTAAAGCAACACCTACCAAGCATGAAAGGTTGATGGCAGCATATGACATCAAAGAAGAAAAAATGATTCTTAGCCATTTTAAACCCAAGGTTCAGCAGTCTCAGTCAGCTGTAGATTATGTCAGGACAAAGTTAGAGGTTATGGCAAAGGACATTCACCCCATGGATCAAATAGAATTACATAAGCAAACAGGGGAAATGGTCTATGCAACACTTGTAGACAAGGCCACACTGGCCCATGAGTTAAAGGAATCTCTGAGGAACACAAATACTTAGCTTGATTTAGAAAGAATGTCCTCCACAGCCAAAGACAATAGAATTAAAACGTTGGAGGACATTATTGTGGACCTGGGGCATGATCGTAAGAATCCCAAAGCTATCAAGGCCCTAATGAAGAAAAAGGAGGATGATATTGCTGCCCTGAAAAAGCAAATGAGGCTCTCCTCGACTATGCACCCACAAACGGGAGAGCTGGTGAAAGAGAAAGAAGCTGAGGATACATTGGACCTGCTAATGCAAATGAACCAGAGAATAGTTCAAATGGAGGGAGAATTGGAGAGAGCACTGCAAGAAAAGCAAGGAGAGTCGACCTCCCAGCCACCTCAAACTGCCCCAACTACTGCTGCAGCTACACAAGCAGCAGTGACCCCTCCTATTACTACAACAACTACAACAACTACTGATGCTGCAGCGGCAACAACAACAGCGCTTGAGACTAGCATAAGCATGGATGAATTGACAAAAGCTGTCAAGGAGCTAGAGCTTTAGGCAATAGAGATTAAACATGCCAAAGAAAAATTGGCTGAGCTAGAAGCAAAATGTGATAAATCCAAAATGAAAGTGGATGAACAGACCAGAGAAATTAAGGCCCTGAAGGATAGAATAAAGGCCTTAGAGAAGGAGCTGATTTTAGAAAAGACTCTGTCTGAAATAAAGAAGATTTTGTGGGCCAGGATTGACCACTCTATCACTAGACAGTGGAAATCAATCCGAACTGTGCATGAGCAGATCGAATTAATAGGCCAAGCCCAAATTGAAAGCCAAAAGGCCCAGAGCAGCAATAGGAAATATGCCTGAGCAGGCTAGCAGGATGATACGCTTCCTGAACACTCACACTAAAGAGGAGTTGGCAACCCTAGACATCAGTAACAGAACAGAGACTGTTTTAACAGCAAAAAAGGTGTTGATCCTTATAAATTTTGTTGCAAATTTTGGAGAGAAAATGTTAGGAAATGCAGGCAGAGGTAGATGATTACAAGCTAAGGATGGGAGCATTACAAGGTAAAGGATTTCCCATCCTATTGACCGACACCGGAAGACTGTTGACCCATGAGCAGTATGCCACTAGGATGACTAATTTCATTTCAAATCAGATCACAGCATCCACAAGTACCTCAGAAGAAGCAGGACCTCCATCAGGGCAGAGCCTCTATGATAAGTTGGAAAATTTATTTTACATTGAACATGAAATTAATCACCTGTTTGAGGTCCCACCCAATTTTTACAGATACACAGAGGCAGATGAGACTTTAATAAAAATACGAAGACACTAACTGCCTAAAGAAGATTGGTGGCAAGCAATGCTGCAAATTTTGCCAAAATAATCTCGGTTCTATCTCTTTTGGTCAGCTGCAAGTCAACGGAATTGAATACAACATGGAGACAACAGGCAGAGTGGGTGAGAATAATGACTCAGCAAAATACTGGGACAGCAAGCCCAAAAAGGAAAAAATGCAGATTTTAGACAGCACAGCCCCAGCCGACTCAGTTGGTTACAAAAGTCAAAACTCTCTGACAAATGGACAGCTAATGCATTAAATATTTACTGTAGCATTTACTCTTTCAGCTATAAATCCTCAAGAGTTGGCATAGAAGTTATGAGCTATTAACTCATCAGCTAGATATTTTGTATCTTATTTTTGTATATATACCTCCCCACAGAACGTATTTGGGGTTGTTGATTTTCTCTCTAAGACACTGTCTTGTAAATTTTCAGACTATCTAATACAAATGGCTGGGAAAGTTCATGATCTCTGCACTGTTTGATGTCAAAGTGATGATCTGCATTCTGCTACAGAATTCCTGTGTTGTTTTATGGAGCAATAAGTTATTCTAAACCATGTTTTGTCTTTCTATGTTTGTTTAATTCAAATATATGTTTCATTAACTTATCAAAAGAGAAAAAGAATAGTTGTGACTTGTTTGAATGCACCCTCTGCTCAATCTCTGTTGTTAACTGTGTTTTCTTCAGAATTAATCATAAACATGAATTCTTAACTGCTCATGTTTGTATTCATTCTATCATTATGGATGTTATACAGGAATTCTTAAATGCTCCTAGATAATGTTCCCACTTTTTCCCTCTATCAGTATAGTGAAAGATCCTTAGCTGCCTTTCATTCCCTGATCTCATGCCATCATATTACAGATTTGAAGAATTGTTCCATGAATGCCTGTCTGGCTCTGTAGCATAACCCTTTTTCTCAAGAAACATTTCCAGCAGTTCACCATCATCGACTCCATGCCCAATGGCCTAGATTATTATGAAAAAACATACCAGTTCTGACTGAAATCATCATCCAAACAAATTCAAAACAAAATCCTGTGCATCATAACTAGCCTAAAATTACACCAAAACAAAGCTAAATCAGAAAGAGAGAGCCCTCTCTGGTTGCAGGTAGGCTAGGACCTGTGGCTAAAATATTGGTTAGTGGTTACCTCGGTCGTATTCCCTTTGGAGTCAAAGGGAACAACCTGAGTGTTAACATAATTGGCGACTCCGCTGGGGAGCAGAACAAATTTTTCAATTGTTGTCTATTCTTTAAAACTACAGATGAAGCCTGAATGTCAGCTAGAAAGCCTTTGAAACTGTTCTTGCTTTGCATTTACAGGAGTAAATAAAAGCTACTTTAGTCAAAATTCATGCTAATTTTAAACTCTAGATAGTTGTTCCAAAACTTTCAGCAGTTCCTTGTTAATTCCAAAAACATTCCCAAAAATACCAAAAACAAATTCGGAAACTGGCTCCTAAGAAGAAAACTAGGTATACTAGGTCAAATCCTGACCCAGATCCTCCAGTTGTTTTTGGCAATCCTAATTTAATCCCGAAGATTCTTAGGAAGCAAGAGGAACAAGAAGATCTTGCTGATTCTAGCCCTGAAGCAGTTCAACAAACTTATATCCCAACCCCTGCTAAACCATCAGTTCGTCCTCACATAACTCCTTCTTCTCCATCTTTCTCATCCACTTCTCAAAACATATTCTTCACACCTCCATCCATTGCACAAACTGCCGTTGTTGTCCCTATTGTTCTAGCGGTTCCCTTCCTTCCTGTTGTCCCATTTATCCCTATAAATATGGCAAATCGTTATGCCCCTTTATAGCTACCTTGTAATCCTGGGGCTATGCCTCAGGACTACCAAAGTAAGATCACTTATTTTGATGGTACCAGCACATATACTGCCTTACAGCATACCAAGAAAATGCAAGACTACTTTGAAAATTATGAAATAGACGATGATGATGTGAGAATGAAAATTTTTGTCCAAAGTTTAACAGGTGAAGTAAGAACTTGGTTCAGAGCACTTGCTGCAAATTCCATAGCTAATCCGGGTGCTCTTTACCAATCCTTCCTAAATAGATGGGAAGAGAAAAAAGACCCACTGCATATCTTATCTGAGTATGACAACATAAGAAGAGGCCCACAAGAAACTGTCTTAGATTATTGTGCAAGATTCAACAATGTTTACAATGCCATCCCTCAAAACCATAGACCTCCACCTGATTTAGCCTTAATCAAATTCCCTGATGGATTTGATTCTGACATGGCATATCAACTGAGGGAAAGAGCCCCTCTCACCTTGGCAGACATGCAAAACATAGCTGTTAGTCTAGAGGCAAACCTTATTTCTAAAAGAAATAGGGCAAGAGCTGAGAGAAGAACTACTTCTAAGGAAGAGCCTTCAGCATTTGAACAAAATCTAGATGCAATCATCAAAGGCATGGACAGACTTGGGGACAGGGTAGAAACCATAGAGAGAAAATCATCATGGGAAGGTCAACCAAGTACTGCTAGAAACCCAAATTTTAGAAAGAATCAAAATCCAAATGTTGGAAGGGTTGATCCCGACCAGAACATTAGACCTCCTTTTCAAGAAAATTATGCTGAGGCCTCAACATCTAGTGAACCGACTGAGGACCCTCACATCAACTTAATGGGTTTGGATAGCGAACATCAGGTCTTTCTAACACAAGAAGATCAAGAGGCCCATAATTGCAATCAATTTCAAACCAAATTAGGAGAGTCATTTGACTTTAGGGAAGGCTATGATGCAGTGGTTTATGAGGTACATAAACAGTATAAACTAAGGAGTAGGACCATAAATGTGCCGGAACCTATCAAACCAAAGGAAGATAAACAGCCAAAAAAGACAAAAGATAAAACTGTTCTTCCAGAATCCTCTAATAAAACAGACCTACATCCAAGAGAAGTCACTGTGGAGGATATATCAGATGTACAGCCCTCGGGAAACCAGCCATCCCTCCCCTCAAAAGCAAGTTCAAACAGCATTCCTGAAAATAAATTTAGGACTGATTCCATTCAAAATCATACCAATCATGAAGAAAGGGTTACTGAAAATTCAGTTGAAAAGGAAAAATCTGCTGCACTTAATGCTAAGACTCAAATGGAAAAACCCTTCAACTTGGAAATAAAAATAAGTAAGCTGAAGATAGTTGTTCCTCTTTCTGAATTGGCCAAACATCAAGTGTATAGACAACAAATTAATAGGTCACTCCAAATATCAGACAATAGGGATGCTGTGAATGTTCTAGATGATCAACCTGAATTACTGTTTGGTCCTGAGGTGAATGGAAAGACAACAAATGGAGGGGTTCCACCCTTCTATGTCAGTTTAAACATTCATGACAAGGTGTTACACAATGCAATGTTTGATTCTGGGGCCTCACACAACTTAATGCCCAAATCTGTAATGGAAAAACTAGACCTAGATATCACAAGACCATATAAAGATCTGTTCTCATTTGATTCAAGCCAAGTCAGGTGTCTAGGCCTAATTAAAGATTTGTGTGTTTCCCTGGTCCAATACCCAACCAAAAAAATTTTGATGGACGTGGTGGTAGCTGACATTCCACCCAAGTACGGTATGCTTTTATCCAGATCTTGGGGGGAGAAACTCCAAGGCTAGACATGTCCTATGCCACCATTTCAGTATTTGGACAGCCAAAGAGGTTATACCGTGAAACATTAATGAAATATGTGGTGAGTAGTCAAGAAAAGCCCCAAAACTTCCCCATCTATTCAATACATTCCGACATGGATTCATTCATTTTGTATAATGCTGACATGTGTACCAAAGCTAATCCCAAACTACTAGTGGCAGCACAGACAGAGGGGTTGAATGAACAATTTGCTTCTCAAGATCAAAAAACTTTTGATATAATTGATACAACAAAGGAGAATGCCACATCAAATGACTTGCAAGAAACCAATCTGCCCATGGTCCAACTTTCTAAAAGTCTCAATGCAAACCTTGACCATGAAACCTTATGGTATTTAGAATTTGATGGCTCTGTAAACAAGTTGGGAGCAGGGGCAGGGGTCTGGATTCACAATATGCAGAATGACCAGGCTGAAGGCCATGCATATAGGTTAAAATTTCGATGCACAAACAATATGGCCGAGTACGAAGCCCTTTTGTTAGGTCTCAAACTCATCAAAAATCTAGGTGCAACCAAACTTTCAATTCTAGGGGATCCAGATCTGATCATACAACAGATGAAGGGAAACTTTATCGCAAATGATCTTAGGTTAAGGGCTTATAAAGGAGAAGCTATTCAAATACTTGACACCTTCTCAGAATCTCAGTTAACTAAAATTTCCAGAAAGCTCAATTTACATGCTCATAGCTTGGCAACCTTTGCCAGCACTTGCAAGCTACCTTTTAAACCCAACCACAGTTTCACTACTAAAATCAAACATAGACTTGCAGTCCCAGATAACATAAAAAATTGGCAAGTCTTTGAAAGTGACACATAGATAAATAACTTCCTCACTTTAAAGGAAGAATTTTTCGGCATGAACATTGATACTAGCACTATGGATGATCAACAACAGGCATACACAATTAAGTAGAATATATCAGTTGAAAAAACGAATCTGGTTTTGCATCCTACTACCTTTAATAACGAAAATGTACAGGAGCTTAAGCAAACATATTTTGATGAAATAGCTGAGATAGAAGCCGAAGTAATTGATCTAAAAGACGATTTTCTGCCCATAGGTTTAACCCCTTTGGAGGATTTGTTTGATTCAAATGATATCTCAAGGAAACCAAAAATGCAACCACTAAATGTTGAAATTGAAGACTGTAACATTGGAACCACAGAAAATCCCAAAATGGTAAAACTATCCAAGGCATTACCAACTAATCAGAAGTTGAAATACATTGAATTGTTCAAAGAGTTCCAAGATATCTTTGCCTGGAGTTATGAGGACCTCAAGTCCTATGATACCTTAGTTATCCAACACACTATACCTTTGAAAGAGAACCAAAAACCTTTTAAACAAAAGCTTAGGAGAGTGAATCATATCCTCCTTCCCCTCATTGAAAAAGAAGTTATACGTATGTATGAAGCAGGAATCATTGCTCCAATCAGGTTCTGAGAGTGGATTTCAAACCTAGTGCCTACTAGGAAGAAGACGGGAGAGATTAGACTATGTGTTGACTTAAGGAATTTGAACAAAGTCTCTCTCAAAGACCATTACCCCTTACCAAAAATGGATCATATTCTACAAAGGATAGTGGGAGCCTCTAGGATCTCATTATTAGATGGATTCTCTGGATTCAATCAAATTTTAGTACACCCAGATGATCAAGACAAAACTGCCTTTACAACACCTTGGGGAACTTTTAAATATGTCAAAATGCCTTTTGGGCTTAAGAATGTAGGGGCCACTTTCCAAAGAGCAATGGACATAGACTTTGCCAAAGAAATCCATGATTTCCTAGTAGTCTACCTTGATGATCTCACTGCCTTTTCAAAATAAGATCAAGAACACTTAGAACATTTGAGGCAGGTTTTCTTAATTTGCAGAAAATATGGCATATCTTTGAATCCAAATAAATCACTCTTTGGCCTAGAGGAAGGAAATCTCCTAGGTCATATAATCTCAAAATATGGTATTAGGATCGATCCGGACAGAATTCAAGCTATCCTTCAAGTGCCTCATCTGAGAAACATCAAAGAACTACAAGGCTTCTTAGGAAAGATCAACTTCTTGAGAAGATTCATTCCTAATTTGGCTGAGCTCATAAGACTGTTAAACAATATGTTGAAGAAGGATTCTAAGGTCAAATGGACCATGGAAGCTAAACAAGCCTTTGAGGATATCAACAGAGCGTTAACAAACACACCAGTCCTCACAAGTCCTAGGTTTGATAGGGATTTCATAATTTTTTCTTTCGCATCTAAGCATACAATTGCTGCTGTCCTATTACAAAAAGATCACCAAGGGTGTGAAAAACCCATTGCATTTTTAGCAAAGCCCTTAGAGATGCTTCCTTAAAATATCAGATTATAGAAAAGCAAGCCTATGCCTTGGTAAAGGCCATCAAAGACTTCAGAATCGATATTTTATACTCTCATGTGATTTCCTATGTCCCAAATGTAGTGGTTAAGGACATTTTAACCCAAGAAGGAATTGAAGGCAAAAGGGGCAAATGGATTGCCAATATCTTAGAATATGACACTGAAATCAAGCCTACGAAACTGATAAAAGGACAAGGGCTAGCCAAACTAATGACTAAAACCAATTTCCAAGCCCTTGATATTAATGAACTGGACAACGAAGAGGAGATGGCGACTCCACAGATCAATCAAGCCTTTTTGCAATCTCCCTGGTATGCTGATATATGTTTTGTATTGTTAAACCTGCAAGCTCCTCCAGGGTTGTCCAGAACTAAGAAAAGGTTCTTGAAAATGAAAGCATCAAAGTTTTGTATCATAGACAATGTTTTGTTTTCGAGAAATCATGTAGGAGTTTTACTTAATTTCTTAACATTGGATGAAACTGACAATGTCCTCAAGGAATTTCATGCAAGTGATTGTGGAGGACACTTATACTGGAAATCCACAGCTGATAAAATCCTAAGGGCCAGATTTTATTGGCCATCCTTGTTTACTCATGCGAAAAATTTTGTAATGTCTTGTCACAAATGCCAAATTTTCGAAGGCAAGAGAACGCTGTTACCTTTACCACTCAAACCTGTTTCAACTGAGAGACCATTCCAGCAATGGGGTTTAGACTTCATTGGTGAAGTCCACCCTTCGTCCTCTGGTCAGCATAGGTGGATCTTGATTGCTACAGATTACTTTACCAAATGGATAGAGGCCATCCCTTGTAGGCAAGCCAATGACTTCATTATTATGCAATTTTTAGAAACCAACATCTTTTCCAGGTTTGGCTGTCCAGATAAAATTATTACAGACAATGCTCCTGCTTTCAAATCCAAAAAAATGATCAACTTTTGCCATAAATAACATATGACCTTGGGCCATTCCACAGCCTATTATCCTCAAGGCAATGGCCTAGCTGAGTCTTCCAACAAAACCCTCATCAACATCATCAAAAAGGTCTTGGAGGAGAACAAAAAGAATTGGCATAAAAAGTTAGTAAATTCACTATGGGCAGATAGATTGACCACCAAAAGATCCATTGGCACAAGCCCATATGAACTGGTTTATGGAATGGAGGCAAGATTCCCTTCATCTTTAGGGATCCCTGTAATCAAGTTGCTGCAAAAAATACAAACTGAGCCTAATGATATTCAAAGAAGGATCAATCAGACAATTCACTTACAACAAACAAGAGAGGAAGTGTATCATAGAACCCAAGTACTGCAAGAGAAGCTCAAAATAATGTTTGACAAAAGAACCAAAGCTGAAGACTTCTTCATAGGAAGCAAAGTGCTGAGATGGGATTCCAGGAGAGAGGACAAAGGAAAACATGGCAAGTTCGATTTCTTGTGGAAGGGACCTTATGTCATTTATGTTGTACAAGGTAATAACACCTATTTTCTGAAGAGTTTGGATGGCTCAAATACTGAGGAAGGCCCAGTCAATGGGAGGATGCTCAAACATTATTTTGACCCCCTTTGATGAAACACAACACAACTATATATTGTACATAAATATTTGTATTTCCAGTATTTTCATTTACAGCGGATAGATAAAGGACCAAGTGAAGCAGATTTTGAGGAAGATCAGGGTACTGCACCATTTTTTGATATATGTTTTGATTCTATCATTGGAAAGCAAGAGAAAACACTTGGGAGCTATGAAGGTGGTGATGAATACTCAGAGAAACCAGTAAAAACAGAGCTGTAATTTCACAGCAAATCAGCTCAAAGGGTACTTCATACAAGTTACAAGGATTCAGATCAATGGTCTCTAACAGAAGGAAAATTCAGACTGCAGCAAGAATGGAAAATAAGGTGATCTGACCTGCTGTTCTTGGCTTTACATCTGGAAAAGCCATCCCCAAGTGGAGCCACTGTTAGTCTCCTATACCAATAGGTTTCATTTTTCATGATTCACGATGGAAGTGCCAAAAATGTTCATCTTTGATGCTACAAAGGTTCGATATTTTGTGAAAAGAAAAGAGAGTTAAAAAATGTAAAGAGTGTATGCCTTAAAAGAATGATCAAAAGGCAAGAAAATGAATTGGTTAGAAAAAATAATTGAAATGAACCCCAAAGAAAGACCAGGAAATTCACTAACCAAAATTCCACTACTAGCTTGCTGGATGGCCCAACAGTTCAAACTATACCATGCCATGTTTTAAATTGCTTATTCTAGACTAGAGAATGAATATTTGTCCAAACAGTTCAAGCTTGGCAATGAGTAGCTAGATAGAGAAATGAAGGAGCCCAACTGCTTAATCTGGGCCCTTGGAAGACACAAGGGTAGATTTAGATAGGAGGGCAGTCAAAAGAAAAGAGGATTATCAGGGTTTGCAAGGTTAAGTGCACCCATTCAAAAGAAGAAAAAATGTTAGGTGTATTAGGCTGGGTAGGTAGTTTGAGGTTGCAGAAGCAAGGTCTGATCACCTGAGGTATTGAAAATCATATCTTATTTCATCAATAAGAGAAGGGTCAAAGCAATGGTCTAAATGGCAGAACTATCAAAGCATGTCTAACTCCCCTTACTCCCCTTAAAAAGTTTCTTACTAATATCCCCTTGAGGACTTTAGGATCTGCCTAAACAGTCCCACTTACACTTCCCCCCAGGAGAAAATTATGTCAAGTTTTGACCTTCTTCAATAAAAAGAAGCCACATTTCTTGTGTAAAACCCTCATTTCATATTCCATCCATTTTTGTATCTAAGTTTGCAGTTCACAAGCTTAACCTCTCCCTCACACTTTGCCTCACATACCCATATTAACTCCTAACTCTATTATATAGCTCCCTAGTTACATCCCCACCCCTATTTTCTACAAAAAACTATATAAAATTCCCAAAAAACATATTAACTATCCCACCCCTTAGCATTATAGCTAGGTAACATAGTTATGGGAGATATTAGTCCATTTGGGGCTATTATCAACCCCTCCGCGTCCTAACCCCAGAATTAATCTAACCTCTGGTTAGGATTAATAACCTATGCCTAAACCCCCACCCATCTAAACCTTGCAATTTTTCCCCCGCAGTCAAATCCCAACGTTTAATGTTAAAATGTTTTAAATTAAAACATTAAGCTATATTACCCCGCACTAACCCAACCCACAAAACCCACCTAAACCAAAGTTTCAACCCACCACAGCGCAATATTATTTAATATACGGGAGGGACCCGCGCCAAAGCTGCACGCCGCTCCAAAACGCCCCGCCAGCCGTCCGTTCCCCGCCGCGCCAGATCCAACGGTGGGCGGGTGTTTTCAGCCCACAACACGTCGGGGGTTAACGTCTGGGGGATGGGTGGTTTCCTTGCCGTACCCCCGCCATGTGTCGACCGCCTCTGCTCAAAGGTGGTGGGGAGAAACCGGATACCACCATCCGTCCCATCACATCAGCAATCACGTCAGCCATGATGTCACCACCCTGTCTCCACCGCTGCCCCACGTCACTCGCCACTTTGTCCGCCCGCGTCCACGTTGTGCCACTGTGTCCCGCCACGTCGTCATCTGAGTCAGCGCCCACGTCACCCGGCCATACCCAGGACCCGCCGATGACATCATGCTGATGTCATCGCAGGAAAGCGCCAAAAGCGCATATGTGCCAAATTTTTTATTAAAAACGCGCAAAGTGACCATTTTCGGTCATTTTCATTGCAAAGTTTGGAGAGCGTCATTTTGCTGTTCACGCCATATTACCTCCAGATTTAAAATTTGAATAATTCGAACGCCGCCACCTGCAAATTCGATGTCAGTATTCACCATTCAATCAACTCAACCACCCTCGGCGCTAGCTAAACTAGGTATTTGCCGAATTCCATCTATTCGCCCCTGCTCTTCCCGTTTTCTCGAATTTGTTCACTAAATTACCTGCAATTTCCTGAGTTAATGGTTCTGTCCCTCATAAATTTGGCCTAAATTCACTGATACACCCCCTGTTTAAGAGAACCACGGTCCATTCACGATTTCACCGTGCCAAAATCCATTTTCGAGCTTGAATTCCCGATATAATTTTATACCTGCTCGGCATTGTTCCCTTTTGCCGCGTTTCACTACAAAACCTCAGTGCAGTGAGCTGTGATAATCCCTTTCCCCTCTGCATTTGGCCCTCACAATCTCTAAATTCAGAGAATTTGCTAAAAAGAAACCAAAGCTTAAATCAAACTCTGCAAAGTTTGTTCTTTTCACCACAGCCACAAATATTGAAGACTTTTGGTTCAGCTGAACTCATTCTGCCACCCCTCTACAAATCCTCACAAGTAGTTATCCTCAGTCTGTTTATATTCAAAAACTTCACTCTAAAGATAACATCTGAAAAGTTCTATAATGGCTACTCCATCAGCTCTTAGTGTCACTCCTATGAATCCACCAAACAAAGAACTTGAAGCCATGCCTCTTGCTGATAGAGATTACCTTATTCAAGATCTAGTTGGTGACAGAAATCACTTGCAGACCTTCTGCCAGTTGAGAAACAGCTATCAAAGCAACTCTGACATGTATGGTATATGGGAGTCCAATTTGCCTTATTACTTCCTCCCATCTGTCAATATTTTTCCTGAGATCATCCGCTTATGTGCCGAGAACTATGAGCCAACTCAGAGCGCTCTTAAGTCTCCATCTAGGAGCATACTTTTCCATATCACTCCTGACTCTATCAACCAAATGCTCAACTTCAAGCAGACTCAGCTGTTATTTCCCTTTTCCATGAACTATTTGCTGGATGCAGGCTCCAAACTCCCTAGTTCTGACATTGAAAAAATTACCAAGACATTCATGAGGGCAGACCGCCAGCCTATAGGGCCACCTCCTTTCTTATATGTCCATTTCAATGAGGTGGGAAAACTACTAGTTGATATGATCTCTTATGTGCTAGGTTTTAAAACAAGTGAGCACATTGATGAAACAGTGTTGGTGTTATTAGCTGCATATAGTCCAGGACAACCCCCGACTTACAAGTATAACTATGCCAAGTTCATAGCCAATAAAATACATGATCAGCTATTGAAAGTGGATAGGGAGGGAGTATTCAAATATTCATCATATATCTACCACTTTTTCATGTATTACCAGTCTGAAAGCTTCCAATGCCCCATCAAGAAATTGGATTGTAGAGGTGAAAAGAGGTCTGTCATCTTTTGGTCATCAGTTTTCCATGAAGTTCAAAACTCTCCATTTTCTTACTATGAGTTTATTGACCAATTTGTATACCCAGTATCTTGCCTCCTAATGAGATCCCCTCCTCCCAGATTGTCATTTGAGATAAAGAAGACCTTTCAGTTGTCCAAGAGTTATAAAATAGGTGATTGGTGCCTATATCAAAATCACACTGTCATTAGAATCTATGGCTGTGAGCTCTGTCCTTACAGGCTGCCAAGGTATGTACCAATGAGACTGTTTGCCTTGGAATACTATAGGCAACTCATTAGTTCTGATCTTACCCATTTTCATAGTGCCAAAAAGAAAGCTTACCTCAAATTCAAAGACCATCTAGGCCCCTTCATTATGAACAAGAAAGAAGGTTGGCAAGATGCTGATCAAATTGTCAGGGACAAATATAAGTTAAAGAGGAGCTTCTGGTGGGTCCTTTATGACCCAGAAGGTTTTATCAGTGCCAAAAGAGTTAAATACAGGCTGCTAGGTTATGACCATTGTAAATATCCACAAATTGAACAATATGCCAACCAAGATGAGTGGTTGCAAGGCACATTAGTTGAGGAATTGACTCAAGAGGAAATAATGGAGAAAAATGTCAAGGATTTAGAAAAAACTCTTGACTTGGATTCTTTGCAGCAGGTAACATTCAAGTTGCCACATCAAATTGGAGAAGGCACATCTGCTGTTGTAGCCACACAAGCTGCCCAGGGACCATCTACATCAGCAACAGGTACAGAAAAAGGGAAGGAGATAATGGATGCAGAGAAAGAAGTGATTACAGAATAGCCTGCCTCTTCAATGTAGCGACCTCAAGTACAGGCTCCTCTACAACAAACAGAAGCACCAACAGTGCCTGCCTTACAGACTCCTGCCCATGAGGAAAGACGCAGGAAACGAGACCGAGATCACTCCACACCTGCTAGTGGGTCCACTCAGCAGCCCGAAGCCAAGAGGCAAAAGGTTGATTCTCCAATTATGGAGGAAATTAGTGAAGAAATCCTTGGAAGTCCAAGGAAAGATAGAGAAGACAGTGAACAAACAACTACAAGCTCTTTCCAACAAGAGTAAGATAGACAACATGGCATGGAGGTGTCCTCCTCCACACAGCAAAGCAAGAGGCCAGCTAGCATCAAGGCCACCTTTAAAGAAATTAAGGCACAAAATGAACTATTAAGAGTACAATTATATGACCAATTTCTTAAACCAACACCTGCCAAGCAAGAAAGGTTGATGGCAGCATATGACATCAAAGAAGAAAAAATGATTCTCAGCCATTTTAAACCCAAGGTTCAGCAGCCTCAGTCAGCTGCAGATTATGTCAGGACAAAGTTAGAGGTTGTGGAAAAGGACATTCACCCCATGGATCAAATAGAATTACATAAGCAAATAGGGGAAATGGTCTATTCCACACTTGTAGACAAGGCCACACTGGCCCATGAGTTAAAGGAATCTCTGAGGAACACAAATACTCAACTTGATTTAGAAAAAATGTCCTCCACAGACAAAGACAACAGAATTAAAACATTGGAGGACATTATTGTGGACCTGGGGCATGATCCTAAGAATCCCAAAGCTATCAAGGCCCTAATGAAGAAAAAGGACGATGATATTGCTGCCCTGAAAAGGCAAATGAGGCTCTCCTTGACTATGCACCCACAAACGGGAGAGCTGGTGAAAGAGAAAGAAGCTGAGGATACATTGGACCTGCTAATGCAAATGAACCAGAGAATAGTTCAAATGGAGGGAGAATTGGAGAGAGCACTGCAAGACAAGCAAGGAGAGTCGACCTCCCAGCCACCTCAAACTACCCCAACTACTGCTGCAGCTACAGAAGCAGCAGTGACCCCTCCTATTACTACAACAACTACAACAACTACAGATGCTGCAGCGGCAACAACAACAGCTCCTGAGACTAGCATAAGCATGGATGAATTGACAAAAGTTGTCAAGGAGCTAGAGCTTCAGGCAACAGAGATTAAATAGGCCAAAGAAAAATTGGCTGAGCTAGAAGCAAAATATGATAAATCCAAAATGACAGTGGCTGAACAGACCAGAGAAATTAAGGCCCTGAAGGACAGAATAAAGGCCTTGGAGAAGGAGCTGAATTTAGAAAAGACTCTGTCTGAAATAAAGAATATTTTTTGGACCAGGATTGACCACTCTATCACTAGACAGTGGAAATCAATCTGAACTGTGCATGAGCAAATCGAATTAATAGGCCAAGCCCAAATTGAAAGCCAAAAGGCCAGAGCAGCACTAGGAAATATGCCTGAGCAGGCTAGCAGGATGATACACTTCCTGAACACTCACACTAAAGAGGAGTTGGCAGCCCTAGACATCAGTAACAGAACAGAGACTGTTTTAACAGCAAAAAGGATGCTGACCCTTAGAAATTTTGTGCAAATTTTGGAGAGAAAATGTCAGGAAATGCAGGCAGAGGTAGATGATTACAAGCTGAGGATGGGAGCATTGCAAGGTAAAGGATTGCCCAGCCTATTGACCGGCGTTGGAAGACTGCTGACCTATGAGCAGTATGCCACCAGGATGACTAATTTCATTTCAAATCAGATCACAGCATCCACAAGTACCTCAGAAGAAGCAAGACCTCCATCAGGGCAGAGCCCCTATGATAAGCTGGAAAATTTATTTTACATTGAACATGAAATTAATCACCTGTTTGAGGTCCCACCCAATTTTTACAGATACACAAAGGCAGATGAGACTTTAATAAAAATACGAAGACACCAACTACCTAAAGAAGATTGGTGGCAAGCAATGCTGCAAATTTTGCCAAAATAATCTCGGTTCTATCTCTTTTGGTCAGCCTCAGGTCAATGGAATTGAATACAGCATGGAGACAACAAGTAGAGCGGGTGAGAATAATGACTCAGCAAAATACTGGGACAGCAAGCCCAAAAAGGAAATAATGCAGATTTTAGACAGCGTAGCCCCAGCCGACTCAGTTGGTCAGAAAAGTCAAAACTCTATGACAAATGGACAGCTAATGCATTAAATATTTACTGCAGCATTTACTCTTTCAGCTATAATTCCTCAAGAGCTAGCATAGAAGTTATGAGCTATTAACTCATCAGCTAGATATTTTAAATCTTATTTTTGTATATATACCTCCCAACAGAACATATTTGGGGTTGGTGATTTTCTCTCTAAGACACTGTCTTGTAAATTTTCAGACTATCTAATACAAATGGCTAGGAAAGTTCATGATCTCTGCACTGTTTGATGTCAAAGTGATGATCTGCATTCTGCTACAGAATTCTTGTGTTGTTTGATGGAGCAATAAGTTATTCTAAACCATGTTTTGTCTTTCTATGTTTGTTTAATTCAAATATATGTTTCATTAACTTATCAAAAGAGAAAAAGAATAGCTGATGACTTGTTTGAATGCACCCTCTGCTCAATCTCTATTTTTAACTGTGTTTTCTTCAAAGTTAATCATAAACATGAATTCTTAACTGCTCATGTTTGTATTCATTCTATCATTATGGATGTTATGCAGGAATTCTTAAATGCTCCTAGATAATGTTCCAACTTTTTCCCTCTATCAGTATAGTGAAAGATCCTTAGCTACCTTTCATCCCTGATCTCATGCCATCATATTACAGATTTGAAGAATTGTTCCATGAATGCCTGTCGGGCTCTGTAGCATAACCCATTTTCTCAAGAAACATTTCCAGCAGTTCACCATCATTGACTCCATGCCCAATGGCCTAGATTATTCTGAAAAAAAATACCAGTTCTGATTGAAATCATCATCCAAACAAATTCAAAACTAAATCCTGTGCATCATAACTAGCCTAAAATTACACCAAAACAAAGCTAAATCAGAAAGAGAGAGTCGTCTCTGGTTGCAGGTAGGCTAGGAACTGTGGCTAAAAGATTGGTTAGTGGTTACCTCGGCCGTATTCCCTTTGGAGTCAAAGGGAACAACCTGAGTGTTAACAGAGGCTATGGTCTATCACCATTGATCATATGAAATGGTGACGGTCACTATCCATCATTATAAATCATTATTGGTGACGAAATTTGAATTTCACTACAATACCTATACTTTTGGCGACACCACCTTTGGTGACATTCAGGTTTTGGTGACGAAGTGTCTTTTGACCATCACCAATGAGCTTATGGTGACATTTTTCACCCCTCACCAATGTCCTTTTTTATTGCAGTGCCTGCGCATATGTCATGGCCTGGGATGCTCTTCTTCTAACAAGTTGTACATGGCCTCCCATGTCGAAGTTGCTCTGTCCTTGCTGCATGTGGTATAAGAGAAAAGTGGCACCATTTTTTATTTCTTAGATGCAGTTCCCTTTCCCTTCTTCATCATTTTTCTAACGATGTTCTCAGTGGAGTTTTCCTGAAATCAAGAAAAAATGAAAGTTATCAAATAAATGCAAGCGAGAATAACAGTGAGAATAAATGATATAGTTAACCTCAAAAAGGTGACAAGATAAGAGATTTTATTCAAAACGCAAATGAAAAGATATCATATCACGTCAAGGCGCTCTTTAACATAAATGCCATTAGACTCATTAAATATCCACTAAGGCTTCTTATCATTTCTTTTATTACTCATTAAACTACCACATCGCAAATGGGAAGGAAAAATTTTAAGGTGGCGAGTTTGAACTGCGAGAATGTTTATTTTGCGATTGCAATAAGATTATCGAAATATCACAAATCGCACTATCATAGTTTTCGTTGTGCGCTTTCCTATAGTTTTTAATATTCTGCGTGATATGAGATGTGAGATAAATGACATATTCTTTGTTGTTTAGAGCATAGATTGCCCAAATGAGTAATTATTTCATAAAGTGATTTTCACTACGTTGTCGAGCCATAAAAAGGGTCTTTTTCACCTCTAATTACCTCACATTAACTTGTCAATCCAGGAATGATTTGTTATCTCAAAGAGTGTACTCAGTTTGAGGTGGTCATTTGTTGGAGTAATGCTAGTAGTATAGTGCTCAAGAAAATACAAGAGTAAACGGATGCTTAAAATAAAATCTACTTACAACAAAGCACTTTAAAGCCTAAATCATGCATTTGAAAAACTAAGTGGTTTATTAGTCAAGGGTCCAGTAATAGTAACCCATCCCTCTGTAAACTGATGTAAAAAAAGACAATCAAAGAATAGATCATCAATCTAGGAACTAGACAACAAATGTCAATGCCCACTATAGTTTCAGATCGTTCTACACACCAAAGCAATGAGAATGCAAATAACAGGAAATGGAACAACAACTAGGAAATTGAACAACAACTAGGAAATGGAACAACAACTAAGAAATGGAACAACAACACTTTAATCTATAGGAATAAGTGCAGCAATTGTATCCTATAAAAATTAGATAGAAATCTTTACTGTAGGAATACAACGGACAACACACGGAAATAGAACAAATTGATTAGTAATGAAATATAGAACGAAACTTGGAACCAAATGTAAATGCACAATAAACTAAGATAAATAACACACATGGCACACCTTAGTATTGAGAAAAATAATAATCTGATTTTGGTACTACAAATATCAATCTTAGTTATAAAGAATAACGATCGTAATTTTTAATGGAACAACAATATCAGTATAACAACAATCGTAATTAAGTATAAACCATAGATGAATACAATAATACCAACTTAAGAATGTTACAACCTAGTTACTCTGTAATTGAAAATCAATAGCATTCTATAAAGAATAGTAATGTTACATTAATGATTAAAGGAACAACAATGCGTTATAAAGTTAGAATGAACAATACAACATTCCTGTTACAGAGAACGATATTGTAGATATAACAGAGCTGTGATACAAAATAACAAAAAACACTAGATTATCGATCAAAGCTGATAATGAAAACCACACACGAATTAAAGATAATGGTACAGGAGCAAGTGTTCCACCAGGGCTAGGCCCTTAGCCTCCAGGGATACACTTCTTGAGATTATTCCAAGATCAAAAACGGAACAACAACCAGATTTATATTAAAGCATTAAAACAGAGTTACAATGAATCACTTCTCAACGAGAGTCAACGATCAAAGTTTCAAATATAGAGAAAAGTTACATAGAAAAATAATAGCAGATCATCCCCTGGGCTAGCAGTGCTGCCCCTTTTTATAACAGCTAAAGCAGAGATATCAAGGATGCAAAAATAGTTAAGGCAGCGATCCCTCAGGATCAAAGGATCCTGAGGGATTTGCCAAACTGTTAATTCCCCGTTATCCATTTGTTTTCTTGTGCCGAGTCGATATATCCTTTTCTTTTCCTTGGATGATATGTTTTAATTTAGATTGCCTTGTTTGCATATGGTTCCCCTCCAAAGGGACAGTAGTTAACTTGGCCCTATATTTTTCTTTGGAACGGTAATCTTTCGTTTTTCCCTTTTCCTGCATAAGAAATAGCAATTATTAGTGTTTTTGTGTTGCGTATAAATCCTATAGATTTTGTCATGATTTCTTATTATCTACCTAGTTCATGATGCAAAGAGGTTATGAGTTCTAAAGAAAAGATGACAAAAAAATCAATAAAAACATACCTTCTTCAGTACTCCACACACCCCCCTGCTTACTCTTTTTCATGCCCTCATGTAAACATTGTAGTTGACTTGGAAGGCATGAGAGAGTAGGCTGGAGACGGGATCTCATGTGGCGGTCTACAGCCATGATTCCTAACTAGGTGTTGAAAAAGATGGCCTGTCTGGCCCTCAGGCATCGCATACAGGGCTTGGTACCCAGGTCCAGGGTGACAAATAATCGGACTCCTGAACCTATATCTTAACCAAGATGGCCCCGCCCTCGAGATAAGTTCACCATAGAGGCTCAAGCGATCAGCAAATAACTTAAAGTTTTCATAATTAAATGGTTCCTTGAGTTGGATATTCGGATTAGAGGTCGGATAGTGAAATTTAGCAGCTGCAATGGCAAGGTCCTTGATGGTAAAGAAGTATTCTATGCCTTGCCGATTGATTGCTGTATGAATGGGTCCTAATGCTTCAATCACGCACGGATTCCTCATGAGACTCCTATGCTTATTCCATAACTGTAATGGATATCTAGGCTCAGCTTTTACCCATAAGTCTAATCCATTTTCTTGTCTTTGGAAGGCATTATAGGCTTTAAACCATTTGATTTGATTAACTCCAAATGAAACAAATGCCTGCAGTTAGATATCCCCAACGAAAGGGCCGGGGTTCTGCTTTGTCTCTTGATCTAACACGAGGTTATGTAGATAGAATTCACACAGTAGTCTTTGAACCTTTACTCTAGAGTGCTTACAACAATTTATAAAATCATCAATAATATTAATTTGTATAGGGGCTCCTGCTTTGACAACCTTAATTTTCAATTGCAAATATCATTCCATTAAAAACAAGGCATAATTCTTAGCAGGGGCTCTACATGCTAGGATGTCAGTGTAAAAAGAGCATAAGGTATCCATCTGCTTGATAACTACATCTAACTTATGAGTTACCTTTGCGACTTTCTCTTCTTTCTTTCACCATCCTTCAAAAGCCTAGCTTTTGGATAGATTGACATTCCTTAGCTGTTGTTGTAATTCTTCATATTTTTCTCGAGAAACCATTTGTTCTGTGAGTTTTTCTACTGCTTTCTGAGCTTGCATCAAACCCTCTCATAGGGTTACTGTCCTCGGATCACTATCCCACATAGTAGTGGCAAGTGGAAGATTTACTTGAATCTTCTTATTGCATCGCCTCGTGTTTATAGTCTACATTCCTTCAGAGGACTATGCCTCTGTCTGAACTTCCTTGTCATAGGATGATATATCATTTGTTTGCACTTCAACATGGGCAATAGTTGAATGTTGTTCCTTTTGCTTTTGAACGACAGTCTGCACTTCAACAGGGTTTTGAACGGCAGACTGTTCTTCAACAATGTTTTGAATAGCAGACTGGACATGGGTCCTCCGAACCTTTTTCTTGGGGGTTCTCACAAGAGTGGTTGCATGTCTTCCCCATGAAGTCATTTTTGCTCTATTTCTCATTTTCAAAACCCTGATTTGTTGTCGAAGTCGTGCTATCACATTCAGCAATCTTTGTTTTTCTTTTCGTAGTCTTCTAATTTCTTCTATTTCCTTGGAAAGAACAATTATCTTTTTAGTTGGGCCTGGGCTATAACCTTGGCCAATTCCTTGGTTTTCTTCTTGGGGTGCTCCTTCACTGTTTTGTCTAGGTTGCTTCGGAGTAAAAACCCTAGCTGGCTCTATTATTTCCTGGGTGAATTCTTTTTCCACCCCTTCTTCTTCTTGGAATTCTTCCGGTGTAGTCTGGCTGGGAACAGATTGTTCCTCCTCTATATCACTTTTTTCTCTTGTCATACCTTCATCATGAACAGGATGATTTTCTTCTTCTACTTCCTTGTCGTGTAATTCTTCGGGTGCATCCTTGTCCTGAGCAGAATGCTCTTTTGGTTCTTCTTCAATATGGAGGCCTAGCGGGCTGAGAGGTTGGCATATTCGCCCATATTGGCTAGAATTTTGGCCAATTCATCATCTTGCAATGGATTTTTCAATGGGCTATCTTCGCAGTGCTTTGTTTCTACCTCCTCCTGCCCAGGCTGCTTGGCCTCTTCCTCCATTTCTGCTCCTTCATTTCCTTCTAATCCTTTCTCATTCTCTTCTCCTTCTAATTGCGGGGGTTGCTCATCCCCTGAATCGTCTATCTCCACTGGTTGGCTAGTATCCCCTTGGGAATTTTCCAGCCTCCCTCTAATCCATGCCAATCTGACTGATTTCCTTTGTTTCAATGGTCTATTTGGTGTACTGGTTGCATGCTTACATTTTGGGGCCGGCATAGTCAGTCCCCCGTCTATTATGGAAATTAGCTCTTCCCAACTGCTCTATTGCTAAGCAAGACTATGGCTAACTATTAGCCGTATCAGCACATGGTGACTTACTACTGATTCTACATGTTGTGATTTCCTCATACTTCGGGCGACATCATGAAGTAATGAATTTAAAAATGCAGGTAAATTAACAAAGCATTTCTCTTTTAATATAGCTAAGAGTTTAAGGTGTCGTGGTCTTACCACGTCTTTCCTGCCTTCACAGGTGATGTAGCTCTCGATGACCTTCGTCAATTTTTCCCACAGCTCGTCCAATGTTGCTGGTAGGACTCCCTTTCCCTTGACTGTCAGGTTCTAGCCTTCATCTTGGAAAATATTCATGATCTTACACAGTCTCTCCTTGTTTAGAGTCCACACAGTTCCAGTGGCTGGCAGTCCCGAGACCTCTACAATTACGTCATTGGTGACTACTATGTGTCTCCCTCTTACTGTGGAGTGATATTCTTGCAAGTATTGCAAGAATTCTATTGCTACGGTCTCGTTGGATTCCTGTAAACGATTAAGATAAACTAGCCATCCTGCCCTTGCCAGGATTTCCCGTGCAACATCAGAAACTATCAATATCTGTGGTGCTCTCAAAATTGATCTTCCTCCCATGCTTTAGCCCACTGTAAAAATGTAGAGACGGCAATGGAACAGTAGGCTGTTCAAACTATTAGAAATGTAGAGGAAATAATGGAACAACAGGACTCATTCAAATGATGGGTAACTTACCAATTGCTACAGAGCATAATACGAAAATGGTTTAGGAACAACAAGCCATGCAGATTGAAAACAATATACCATTGAGCCTTGTTATTTCCATGTAAACCATTTCCAAATAATATTTTGACACGTATACCAGTAAATTATGAGGTCATACTTCGGGCGACATCATGAAGTAATGAATTTTAAAATGTAGGTAAATTCACCGAGCATTTATCTTTTAATACAACTAAGAGTTTAAGGTGTCGTGGTCTTACCACGTCTTTCCTACATTCACAGGTGATGTAGCTCTGGATGATCTTTCACCAATTTTGCCCACGGCTTGCCCAATGCTGCTGGTAGGAATCCCTTTCCTCTAACTGTCAGGTTCTGGCCTTCATCTTGGAAAATCTTCATGATCTTATGCATTCTCTCCTTCTTTAGAGTCCACACAGGTCCAGTGGCTGGCTGTCCCGAGACCTCTGGAATTACATCATCGGTGACTGCTATGTGTCTCCCCCTTACTGTGGAGTGATATTCTTGCAAGTTCTACAATAATTCTATTGCTACGGTCTCATTGGATTCCTGTAAACGATTAAGATAAACTAGTCATCCTGCCCTTGCCAGGATTTCTCGTGTAGCATGAGAAACTGTCAATATCTATGGTTCTCTCCGAATTGATCTTCTTCCCATGCTTTAGCCCACTGTAAAAACGTAGAGACGGCAATGGAACACCAGGCTGTTCAAACTGTTAGAAATGAAAAGGAAATAACAAAACATCAGGACTCATTCAAATCCTGGGTAGCTTACCAATTGCTACAGAGCATAATATGGAAATGGCTTAGGAACAACAAGCCATGCATATTGAAAATAATATATCGCCGAGCCTTGCTATTTCCAAGTAAACCATTTTCCGAATAATAGTCTGACACATATACCAGTAAATTATGAGGTCACCTGCCTCCCCCCTGCAATGTGATAGGCCGCCCTTGGCTTTCAAATGAGGGAGCGGCGTGCCGACCTACCATAGTACAGAGTCATAAAGGAACAACGTATGCCAAAATTCCATGTTTTACAAAGGGATTAGATTGCTGAAATCGAGGTATATAGTAGGATTGCTTAATAAATAGGAGAATGCTATGATATGATGCGAGGCTAGGAGGATAGGACAGCTGGCGTGCACAAAAAGTCCAATGCGGTCATTATTAACTTTTTTCGTCATGATTGGCTGTAATGTATTGTCATGTGTTTAATGGTTCGGGGAAATGATATACATAATCTCATGTGACATATTACAAAGGTATAATACAAAGAAGGGTGTTAATGATTACTATTGGTGTATAAGGAATGTGACTTCAATACCATTAACAGAGCTCTGTTGCCAACCGGTGTCCATAACCTTGACAGAGTTGTTTATTTCACCCATGGAACCATGATCCTTTGTGTATACTTAGGAAGTGTTGTACAATGTCAAAATGCAGGCCACTATGCTGGCTTGGTAACTAGTTAAACCATAATGACATTCACTAGGAAGGTGTGAAAGGTGGGCAATTCGGCTCGTGATGAGACCTCATGTTCTAAGGACTCTTTATTTTTTTCTGATGTGCCTCTTGGATCATATCCCTGGTGTGGTGGCCATAGTGGGAATTCCACTTCACTCTCTTCCTTATGATCATGGTAGGCTGGCTCTTGATGAGACCCCCTATCCTGCATTTGACAACCCATAAGTTATATAATCATTTTTCTCTCTTCTTTTTTTCTCTTTTATGAAGTACTTTCCTATGTATACACAAAGGGTGGTTCAGCACTCCTTAAGAGTAGGAATGGCCGCAGAAGTCTTAACATCTCAATAGAAAAATATACCCTTTGTCCTTATTCCTTAATAATGATGAAAGAAGATTATGGAATTTTTTTTAAAAAAGAAACACCATGATAAAGATAAGTAATCATATCAGTATTAGTAGGATAATGACAGCAAAAGTGATGGATAATTGTGTCCTTTTCTCTTTCCTCTTATCAATTCAAAGCAATTTCCTATAAAAATAGTGATTTCATATGATTTACTGATTTTGGTATGCTCTAGTTTTGTATCCATTGCATAAGTGTATAACTGTGCTCCAAAAAGACTCAAAATTATCATATATTGAGAAGAACGATAGTTGTCCTTTAATTGGAATAGCAAGGAGAACAAGCATCAATAAAAGGAATACGAGAATGTTGTTATTTCAAAAGGGAAGAGAAAAAAGTACACGTGTTGTTCCTTTGGAAAAGGAACAACAGAAAATGCCATTGTTGTTCCTTCGGAGAAGGAACAACAAAAAAACGCGAGTGTTGTTCCTTTGGAAAAGGAACAACAAAAACCAAAAGTGTTGTTCCTTTGGAAAAGGAACAGCAAAAACACAAGTTCCATTCCTTTGGAAAAGGAACAACAAAAAATGAAAGTGCCATTCCTTTGGAAAAGGAACAGCAAAAACGCAAGTGTCGTTCCTTTGGAAAAGGAACAACAAAGTGAAAAAGGAACAACTAATACAAAAAGTGATGTTCTTTCGGAAGAGGAACAACAAAATGAAAGTGTTGTTCCTTTGGAAAAGGAACAACAAAAAAACAAAAGTGCACACAAATTTTGTTCCTTTGGAAAAGGAACAGCAAAAACAACAGTGTTGTCCCTTTTGAAAAAGGAACAGTAGAAAAATACAAGCTGAAGGAAAGGAATCAACAAGATAGTGAAGGTGTTGTTCCTTCTAAAAGGAACAACAAAAACAATAGAATTGCTGATTCTTGGAAAAGGAACTGCAAAGTGCAAAAAATATGTACAAAGAATAATTTATGCTAACAAAGAAAAAGAATTATGTACAAAATTTAAAAACAGTTAAATCACTTTAATGAACCAGAGGTGAGGAAGATTTTTTTTCCTCCACCAAAATTTGCATGTCGGAATCTTCACGGAGTTGCTAGTAGAAGGATTCCCAAGTAAGTGGTTTGAGGTATAGTCGAAGTCGGTGGCTGTTTTCCTTAATAGTATGTCCAAATTCGTCAATGGTTATTAGGGTAAGGGTGCCATTATCATGTACCTTTTGAATTTCGTATGGCCCTAACCAACGAGTCTGAAGCTTCCCGGGAAAATCCTGAAACCTAGAATCGTATAAGAGCGCCCAATCTCCTTCGTGGAAGACTTTCTTTTTAATGAGAGCGTCATGCCATTTAGCTCACTGTTGTTGGATTAATGCAGTGTGTTGAAGGGCAGAGAGCTTGATCTCATCTAGCTCATTGATCTACTGTAATCTATTAATCTGTGCCTCGTTTAGATCTAGGCCAACTTCTTGTGCTCTCCACAATGTTTGGATTTTGAATTCTATGGGAAAAATGGGTTCTTTTCCGAATACCAATTGGTATGATGAATAGCCAGTCGTGCTTCTCCATGTTGTTCTGTAAGCCCACAAGGCTTCTAGTAATCTTACAGCCCAATCGCATCTATGTGATGCAATGGTTTTTGTCAAGATTGCTTCTATTATTTTATTGATGCTTTCTACTTGACCATTTGCCTGTGGGTGGTATGGAGTAGTAATTTTATGTTGGATATGATAATTTTTTAGTGTTGCAGCAATATTGTTACCAGCAAACTGTGGTCCACCATCCATAATTATGTCTCTTGGAAGCCCATATCGCACAAATATATGGAACAGGAACTATATGACAGAATCCTCTGTAGCTCTCAGCAATGCCTCTACTTCAACCCATTCGATGACATATTCTGCTTCCACCAGAATATATGTTTTCTGGTTTGAGGATGGGTTAATTGGACCAACAAAATCAACTACGCATCGCTCGAATGGTTCAATAACCAGTTGTAGGTTCAAGGGCATTTCGTCAGACTGACCTAGGTGTCCTGTTTGCTGGCAACTGTCACAGGCTTGAACAAACTTTTTTGCATCTTTGAAGATCATGGGCCAATAATACCATGTTTTCAAGAACTTATGTCCAATTCTATGATCGGCGAAATTTCCGCCACATGGTCCGTCATGACAAGCTTTCAAAATATCAAAAATTTCATCCACCCAGACGCATCTCCTGATGTGCATATCTGCTCCTGTATGGAACAGGTAGCCGCCAATCCAGGAAAATCAAGCACTTCACTAGACAATCTTTTTTCGTTCATTGGGGGTCAGATGTTTCGGTAATTTGCCTACTGCTAAGTAATTCACAACATCAGCATACCAGGGTGTTTTAACAGTGACAACAAATAGATGCTCATCTGGAAATTGATCTTCAACTGCTGTTGCATCCACAGGTTTTGGCATCCGTGAAAGAAAGTCAGCTACAAGATTTTCTCTTCCAGGGTGGTCCTTGATTGTGATATCAAATTCTTGCAATAAAATCAGCCATCTGGTTATTCTACCATTTGTAATTGGTTTATTTTCTAAATACTTTATGGCAGAGTGATCTGTATAGAAGATAACAGGATATCCAGTAATGTAATGCCTAAACTTAATGACAGCATGTATTATAGCTAGAAATGCCTTTTCAGTAATGGTATAATTCAATTCAGCAGGGGATAAATTCTTGCTAATATAATAAATTGCATATGGTTTTTTATCTTCTTCCTGCCCAAGGACTACTCCAATAGCTGTATCTGAAGCATCTGATGAAATTTGGAATGGCAGGTCCCAATTTGGTCTTCTAAGGAATGGGGCTGTTGACACAAGCCTCTTTAGATCCTGGAAAGCACAATCACATTTTTCTGTCCAAAGAAAGTCAACATTACTTGTCAGTGCATATAGAGGTGCAGCAATATGCGAAAAATGTTTATAAATCTTCTATAGTAACCAGAAAATCCGAGAAAACTGTGTACCTCTGTTTGAGTGGTGGGAGTGGGAATTAGCAAAATTATTTGAATTTTGGCTGGGTCTACCTGTATGCCAGCTGTTCAGATATAATGGCCTAGAATAAGTCCTTCAGTCATCATCATATAGCATTTTTCATGGCTCAAACAAAGCATGGTGGCAATGCAGCGCTGCAAAACTTTTTCCAGTGTGTCCAATGCTGGATCAAAATCGTCTCCATATGGTGTAAAATCATCTATGTATACTTTGAGTCCTTCATTTATTAAATCTGAAAAGATGCTGAGGATAGCCCTTTGAAATGTGGCAGGAGCATTGCATAAGCCAAAAGGTAGAACTCTGTAGGCAAATGTTCCCCAAGGACAAGTAAAAGTGGTTTTGTCTTGGTCTTCAGGGGCAATCTGAATCTGATTGTATCCACTAAAGTCATCTAAGAAAGAAAAGAATTTCTTTCCTACCAGAGTGTCTAATACTTGGTCAATGAATGGAAGGGGAAAGTGGTCTTTTGTTTTGCTTTATTTAGTTCTCTATAGTCTACACAAATCCTCCACTTTCCATTCTTCTTTGGTACCACGACAAGTGGAGAGACCCATTTACTATCAGAGATAGGGTAGATGAAGTTCACATCTAAAATTTTTTGAAGTTCAGCTTTTACAATGTCTTTTAGGTGAGGATTTAGCCTCCTTTGTGGTTGGCGAACAGGTCTCGCATCCCTTTCTATGTAAATCTGGTGTGAACATAACTGGAGATCAATTCCTTTCATATCAGGGTAGTCCCATGCAAATGCTCCTTTATATTTCCTCAATAGTTGGATAAGCTTCTTTTCTTGTTTGGGAGTAAGGTTGGCATTAATGTTTCAAGTCTTTCCTGGGTCAATTTCTACAATTTTACTATTTGAGACAGAGGTAGTAGGTATTATTTGATCGTGCATATCTTTAAGAGGATCTTCTTCTAATTCATTATCAAATGCTGCCTCTGTCATGTGACATTGTATGTGGGATCTGGTTTCGGTTTGGCTAATAAAATTGTTAATGGCATCATCTTCTGTTTGGTCTTTGAAATCGAGGGCCTCTTCTATTGTTAATGGAGATCTAATATTTTCAATAAGGTATGATACAGGATGCTTGTTATTTTTTATTATTGTGACACTTGGCTGTGTTGGGGGATATAAAGCTAGATTCTTGATATTTCCCCCCTAGCTATGGTCATACTGCCTCGTCGACAGCCAATATAAGCATCGGCGGTTGCAAGCCAAGGTCTGCCTAAAATCAATGGATGTCCATCAAGTCGATTTTTGGGGTTTATTATTAGAAAATCAGCTGGATACTAACAGGTGTCAACGGATACCATGACATCATGTAGTGTGCCTTCTAGCCTAACCAAATATCGGTCAACCAGTTCTATTAAAGTAGAGGTCAGTTCTACTGATGTAATGGCCAATTTTTAGAAAGTGGTGGTTGTTAAGATATTAATTGCAGCTCCTAGATCAACTAAATCATTTGAGAAGGTTTGTCCATTAATTTGTACAGTTACTATTGGATTTCCTGGGTCTTCGTATTTAACAGGTGTTTCTTTCCCTGATAATAAATCGGATAGAGTGCCAACTACTTGGACTTTTAGGTTGCTTTTTATTTTCCTCCTTGGTTTCTTTATACATAGCTCTTTGATATTCCTTGCATATATGGGGATGTCTTGAATGGCTTGGAGGAATGGGATTTTTATGTACATATTTTTTAGTTCTCCTAGAATATCTAAATTAGGGTGTTGTATAGGTCGAGGTATAATTAATGACTTTGGGAATGGGGGAGAGGATGTGGTTTTTGGGTCATGAATTTGATGTCTGGTCACGTCCTCTTCTTGTAGCGGTTGTCTTGTAGGTAACTGATTTTCAACCTGAGTTGTTTTATCTCCCTCTGTTTTGATGATACTCCCAGATCTTAATTGAAGGTCATTACACTCCCTTAGATCGGTTCCTATTTTTGGTGTTTCCACTATTTGAATAGATTGGACCAGTTTGTTATTCGGATTAGGGTTGGGTTGGGCTAGGAGTTGCGGTCTTGAATTAGACTGGGGGTTTTGTTGTAAGGCTGGCAATGTAGGTTGAGGGAGCGGGATGGTTCCTACTGGCTGATTCATCGGTCTTTGCTAGTTTGTCTGCCAGGCTTGACTCAGTGAAGCAGGAGGAGCCCATTGTGCTGGATATGCATTGTTTTGCCAATATGGTGGGGTATAGGGAAAATTTGGCCAATTGGGTTGGCTTGCTTGATTCGGCCATGGAGATGATGAAGGAAATGCTTGTTATGACCAATTCGGGAAGGGAGGTTGATTTTTTCACATTGTATTATATTGTTGAGCATGATATTGTGGAGGCTAAAATGAAGAAGCTGGGTCTGAAAACATACCTAATTGTCATGGCTGCTATTGACGGCGCTGATTGAGTAGATACACCTATTCTGGCTCTTCTTCTGCTTCCTTGCATACTGCTTTCAATCCAGGAACTGAGGGGCAACTCTCTATGGAGTGGTATTTTGTACAAATGGCGCAAACTTGGACTGCATCTAATGGACACTCCTTATGACTGTGTTTCTTTTCGCATCTGGGACATAAGATTGCGAAATTCTATTATGCTTCTGCTTGCTTTTGTTTGGCCTACATAATATCAAGTTGTGTTGTTAGTGTCCCCAATATGTCAGTTTTAAAATTTTCTAATAAATTTCCAATTTCTACACGAGTTACTCCTTTTACCGAAATTCTATTATCTCTTGTAAACCGATCATGTTCTGCTAGTTTTAGTCTTGTGCTGCCTCTCGAGTTCCTGATACATAAATCAATAATGTCAAGAAAATTTTCTTGATAAATATCTCCTTTCCCCATAATGTTTAGTGTTTCAATCCATTGATCCTTCATTACCCTAATTAATGTTGTTTTTAATACATTATCAGGTAAGGGTAATGATGCATAAGGAGATCTTTGAAGGTTGTATTGGAAACTCTCTACACATTCTTCTAATGTTTCATTTGGTCTATTTACCATCTGAAATATTTCATCTTTAACTCTCTAGACCTGCAATAATCCTGATATTTTTTTTATCAAAGACTCTTTCATTTGGTCCCAGTTATTTATAACACCACCACCTAATCCCATAAACCATCTTAGAGCAACCCCTTTTAATGTAGAGGGAAATAATTTTAGTTTCTGGGGGTTGGTGGTATAGTCATATCCTCTACACAGCACGTCAAATTCAAATAAAAATGCATCCAGATATTCTGATGTAAGGCCATGGAATGTAGGGATATACTGGAGAGGAATTACTTTCATAGGTGCATTAGCTGCAGTATCCACAATGTGGTATTGCAGTGAGAGGTTTGGGTGTTTGGCTAGTTCAGGGCCATTTGGTCAAATATATGCCAATAACCTTCTGGGATGTCTAGGAGGGTATTCCTAGGTTGTCGAGGGGGAATGGCTCTAGTGGGAATGGCCTTAACAACACTTCCTTTATTTGGGATGATGAGAGTTTCTAATGTCTAGGAGGGTTCATGTTCTTGAATTTCTGCAACCTCATTATAAATGATTTTTGCAGCACTTCCCTTATCTGGGTTGCTTAATGGCTATATTACCCCATGAGGAGATTTTTGTTCTTTAGCTTCTCCTGTTTCTCCTCTTCCTTCACAAAGATTGCTAAGCTTCCCTTCTTGAAATGATTTTGGGCTAGAATTTTCAATTTCTTGAAAATCTTGCTCTTCGTTTTGACTGTGCACTTCAGCAAAGGTTACAGATGGTGATCCTGTGGCCTGAAGGGAACTAGTACGCCATCTAGAAGTAACTTTTCTAGGTCCTACTGAAGGCTGAGATTTTGCTTTTTTAAAGATTTCGTCTATAAAGGTTGATCGGCCAAGGGTCACCGGCCCCTTAGCTTTATCGGGCTTGGGTAGAGGTTTGGGATTCTTTTCAGGCTTTTTTTGCTTAATCATGCACTCAAATCAACTGGAAAATTCTACCCAAACAAAATAGCAAAAAATCTGTAGGAAAGTGAGCAGGGGAGCAGGGCTATTACATACTCCACACGTAGGTTCTTACCTTTCGTTTTTAAAACCCAGTTCTTTCCTAACAGGTTCTTACACTACTCTGGAAAAGAAACAAATGGCTACACTCTTCCCCGGAAACGACACCAAAATGTCAAGCCGTAAAAAGGGTCTTTTTCACCTCTAATTACCTCACATTAACTTTTCAATCCAAGGACGATTTGTTATCTCAAAGAGTGTACTCAGTTTGAGGTGGTCATTTGTCGGAGTAATGCTAGTAGTATAGTGCTCAAGAAAATACAAGAGTAAACAGATCCTTAAAATAAAATCTACTTACATTAAAGCACTTTAAAGCCTAAATCATGCATTTGGAAAACTAAGAGATTTATCAGTCAAGGGTCCAGTAACAGTAACTCATCTCTCTGTAAACTAATGTAATTAAAGACAATCAAAAAACAGATCATCAATCTGGGAACTAGACGACAAATGTCAACACCCACTATAGTTTCAGATCGTTCTGCACACCAAATCAATGAGAACGCAAATAACAGGAAATGGAACAGCAACTAGGAAATGGAACAACAACTAAGAAATGGAACAACAACACTTTAATCCACAGGAATAAGTGCAACAATCATATCCTATAGAAATCAAATAGCAATATTTACTCTAGGAATAAATCAGACAACACATAGAAATAGAACGACAACTGATTAGTAATGAAATATAGAACGACACTTGGAACCAAATGTAAATGCACAATAAACTAAGATAAATAACACACATGGCACACCTTAGTATTGAGAAAAACAGTAATATGATTTCGGTACTACAAATATCAACCTTAGTTATAAAGAATAACGATTGTAATTCGTAATGGAACAACAATATCAGTAGAACAACAATCGTAATTAAGTATAAACCATAGATGAATACAATAATACCAACTTAAGAATGTTATAGCCCAGTTACTCTGTAATTGAACAGCAATAGCATTCTGTAAAGAACAGTAATGTTACATTAATGATTAAAGGAACAACAATGCGTTATAAAGTCAGAATGAACAATACAACATTCCTGTTATAGAGAACGATATTGTAAATATAACAGAGCTGTGATACAAAATAACAAAACACACCAGATTACCGATCAAAGCTGATAATGAAAACCACACATGAATTAAAGATAATGGTACAGGAGCAAGTGTTCCACTAGGGCCGGGCCCTTAGCCTCCAGGGATACACTGCTTGAGATTATTCCAGGATCAAAGATGGAACAACAACCAGATTTATATTAAAGCATTAAAACAGAGTTACAACGAATCACTTCTCAACGAGAGTCAATGATCAAAGTTTCAAATACAGAGAAAAGTTACATAGAAAAATAACAGCAGATCGTCCCCTGGGCTAGCAGTGCTGCCCCTTTTTATAACAGCTAAAGCGGAGATATCAAGGATGCAAAAATAGTTAAGGCAGTGATCCCTCAGGATCAAAGGATCCTGAGGGATTTGCCAAACTATTAATTCCCAGTTATCCATTTGTTCTCTTGCGCTGAGTCGATATCTCCTTTTCCTTTCCTTGGCTGATATGTTTTAATTTAGATCGCCTTGTTTGCATATGGTTCCCTGCCAAAGGGACAACAGTTAACTTGGCCCTGTCTTTTTCTTTGGAATGACAATATTTCGTTTTTCCCTTTTCCTGCATAAGAAATAGCAATTATTAGTGTTTTCGTGTTGCGTATAAATCCTATAGATTTTGTCATGATTTCTTATTATCTACCTAGTTCATGATGCAAAGAGGTTACGAGTTCTAAAGAAAAGATGACAAAATAATCAATAAAAACATACCTTCTTCAGTACTCCACATACGTATCATAATTAACATACAATTTATAACATTTGCTTCTATCGAGTTTGGGTTTCATCTCACTTTGTAAGCTCGCGTAGTTCATAAGATTTGACTTTTAAGTAAATTGACTGGATGCGGTAAGTTTGACTCATTCTATCACAATATCACATCTCACATGTTATGACATGCTTTACGAGTTATGTCCTTTGTTAACGATGATATGCAATTGTGATAAGCACTTAATTTATAGGAAATGCCTTAAGTCTTAGAGTTGAATGAAAAGTCTAATGATGTCTAAGTTAAATGCAGTGATTCATTCTATCACAATTCACATATTTTGTTTCTTAATTAACTCTTCAATGCACTTGGTCCAGTGGTATGTGAAAAGACGAGAATTGCTAGTCTTAGAGGGTTTTGACTTGATATCTTGATTTATTTCTAAAAGTTTAAAAGAAAGCACCTAAGTGCTAAATTTTTCTTGGAGGTTTTTTTATAAAGGGTCCCCATTTATTAATAGAATATTAACCATTAAACTAATAAATGGGGGGGTTGTTGAATAACACAATAGGCCCATGGATTTTCATAGGTAGAGGGGATTTACTATCATGAGACCTTTGTTCCTGTTGCAAGGTACTCATCACTAAGATCTATTTTGGCACTATCATCACAGATGGGTTGGAAGATCCATCAGATGGATGTGAAGACTACCTTTGTCAATGGCATGATTGAGGAAGTGGTGTACATAGAGCAACCTGAAGGTTTTGAAACTATGGACCATGAGTCACATGTGTGCTAACTCAAGAGATCATTATATGGGATGAAGCAAGCATGTCGTGCTTGGTACACTAGGATAAATAGCTACTTCACTAGGTTGGGCATCGAGAAGAGTGAATCGAATGCAAACCTATATAACATAGTGGTGGAAGGTAAATTGTTAATCATTGTAATTTATGTAGATGATCTCATACTTATAGGTGATGAGAAGCTCATTAAATCTTGCAAGGAGGACCTTGGAAGAGAGTTTTAGATGAAGGACATGGGGCTCATGCATTACTTTCTTGGCATGGAGGTATGAAAGGGAGATGGGGAGTTATTTGTATCTTAGGGAAAGTATGCCAACGAGATAATCAGGAGATTCCGCATGGAGAGCAGTAAATACATGGAGACTCCTATGGCTGGTAGCTCGATGAAGGAGGATTCTACCTTAGGGGAAGTAGTGGAAGCTATTGTTTATAGGAAACTTGCGAGTTTACTCATGTACTTGGTGAACACACGACCGTATATGTGCTCTGCAGTTAACCAGCTTATTCAAGCGATGGTTATTCCTACCAAGATATATTGGAAAGTGTTGGCTTATGGGGTCCTGACCCAGGTTCAGAGTTATTTAGCCAAACAAATCCCTACACTATTGGCCCTTTTGGCATCGGCCCATGGAGCGCAAACTGAAATCTCACCCGAAGTAGTATGGGGGGATGCTGGAACCAAGTTTCTTCACCCTTGATATGGATGTGATGTTGATTTATTCCAACTATACCTGCCTTCATGCAGGTCACTTCGTGCTCTGTTCTAACCTTTAGTACATTCGTGATCTATTACAATCAGTCTTCGTGCAGCCCTAACTAGAGGTTGAGATGCTTTCGCACTGCTATAGCAGCAAACTACGTTATTTCCCAAGCTATGTTGAGTATCTTACTTATCTTATTATCATATCTTAGTTATATTCACGTAACAAATATTCTTACTTATGTTCACTTAACCAATACAATTATATACAACCGCACATCATATAATCATTATAAGTGAAATTCATACCCAATATAACAGATGCATAACACAGGAAATAAAGTCATAGAATTGATAGAAACTTATCTTTATTAATACTTCCAACTGATTACAGACTTGACTTGCCCTGCACACTCAGCTGTAGGGGTCCGCGAACTCAGCTGCAGACTACTAGGCCTCTGCGCACTCAACTGCTGAGCCTCTTCCTACTCTATGACCCAAAACTAGACTTTACACTTTAGATCTATCTCCTATACATCCTCATTCCTTAAACATTCTATGATTAGTTGCCTTAACTACTTAGAGCTTCACTCTATTTATACAATTCCATGGTCCACAGACCATGGGTAGATATTCTACAGTCGAAATTATATTATCAAAATAAGGGTGGACAACCCTATGACTCTTTTACAACTACATGCTCTACGCCCACAAAATGCAGAGGCTTTACATTGGAATTACAAAATTGAACAAAATCTAGGCTCTAAGCCCCAAAACTTCCCTTAGGGGATCTCATGCCCAACAGGCCCCCAACACAAACATCGTGACTCTCCCTCGAGTCACTCTGTAGGTGTGGAGATCTTTGTGTGAAGACCTCCCAACTCTAATTGGATCGCAACAAGTTCGGTAGCACACTGAGTGGCTGCCTGCTGAACTTCCTCTATGCATTGTTCGGTGACTACTGTCATTGTACTACTACTCTAAATCCTTTCTTGAGTTTCTTGTAGCTATGTGAGCTTTGCTTCAATGGGGGCTGTAATGGTATAAGCCTCGTCGATCAATGGCTATAAGCGCACTTCCCAAAACTGCCTCTTTATGCCGAGCAGCATCCACCTACTCCTTGAGTGCATTTGCCTGCTGCATCCTTGTGAGCCTTTGTGTAATGGAAACCATCTACACGGTCCCTTTTACCTCATCGTATCTCTGCTGCAACTTGCGTGCCTCTGTCTCTATGCGCTCTATGTTCGGGTCCTCTTATAGGGTGGTGAGGACCTCGAATGACTGCTCGAACAACTTCATGTAGTTTGTCACTGCACTGTCAATCGTGGCCATTGTTGTTGTGACCACAGTGCTACGATGTTCTCTGACCTCCGGTGGAGTTGAAGGTTGAGCCTTCAACTATATTTCTGCTATCTGCAAGTTTAGTTCCAGCTGAACCCTGGCCATTTCAGCTCTGGTGTCACGCACCCCTGTTGCTAACTTTCGAGAGCACGCCTCCACCAGTTCCTCTGCTAGGATGGCCAACTCAGGGACCATCTGGTAGGCTTCCTCCACAACCTAAACTATCTATTTGTTATGCTCCATGGCCTCATTGTGATGTAGGCTCAACTACTCAATTTTGATGCACTTAATGAGCCTCGGTATTGCAACAAGTATGCTACAACTCCCAGGGCTACCAGCTTTACTTATCAACCTGAGGTTCATACAAAATTGGACGTGATAGTGTTATATGCACAAGTAGAAGTGAAGGTACTGCCTGTTGTCACTGCTCACCTGGCAAGAAACCCCAGGGGTTCTAAGCCAGACTTCTATAGGGTCAGAAGAAGCTTGATTTTGATGGAAGAAGAGAAAATCTATTCTAAGGGAGAGCTACTCTACTGCAATAATGAGGAAAACAATAATGTAATGCTAAACTCACACCAAACCCTAGCTAGCCAATTAAACAACTATGCTAAGTAGAATTACTAGATCAATCACTAATCTAATGCTAATCCTCTAATCTACAGAAGTAAAAGCACCAAAACTAGACTAAGGGGTAAGCAAAGGAAACTAAGCTAAGTCTATCTTTAAGCGGAAGAGTACTTGGAGGTAAAAATTGGTCAAAAGAGGATGTAAGGGAGCAACAACGCATAAGGATCGTTGGATCAGGCGGGTGAAATGAAAATGAACAGTTGAGATCAGATCGCAGGAGGTTATGTAGGTAGATGAGCAAATATGGTTAACTAACAGGATGGATGGCAGAGATTATATCGTGAGGGCTAAGTCAAAAGATGGATGGAAAGGGTTAATCGACAGATGGACTGCGAGGATTAGATCATGGGAAAAAGAAACGTGTGGAAATTGTAGCAGGTTGGCAGAAGTAGTAAGTTGTATTTCGTGTGTCCTCAAAACCATAAGCTGTATTTTGAAATTTCACACGATTAGCCTCCCCAGGTGACACGTAACACGGGGAAACAACTCTTTTCACATGCCATTGGGCAGATAACAATTGGACAGAAATCCATGTGATATGGCGTGATAGCCATTGGATTAGGCAGGGCTGATCAATGGTGGAGATCAGCCAAGCTAGTTGGCAATTGGGTGAATCGACAGCCGTCGGATCAAGGGACAGATCGACGGTGGAGGTTAAATTGGGAGAAGAAAATGTGCAGAAATGACGGAGTGGGTTTAGAGGGTGGTAAGTTGTTTATCGCATGCCCTCAAAGCTGTAAGTGGTTTTCTATAATTTTACACGATTAGCCTCCCCGGGTGACATGTAGCACGGGGAAACCACTCTTATCATGTGCCCTCGGGTGGATAATGATTGGACATAAATCCATGCGATATGGCATGATAGCCATCGGATCTAACTAGGCGAATCAACGGTGGAGACTTGACCAAGCTAGTTGGCGAGCGGGTGTGCGATAGCCATCTGCTCTGACGAGGCAGATCGATGGTAGGGATTTAAAGTGCAAAAGGTCAGTGTTAAAAGTGAATCGGGTGGTGATTGGTTGGGTTTTGCTATGAAAGACAATCTATGGGTAAAAACCATTTAAACCATGAATTAACAGCTTCCGCTTAAGTATTTCATGCAGAAGGAGAATGGGCGTATGAGTGAGATCTGGGAAAGAGGCTAGAGGAACAGGTGACCATGGAATGACTAAATGACCATGAAATGAACCAAGTAACAATGTAATGTACCACGTAACTACGTTAAACAACAAGCTCCATACAAAACTGAAACTCTATGTTTTTGGGGTTGTTGCAGGGTTTCTTCCTCACGTCATGGTCCCAGAGGGAGGAGGTAAGGTTGAGACACCTGTGGACAACCTTATGGATATTTTATTTGCTAACCTGCTAATTGAATGAAAGAATAAATGATCTACTCTACACTATTGTAATGAGACTGCAACTATTTAAGCAAATGAATAGTTAAACAATGAACCTCGGTAATGGAAATGAACTACTGAAGTAAATGAACAGAAAACAGGAATCTATGCTAGCATACAATACAATAAAGAGGAGATTTGGCTACTAGGGTCAGACCGTAACCCAAGAGCTTCATCCCTCTAAGTTAACTCATTGCTGGCTCAAGACAAAACTCATCTTCATTATAAATAAAAAACTATTACAAGACTTGCAACTTGAAAAAAAGTAGAATTCTTCCTAACTCCTAGTGACTACTACTAACTAAATGACTATGACTAACCAAAAAATTGAGGTCCTAAGCCTCTCTACTTATACATATGAAGTCTCAAATGACTTCCATCAAAATTAGGGAGGCATAGCTCCCAATTCAATGATAAACTCGTGCTTTCCCTTTCACTAGCTTGGTTGCCTTCTAGTAGGGAGGCTTGGCTCCCAACTCAAGATAAACTTGTGCTTTCTCTTGCTTGGCTACCTTCTAGTACACCTGATTTGGCTATTTGCATATTCCCTTACTTGGCTACCTTCTAGTACTCCTGATTTGGCTTTTTGTACTTTCAGCTGATGGAGGGATATTCAAATGGAGGGGTAGTAAATGAGGAGGATTTACCTCCTGTAATTCCTCTCCCTTGTCCCATTTGATTTTTTACCAAGGTCTTTACCATAGTTCCTTTGTTTTATCTTTTATCCCTAAATTTTCCTTGCTTTTATCCTTTATTCCTAAATTACATGCACATTAGACCACAAAGAAAAATATCTAGCTCAACTCATCTCATAAACAAAATATAATCAAAAGTATACAATAAGTTGTGAGAATAGTTGGTTTGACTAAGCTAGGAGGTGAATTAAGATCAATTGAAGCCCATATAATTACTCAATGATGAGGCTCATTATCACCCCCCTACTGAAAGTGTTGCTCATCCTCTGAGAAACTTAGTAGCTTTGGTAGCCTCTCTGACATCTCATGCTTCTACTATGGTCTCTACTTCTTGCTTATAGAAGCTTCGTTTCCTTTCTACTTCTTCCCACTGATATTCTCTGATCTTCAAGCTATGTGGCAGTGTTTTCAATCTCCTTATGCAGACATGTATATTATCATTTCTTGGCAGCCTAATCATGTCCTCAAAATGTGAAATTTCCTTCCCTTGAGCAACAAGATATCGAGGTTCCAGCTAAGGATGATTTAAAATTAGATTAAGGGTGTTGATTAGGGCCATGGGATTTGATTGTTCAGCTAATTATCTGTTCCTGAAGCCACTTAGCTCTTTTTTCTTTCTTTTTTTTGCTGCTCTTTCTTGTTCTGAAAATTAGAGGGGTTTGCCTCCTTCTTTTTTTTTTTTTTGGTTAACTGGTGTGCTAAGAGTAGTGATGGCAGCTGATGCCTTCTACTCAGGGACCTCCGGAGACATGCTAGGTGACTCCTTCTTTTTTTCTTCCCCTTTTGTTTCAATGCCTTCTTCTTCTCTATTTTTCTTTCTATGTTCTATCAATTTTCTTACTTCATCTCCTCCTCTGTTTCAATGCCTTCTTTCTCTTCTATTTTAGCATCATCCTCTGTATTAGTTCCTTCTTCATCCATCTCATCCCCATCTAGCTATGTATCTTCTTCTTCTTATCTTGCCACCTTTTTACTTACAAACCAACTACCTCTTAACGTTTACAACTTTTGATCAAATGAAACATATGAGTGAGTGAGTAGGATACTTACCTGTGGCCTTAATGCCATGTTGTAGTTGTCAAAGATCAGAGGTGTTGTTGATGGTCATTCTTCTTCCTCCTCTGTTGTCTGCTAATGGTTTCTTAACTGTAGATCTAATGTTGCTGCTGTTGCTGTATGGTCATCTTTCTTCCTCCTTTGTTGTTTGCTGATGGTGTTTGTGTCTGCAGATCTGATGCTGCTGAATGGACAAAGGGAATAGGAGTGCGTGTGGATGTAGGAATGATGGTAATGGCTGAAGTGAGGGATTAAATCATGTCTAGAATGAATTCTAGGGATTTAACCAATCTAGCATTTAGGGGATCGTATAGAAAACACAATTTTCACCTGAATTGGAGCAATGAAGTGAAAAACAATGGAATTTATAAAGGTATGCATGGTAAGGAGTGGAGGAGATGAACATATGTGAGGTAGGGCTCCCTTTGGATATTCTCTTTTCTCCTTGATTTTCTTTCTCATCCTCCTACAAATAAAAGTTGTGTTTTTTTTCTCTTATTATTATTATTATTATTATTATATATAGATATAGATATAGATATATATATTTAAAACACCTAGGATGCCTCAGAGAGGTTTTCACCCTAGATATTTTCCCTAGGCTGCCTCATGGGGGTTTTCAACGCAAATATGGGACTCAAGTGCCTCATGGAGGTTTTCGCCTAAATCCTTATTATGTTTTCTTTATTTTTTATTGACTTGATGAGGGAGGAGATGAAACTTGCTCCACCATCATCACTGTCTTATTGATACTGTCAATGAACTCTTGTTTAGATAAAGGCCTCTTGTACATTTTCAATCTGTGTCCATTAACTAGTAATGTAATGGCTTCTTCATCTATAGTTCTGATCTGCATTGAACCATTGTCATGGCATCTTTCCACCACATAAGGTTCGAGCCATCTTGTCCTTAGCTTGCCCTTGAAGTCTTTATACCTGGAGTCATATAAAAATGCCCAATCTCCTTCTTGAAATTGCTTCTCCTTAATGTGCTTGTCATGGCAAATTTTCCTCTGGAGTTGAACTATCTCTGTATGGAGGAGGGCTTGCATTCTGAATTCATCCAAGCCATTCAAATGGATCAGTCTTTCTTTCTGTGCATGATTGAGATCCAAATCTAGTTAGGATGCCATCCTCAATGTATTATATTCAAATTCAATGGAAAACAAAGCACTTTTCCCATAGACTAGCTCATAGGGTGTAAATCCAATGGTCGTCTTCCATGTCATATTATAGGCCTAGGTAGCCTCAACTAGTATTTCTTCCCAATCCTTTTTTCTATTATTCACTACCTTGGTTAGGATGCTCTCGAGTGCTTTGTTGGTCACCTCCACTTGCCCATTAGCTTGTGGATGATAAGGAGTGGAGGTCTTATGCTTGATTTTGTGATGCTTGAGCAACTTTTCAATCATGCTGGAGGTAAACTAGTTGCCTTGGTCTGTGACTATCTCTCTAGGGTACCCAAATTTGTAGAATGTATTTTCCCTTAGGAGCTCAGCCACCATCTCTTCTATTGTTGCCTTAATTACCATAGTTTCAGCCCACTTACTCAAGTAATCAGTGCAAACAATAATGTGCTATTTTTTCTTTGAAGGAGGATTGATATTCCCAATGAAGTCCATGCCCCACTTGTCAAATGGATCAAAAGTCACTTGAGGTTGTAGGGGAATTTCATGTTGTGGAGTAGGCTTCCCCATCATCTGGCACCAATCACACTGACAAATGTGCTTTTTCACATCTTGATGAAGAGTAGGCCAATAATACCCTGCTTGCAACACTTTGAATGATGTCCTCTTTACTGAAAAGTAACCTCCACAAGGTCCATCATGACAGGTCAGAAGGATGCCAAAAACTTCCTCTTCCCTGACACACCTTCTAAAGATTTGATCTGGGCCAAGTTTGAACAAATTGCCCCCAATCTAGTTGAAGGAGGCACTTTTCCTGATTATCATGCACTTTTCTCTGGAGGGCAGCTTTGGTGTGAACTATGATGATACTAAATAGTTTGCTATATCAGCAAAACATGGGAAGAGCACTAAAATAGAAAATAAATGCTTGTCTGGTAACTGATCATCCACCATTCCTGCTTCATCTACAAGAAAATTCATCCTAGATAGAAAGTCAACAACAACATTCTCCATCCCAGGCTTATCAACAATAGTTAGAACAAACTATTGTAATAAAAGTAACCATCTTATGATTCTAGCATTGACATCTGGTTTGTTCATTAAATATTTAATTGCAGCATGATCAATATGCACAAATGTCTGATAGCCTGTAATGTAATGCCTAAACTTGTTCAATGTATGCACAACAGCCAGGAGTTCTTTTTCGGTCACAATATAATTTAACTTAGTCTTGGATAGGTTTTTACTGGTAAAATAGATGACATAGGGCAATTTATCCTCTACCTAACCTAAGGCTGCTCCTATGGCTTTGAGTGAGGCATCAACATGATTATGAAAAGGGAGGGCCTAGTTTGGGCCTATGAGAAATGGTGCAGTGGTTAACTTCTCCTTTAGAATCTCTAAGGCCTCTTGACAACTCTTTGACCATATAAATTCAGAATCTTTGGCCAACAACCCAAACAAAGGAGAGGCCAACTTACTGAAGTCCTTTATGAAACTTCTGTAGTATCCATCTAACCATAAGAAACTCCTGCCATCTCTTCGCTTTTGTGGAGGTGGGACCCTTTGGATGATGGCTATTTTGTTTGGTTCCACCTGCAGTCCTTGCTGAGATATGGAGTGACCTAGCACAGTCCCTTCAGTAATTAAGAATTCACATTTTTCTGGACTAATAGATAGGTTCATTTCAATGCATTTGCGTAATACTTTGCCTAGCTTAGTTAGGGTTTCTTGAAAATCACATCCATAAGGTGTAAAATCATCCATATAGATCTCTACATCATCATGTACTAAATTAGCAAAAATACTCAAGACTGCTCTCTGGAAAGTGGCAGGAGCATTGCATAAGCCAAAAGGAAGGACCCTATAAGCTAAAGTACCCCAAGGATAGGTGAATGTGCTTTTATCCTGGTCTTCTAAGAAGATTTGGATTTGGTTTTACCCACTGAATCCATCTAGGAAAGAAAAGAACTTCTTCCCTGCTAGGTCATATAGCACTTGGTCAATGAAGGGTAGGGGAAAATAGTCCTTTTTGGCTTTGTTCAATTCCCTATAATCAAAACAAATCCTCCACTTACCATTATTCTTGGGAACTAACACTAAAGGAGAGACCCACTCACTGTTAGAGATAGGATAAATGAACCCTACATCTAACAGTTTTTGCAGTTCTTCTTTGACTATGTCTTTAAGGGTTATATTCATTCTCCTTTGTGGTTTCTTGACTAGCTTGCAACCTTCCTTGATGTATATGTGGTGAGTATACACTGAGGGGTGTACTCCCTTCATTTCCTTGTAGCTCCGAGTGAAGGCTTCTAGGTTTTCTTTCAATAGATTTCATAGCTTTTCCTCTTCAAGAGAAGATAGAGATGGGTTGATTTTCAAAGTTTTCTCTGGGCCAAATTCTATGGTTTTGACTCGAAGTGGGTTGGAATTGGAAAAGAATAATTTGATGATTGTTCAGTGTTTCCTTTACTTCTTCCTCTAATGGTAATGAACTAGGAGTTGGAATTTGGATTAGTTGTTCAATTAAGTCATCCTCCTCTTATTGTCCTCCTATGATTTCTTCCAAAGCATAAAGTTGGGCATAATAAAGCTCATATTCTTCCTCCTCCTACAACCATAAAGGTAAATCATGCTCTAGGGAGGGTTGAGCAGGAAGGTATAAGGCTAACTATTTGGACATATGCCCATTTTTAATGGTCATATTCCTAGCTCTGCAGCTAATGTAGGTATCAGTTGTGGCCAACCATGGCCTCCCAAGGATGAGAGGGTAACCAGTAAGCTTAGCCTTAGGCTAGAGAACTAGGAAATCTGTAGGGTACTCCTAGGAGTCAATGGAGACCATCACATCCTCCACAATTCCCTCAGGGGTGGCTATGGAATGGTCTACAAGTTGCAGAACTATTGTTGTCTTCCTTAATGACCCTTGGAGGTTAAGCGTGAGCATGGTGTCCTTGGTCATCACATTAATGGAAGCCCTATTATCAATCAGAGTGTGTGGGACAATGGTGCCATTGATGTGCACATCTACTATAGGGCTTCCGGGGTCTAAGTATTTTGAACATATTACCTACCCCAGCATTAAGTCGGATAACTGCCCAATGACATTAATGGTAGGGGCATCCCTTTTTCTTCTTCTTGGATGCTTGAAGCACTTCTCCTTAATCAACTTATTGTAGATAGGAACATCTTTGATTGGTTGGAGAAGGGGGATCTTTACACATAGATTATTCAATTCTCCCAGAAGTTTAGTTTCTTCTGGGGTAGGCTATAGTGGCTCGGCTAATCTTTCAGGACAGGGTGGATTTGCTTTAACGTTGCTTTCCTCTCTTTCTTCCTCAACCTCCCTATGTGGAGAGGGAGGTTGGTTATTTGGGAGAATTCTCCCAGATCTTAGGTTGATTTCTTAGATTTCTACAGGCTACGTTGGGTATGATGTCTCTCTACTGTATCCTTGTTGAGCCTACCTATTGTTTCAGTTTGGATTTGGCTGGGCAGGCATCTTGGGTTGCTTAGGTGGTGCAGAGTGTAAGAGTTGTGGTTAGGTAGGTGGTGGAGGAAATAGGGGTGGAACATTGTTGAATTGGGGCCTCCACCCCTAGGGTGGGTTATTCCACTGATGTTGTGGCTAAGTGTAAGATGTAAATGACTATCTGGCTAGCTGGGAAAGATGTTGAGGTGCATAAGACCAAGGAGGGGGTGTACACTAGGATGGATGAGCAGGGGGTCCCCAAGAAGCTATAGTTGTGGTTTGGTTGGGTCTATAATATGCATGGGATGATCCTTACATACCCTGTTGGTATGGTCTAGGCCCAGGAGGTCTCCTTTGGTTGATGTAGCAAAGCTACTCAGTAACCCCTTCAGCTCCTTGATATACAACTTTGAGTCCAAGTAAGGAAGGGCACTTATCTATGGAGTGGTTTTATTCATATACTAGGAAAATCTCAATACAGTTCAATGGGCATTCATTCCTAGGATGCCTCCTGATGCATCTAGGACAAAATATGTCCAAGGCTCTCTCTTCTTCCTATTGCTTCCTTTTGATATACACGTTATCCAATTTCAAGGAAAGGGTTTGTAGCATCTAACTTTTGAAGTCCTCCAGCATATTTCCAATTCACCCTTGATGGATGAGTTGGAAGATTATGTATTGGCCATAGGTTGACTACTCCTAACCTTTTTCCTAGTTTCCCTAGAATGGTTTCTAAAGACAATATTGATATCCTCATAGGGTAGTTGGTAGATATCTCCTCCTGCTAAAAAATGCAAGGTATCTAGGATATCCTCCCTTACTCCTCTAAGCATGACCAACTTCAGTGACTGAGGGTCAAGTGTGCACTTAGCCCTTTTGTAACTGAGCTGGAATCTTTCTTCCTAGTCTTCTAAGGATTCATCTTGGCCTATGGTCATCCTACAAATCTCTTCTTTAGTGTCCTTTGTCCTACAGTAGTACCTATATTTGTTGTTAAAGGCCTACTGCATCTGAGCCCAAGTTATGATGCTATCTCTAGGTAAACCCATAAACTAGCACAATGTTGCATCCTTGAGGGTAGATAGAAACAGTTTTAACTTTTTCTCATTCTCTGTATAGTCATAGGTTCGACATATAACAACGAACTCAAATAGGAAAGTGTCAGCGTCCTCTGTTCTTAAGCTATTCAAATGAGGTAGAGCAAAGGGGCTTATATTCTTCATTTTAGTGTCCCCATTGGTTTCCCTAATGGGGAAGGCACGCTCAATTCTCTCTGTATCTCCTATGTCATCTTGGTTTTCAGCCATTGGTTTAGTAGGAATGGGTTCTTCCTCTTCTTCTTCCCCTATAGGTTCTTCAAATATGTCAGGTTTCTCACCTAAAGGTTCTTCCAATTCACAGTCACCGAAGAAGAGAGAAGGTTGACTATTGGATGTAGTGGGGGTATTTGGCAAGAATTTTCCTGAATTATCCCTATTCCTACGAGGCATGAAAGGAAATGTTTTTGGGTTGGTTTTTGTAAGATTTTCTTTAAAGATAGAAAGTACTCTGCAGAAAGGAAATTGTTGATTAAATGAAAAACTACTAACAGAATGGAAACTACTTGCAGAATGAAATTGTTGATTGAATGGAAAGACTTCTGACAGAAATAAAACTACTTGCAGAATGAAATTTCTTAATTGAATGAAAAACTACTAACAAAAAGGAAACTACTTGCTGAATTGAAATTGCTGATTGCAGAATGGAAAGGAAAGTAGATAAATCATAAATGAAATAAAGAAAGTAGATTACTTTTGTAGAAATAAACTAATGGAAGAAAATTGAAGACTAGAAGTAGAAGAAAAGAAAGTTAGAGACTGGAAATGGAAGAAGGAACAGTAATTCACATCCTACTCTGACACCTCCACGGAAATGGCACCAAAAACTGATGAGCCTAGGTATTGAAACAAGAATGCTAAAACTCCCAGGGTTACCATCTTTACTTATCAACCCAGGGTTCATACAAAATTGGAGGTGACTGTGTTATTTGCACAAGTAGAAGTGAAGGTACTACTTGTTGTCACTGCTCAACTAGCAAGAGACCCCAGGGGTTCCAAGCCAGACTTCTATTCGGTCAAAGGAAGCTTGATTTTGATAGAAGAAGAGCAAATCTATTCTAAGGGAGAGCTACTCTACTGCAGTAATGAGGAAAACAATCATGTAATGCTAAACTCACACCAAAGCCTAGCTAACCAATTAAACAACTATGCTAAGCAGAATTACTAGATCAATCACTAATCTAATACTAATCCTCTAAGCTACAGAAGTAAAAGCATCAAAAATAGACTAAGGAGTAAGCAAAGGAAATTGAGCTAAGTCTGTGTTTAAGCAGAAGAGTAGTCAGAGACAAAAATTGGTCAAAAGAGGACATAAGGGAGCGACACCGCATAAGGACGATTGGATCAGGTCAGTGAAAGGCAAACAAACAGCTAAGATTGGATCGCAAGAGGGTACATAGGTAGATGGGCAAACAGGGTTAACTAACAGGATGGACGACTATGATTATATCGTGGGGACTATGTCAAGAGATGGATGGATAGGGTTAATCAGCAGATGGATGACAAATATTAGATTGCGGGAAAAAGAAACATGTGGAAATGGTAGCGGGTTGGTGGAGGTGGCAAGCTGTATTTCCCATGCCCTCAAAACTATAAGCTATATTTTGAAATTTCACACCATTAGCCTCATCGGGCGACATGTAGCATGGGGAAACCACTATATTTGCATGCCCTCGAGCGCATAATGATCAGACAGAAATCCATGTGAAATGGCGTGATAGTCGTTGGGTCATGTGAGGATGATCAATGGTGGAGATCAGCCAAGCTAGTTGGTGATCAGGTGAAGTGACAACCATTAGATCAAGGGACATATCGACAGTTGAGGTTAAATCAAGAGAAGAAAGCGTGCGGAAATGATGGAGTGGGTTTAGAGGGCAGTACACTATTTATCGCGTGCCCTCAAAGCTGTAAGTGGTTTTCTAGAATTTTACATGATTAACCTCCCCAAGCAACATGTAGCACAGAGAAACCACTCTTATCATGTCACCTTGGGCAAATAATGATCAGACAGAAATCCATGCGATATGGCATGATAGCCATCAGATCTGGCTAGGTGGATCAATGGTGGAGACATGACTGAGTTAGTTGGTGAGCAGGTGTGCGATAGCTGTCGGATCTTATGAGGCAAATCGATGGTGGGGATTTAAAGTGTGAAAAGTCAGCGCTAAAAGTGAATCGGGTGGTGATTGGTCGGTTTTTGCTATGAAAGGCAATCTACGGGTAAAAATTGTTTAAACCATGAATTAATAGCTTCCGCTTAAGTATTTCACGCAGAAGGAGAATGGGGGTATGAGTGAGATTTGGGAAAGAGGATGGAGGAATAGGTGACCATGGAATGATTGAATGACCCTGAAATGAACCACGTAACAAATGTAATGAACCACATAATTGCGTTAAACAACAAACTCCATGCAAAACTAAAACTCTGTGTTTTCGGGGTTGCTGCAAGGTTTCTTCCTCACGTCATGGTCCCAAAGGGAGGAGGTGAGGTTGAGACACCTGTGGACAACCTTATGGATCTTTTCTTTGCTAACCTACTAATTTAATGAAATCATAAATGATTTACTCTGCACTACTGTAATGAGACTGCAACTATTTAAGCAAATGAAGAGTTAAACAATAAACCTCTATAATGGAAATGAACTACTAAAGTAAATGAACAGAAAACATGAAACTATGCTAGCATACAATACAATAAAGAGGAGATTTGTCTGCTAGGGTCAGGCCCTAACCCAAGAGCTTCAGCCCTCTAATTTAACTCAGTGCTGGCTCAAGACAAAACTCATCTTCATTATAAATCAAAAACTGTTACAAGACATGCAGCTTGAAAACAAAGTAGAATTCTTCGTAACTCCTGGTGACTACTGGTAACTAATTGACTGTGACTAACCAACAAAATGAGGTCCTAAGCATCTCTACTTGTACATTTGAAGTCTCCAATGAATTCCTTCAAAATTAGGGAGGCACATCTCCTAATTCAATGATAAACTTGTGCTTTCCCTTTCACTAGCTCGACTGCCTTCTAGTAGGGAGGCTTTTCTCCCAACTCAAGATAAACTCATACTTTCACTTGCTTGGCTACCTTCTAGTACACTTGATTTGGCTATTTGCATCTTCACTTGCTTGGTTGCCTTCTAGTACTCCTGATTTGGCTGTTTTCACCTTCACTTGCTTGGATGTTTGTGCTTTCAGCTGATGGAGGGATATTTGAATGTAGGGGCAGTAAATGAGGAGGATTTACCTCCTGTAATTCCTCTCGCTTGTCCCATTCGATTTTTTAACAAGGCCTTTACCATCGTTCCTTTCTTTTATCTTTTATCCCTGCATTTTCCTTGCTTTTATCCTTTATTCCTACATTACATGAACATTAGACCACAAAGCAAAATATCCAACTCAACTCATGTCATTAACAAAATATAATCAAAAGTATGCAATAAGTTGTGAGAATAGTTGGTTTGACTAAGCTAGGAGGTGAATTAAGGTTAATTAAGGCTCATATAATTACTCAATGATGAGGCTCATCAGCGTTGCTCACTCATTACATGTATAGCGTAGCTCTCCCTAGCCCGAAGTTCTGTTGCGACTCCATCCTGCAAAAGATAGAGCATCTCCCAAGGGAGCATAGCCATGTTTAACCCGACCCATTTCAAGGTGCTAACCATAGGCCTATCGGCCTCATTCTCTGTAACGAGCGGTCCATCTGGCAGCACTATTGTGTTGATCATCCTAGTGCACAACATTTCCTCGGCTGCTGAAGTGCCAACGATGACGTTGGTTGAAACTGTGCCAACCTGTGGAGTGCACACCTACAACTCCTGTATTTATGTTTGGAGAGCCCCAAATACCAACTGATATTTCTCCTCAAATTGATGGAGGGCCTCCGCAGTGACATCTCTCACCATTTCGCCAATATCGTGCAAGTCTCCTTCTATAGGGTGATAGGGTTGAAAGATTTTTTTGACGCCTTTGCCTTCTTTCGCATCCCTACTTTCTCTCATGGTCATTGACAATATAGCTGGGTGGACATTGTCCGTGGGTCCCTGCCACCTTGTTCAGTATCATTATTTGGCTCGGGCGAAGGAAAATTATATCCTTTGCACTCTTCTTTTGTTGTCTTCTATTGCTCCTCAGCCAACTTCACAGCATTGCACGCAGCCTAGGCCTTAGCCATTGCTTCTTCCTTCCTACAATTTTCCACCAACTGTGCCATCCATAGTTTCTTCTCTTCCTTCTTCTACTACATGGCGGACTTCTTTACCTCCACCATGGAGCCAACTGAAGTACACCACTCTGGCAACCAAGACTCAAGGACTATGAAAATTACATCGTCGGTCGCCAAGTATGGTAACTCATGCAACGTCTTTGTGGGGTCCTTCCACGCCCTTATGAAGACATGGTGGAAGTCTGCTTTGAGCTCCACAAAGCTCTGCAGAATGTTGTAGATAGTGGGTGATAACTGTGACTTGAGATTGATCCCCATCCTAACCTTCACCTTCATGAGCACAGAAAATATCTTACTCTCCCTTATCCTTTGTTCATCCATGGTTTCCCACAGCGAAGTGTACTTTGCTGCCTCTAGAAGGTCCTACGTGATTGACAGGGACTAGCTATCTTTGGGAAACTCCTATGCCACTAGTACTATCGATAACAGGAGCCATGCATAATGAAATTTTTTTCCCTACTCCCATGCCTCGGGGCAGTTCGCAAGGATCTCACCACATAGATAGTTTGCCAAGTTGAACTAGACCCCTTTTGTGCATTGCAATGCTAGTGCAACAACTAGTGTGGGAACCTCATCCATGTGGCACCTTTGCATCACCTTCCTTGCCAATATCTATGTCGCTACCTTGACTGCAAGGTTGTTGATGCTGGAGATGGCATACCTCGCTTCTTCTTCTCCAACTTAAATTTCTTTTTCATGGCCTCGGCGATGGCCAAGTCATCACTTTTTCCCTCTAAAATGTTTATTGTGTCATCACCTACGCAAGGTAGCCATGTGATTCGGTGAATCAGATGGTCTATGATGGGGATGGGCTCCTCCATCCATAAGCACCCATCATGCACCAAGCAGAGTAGGTCCCTGATGACAAAAATGGTCACTGGGGTGCGATGGTAATGCGGCACCCACAGAAAGTTTACCAACCCTGCTTTCTCAACACCTCTGAGCCATTTGCGCAGCTCCAAATCTATCATTCCAGTCGACGTGTCTATCTTCTAGTGCATTAGCTTCATAGTCACTAAATGCGGGAACTTCTCATGGTCCACGAGGTCCCAATCTTCAAATTTCAGCACGAGAACCCATCCCAAGTGTGGTTCTTCAAACACAATATCAATTAGGAGCAGGGGATTTTGTAGGGAGCTCTTGCTTTCATCTATGTCCTTAATGGCCTTCCCCTTTTCATCCATTATGAGCTTGGTCCTCAGTGGATTTCTGGCTGAGATGCGCACCGGTATCATGGCCTGTTTATCCTTCTTGGGTCTTGGTGTGCACGGTGATTTAGGGACCTCGGTGATTATTCTGGCACTCTCTAGGGCTTCTACTTCCACACTTGCCTGCGTGGCTTCCTTGGTTGTCATTTCTTTGGTATCCGTGACTTCTTTGGGTGCTACCATAGTGTGATTCCACAGTTCTCTCAGTGTCTCTAGTAATTGCTCAAGCAATGAATTTGCTTTTAGAATATCAAATAAGTCTCGGTTCATGAATATCTGAGCACGCAACAACTTAGTTCTCAATTTTCCAAGTGTTGTTTTCTGGACAGCCATTTGTAATTTATAGCACCTTTTGAATCTTTATTCAACCGTTCCCCCCATATTTGGTCCATTAATGCTAAATTGGTGACAGATTTTCAAGAATCTAGCCCATAAAGTTCACCTTAAATGCCCGTCGCCCGCTCCATTTGGCCTCAAACCAAGCATGACATCGTAAATAGTGACTATAACGATCACTTTCTATTAGACCTACATGCCAGTGCAGTTGTCTTCACGTTGTCATGGACCCTGTGGCACTTTTCTACTGCGCGTAGTCCTGACATTGCACAGTTCCCAGGCAGCGTAGTTTATAGTCCCGTGCCTCCTTTTAGCTGCCTGGAGTGCTAAGACTCTACTTTAGTTAGATAGTCAGGTGCCTGACCACCCATGTATGGCTTCAGATGATTGCCATTCACTTTTCCTGGGAAGGGTTCTACATTCAACTTTACCAGCTATAATGCGCCACCATCTATAATATCCTTAATAACATACAACCCTAACCAATGCATTCTGAATTTCCCTGGGAGTTTATCAAACTTACTATCATACAACAACACCAGATCGTTTACCTTGAATGTGCATAGCTTGATGTCTCGGTTGTGCCATGCCTTTTCGCACTGCTTTTGTACCTGCTGATGAAATCAAGCCAAAAATCATTCTTCTTCGAGCTCTTCCAGCTGCGCGAGCCTCTCTTCTAGGGCTCCGTGATCCATCATACCTATGAGCACTACTATGCATAGACTAAGCATGATGTATTCCATATGCATTACGACTTCCACTCCATAGACAAGCCTGAAAGTTGTCTGCCCTGTCAGTTTCTTACATGTCATTCGATAAGCCCATAACACTGCAAGTATGCATGTGCCTCAATCACTTCACTACGCATTGCATACCTTGGCTAGCACAGTTTCCAGTACATTGTTGGACGCTTCTACTGTCCTGTTAGCCTGTGGGTGATACGGTGTGCTCTTCTGGTGATACAGCTGAAATTCCTCTGTTAGCACAATGATCATCTCATTCAGGAAGTGTATACCATGATTTCTCATCAAGATCTTCGGACATCCAAATCATGTCAGTACATGTTCAAATAGAAACTTCACAGCAGTCGTGCCCATGCAATCCTTCACCGACTACACTTCTGCCCAACGAGTCAGATACTCCATCGTAGTGATAATGTACCTCATGCCTGTCTTTCCTTGAGGTTTAATAGGTCCTACAAAATCTATTACCCACTTTTCGAAAGGTTGCAACATCATTTGTGGATTCAAAGGCATTTCATCCCTCTGAGATGGCTTTCCTATACACTGACATACATCACATGCCTTGCAATATGCTTTTGAATCCTAATGAAGGATTGGCCACCACAACCCAATGTGTAGAATCTTCTGCATAGTTGCTCTTCCTGCATAATGTCCTCCCAACATTAAGAGCCATCTACAAGTTCTCCCCCCCAACCATGCTTATTGACCAAGTATTTTAGTGTGGAGTACATGTGCCTCTGCGCAAGTTGGGGCTTTTCTCCATAGAACTGGGTCTACTGGGCTAGACGCACATGTGAATCATCCTACCCATCATACTTGTTTTTCAGTCACACCTTAGTCTTCCCAAATCATACTCACATCATTCTCCTACATTTGCACCAATCATGAAAGCTTCCTTTGTGCGTACCCCACCATATCACGGGCATAGTGCGCAGTACCTAGTTTAAGGCCTAGAAGCATTGCTTTTCTGGCACCTACCTTTCAAAGGCATCCAAGAAGGTATATACCTCATTTAGACCATCATAAGTAGGAAGATCTCTTACTTCTATTGACACACAATGCAGCGACCTTGTCATCATATTGCAGTTTAGCATAGTGACTTCGTGTAACCGATTTTGTCATCGTTCGACTTTTTCGTTGGAATCCAAAGTGTAGAAGCTTCTGCGCTCCCATGTAATCTGCCCATTTGTGGTGGGATTCACCCAATGTTGGTCTCATGTTGTTATCTTATATATGTAGTCCAGATCATCATCACTCTCATAGTCATGAATCAGCTCCATATAGAGTGATCCTTCAGTAGGGTCCAGGGGTATAATTACTCGTAGTGACTTCTTTTCAAAGATCATTTTTCGCTTCTTCAGATTAATCACCCCATTCATATCAGTGGCCTAGTTAATTCCTAGGAGCGCAACATAGGGATTGCTATCATCAACAATATCTATTACTTCGAAATCTGCTAGCGTGCTTGCTCCCTTAATATCTATAGTTATTCCCTACAATTGCCCCATGGATATTATTTTCTGTTGATTCACCATTCTCAGCTAAATTGGAGACCATTGCAACGTATGTATCCCCATTCGTTCCCATGTCTGTTTCGGTAAAACATTCACCTCTGATCACAAATCCAAAATGACTTGGTCCATCTCATATTTTCCGATCTGCGCGGTTAGTCTCATTTCACGGCTTGTCCTTGTCTTATGCTATTCGATCTTGTAGACTACATGCAGTTCTCCTAGTGCGATCACAACGTATCTCTTGATAAGTTCCTGTAACCCTTTCACAGCCTTACTGTTGCACAGTAGCTTCATACAGGTTTCTAGGAATGTTGTCAGCATGGATGGGTCCATCTCTAGCTCAGGCTGATCTTTGTTCCTTTATGTGGAGGCCACGGTGAAGCTCTTCTTAGATTCGATGAAGGTTTCCTGAGCATGCTCCAAATCAAACTTAGCTTCTTTCGTTGGGGCTTTGCAAACCTAGGTACTATCTTCTGGCTATTTTCCTTTGTCATCTCCCATCGCAATTCTACTTCGGAGAATAATATTTATGTTCGAGTCTTCCTTGCGTGGCTTAGACCTCATCTTGTGTGGGTTCTGAGTCGGGGGAGGCGGTAGTGCTCCTTTGTCACATATCCTAGCTATTAGCATACGAAAATATTCTATCTCATGATCAAACACCGTGCAATACTTGCACGATGGGCACGTTGGATTCATGCAATTGTGGGCATAGGGTCCCAACCCTCTGCAATTGCAGCAAATCAACTGTTCACGACCTCTACCATGTCCTCCTTCGCCTCGAGCTCGTCTGCGCCCATGAAATCTTGTATGCACCATTCCTACATTCTAGTCAAGGGGCCACGTTTCAGTCTAAAATCTATAGGCAAGCATTCTATCCATCATCAAATCATAGCTTCTGCAAGTTCGCTCATCCTGTCCCACCAACCTAAAAAAGTTGCAGAACAAATATTACGAAGTTTGTGTATACTTCTGTAACAAGTGACAATTATCCATGGCATGTTTTCTGGCTATTTAGCAGATCATGCACCACAAAGCAGGCACCACACTATGTCCTGCTTGAGCTTCTAGCCTTAAAGGCACTGGTCCTCCTCCTACAAGTTAATTTGTAAAAGCTTAGTAGTGGTATTTGTCATGACCCTGACTCTTGCATTTTACACACCACACCTCTTCGCACACTTCTGGTCAAATCGTCCTATCCTATTTCAAACTCTGCATCTCATGGCACAAATTCTTCAGTTGTGCGTGAATCTGCTAAACTCCCAAATTAGGACCTTGCATCGAGGTCTCATGTAGCCTCATAGCGATCTCTAAGGCCTCTGCCTGAGTTGTTATCTATTGTTGCAATAGCACACATAATAAATGTGGTAGTAGCGAAGCTACAAACCACTCGTGATGCTGTCCATATATCAGAGTCATATTTGCTTCATGAATCATACATTTTAGCCTCTGATCTAGTTCCCAAGGAGTCTCACCTGGTAGCATCATGATCTGTTTAAATCCCATGATTGACTGCACATTAGACTTAGACCTGCTAAATTCTCTATTTATTGTTGTTTGGATATCTGCAACTCTCGCATTCAAGTTATCATTGGAATATTTAATATACCAGGCCAACGCGCGATCCTGCAGGGCGCTAACTAATGTTGCTTTCTTTATATGGTCATCTATAAAATGTTTCACTTCCCATACAACCCTTGCAACAAACCAGAATTGGTCTCGATCTTCATTTCCCAAACACTTGAACACGAGAAACTTCACTATGCTTGCCATACCAAATCGCAGTGGTGGTGGAGTTGGTACGAGCAAAGATGGAGGTGAAGCTGGTGGTGGTGTGGGTGGAGGTGTTATTCACGGAATTTTTTGTCTCATCAGCTGAATATCACTTAGTAGAGAGACATTCGCGAGCTCTTCCTTGTCTCCTCGCGGAGGTGAAATCAAGGGGCTATTTTCTGGACCCTTATTTCCTTTGTTCCTATAAACCTTTCCACTTCACGTAGCCCCAAATATCAAGGTAACTGGATAAACTTCCTTTTGCACAACAGTATTTTAATCGAAGTATTCAAATACTTTACGTACTTACCTCGCGGTCCTTTGAGAAAGCGTCGCTCTGCCTCTCTATAGCTAACTAAGGTGTCAACCACAAAATCAGTAACGAATCCTCCTATAATGCAATCGAGCCAATGATCAACAGTGCATGTGATCTTATCCTCCGATGCTTCCAATCTCTGCACTAGCTCTAGGGTCCACATAATAGGACCATTAAGTTTCCACCATCCTTGGCTATCTACTAGCTTCACGATCCACTCGTATAGCTAAGTAGGGAAGGATAGGAAAAATATTTCGTGGATCTCCGTATACAGGTAGCTGTCTAGCCACTCTTCTTTTGATAGTCACAGGTTTCTATTCTCCTACACCGTGAACTCGTGAATTCTTCTGTCCAACCAGCCTTCAATTTCTTTCTTAGTTGGATTCCAGTGATACGACATCACACATCTCTCATGCAGATTCCAGTCCCAGTAATGGAACCATTTGTTGGCTTATGGGGGCCTGACCTAGGTTCAGAGTTATTTAGCCAAACAAATCCTTACACTACTGGCCCTTTCGGCATCAGCCTGCGGAGCGTGGACTGAAGTCTCACCTGAAGTAGTATGGGGGGATGCTGGAACCATGTTTCTGCACCCTTGATATGGATGTGATGTCGGTTTATTCCAACTAGACTTGCCTTCGTGTAGGTCACTTCGAGCTCTATTCTAACCTTCAGTACCTCCATGATCTATTACAATTAGCCTTCGCGCAGCCCTAACCCAGGGCTGCGATGCTTTCGCGCTGCTATGGCAGCGAACTGTGCTATTTCCCAAGCTACACCAACTATCTTGCTTATCTTATTATCAGATCTTAGTTATCTTTGCGTAATAGATATTCTTACTTACGTTCACTTAACCAATACAATTATATACATTCGTGCATCATATAAGCATTAGAAGTGAAATTCATACCCAACATAACAGATGCATAACACAAGAAATAAAGTCATAGAATTGATAGAAAATTCTCTTTATTAATAATTCCAACTGATTACAGACTCGACTCGCCCTGCGCACTAAATGGCAGGGGTCCGTGCACTCAGCTGTGGACTACTAGGCCTTTGCGCACTCAGCTGTAGAGCCTCTTCCTACTCTACGACCCAAAACTAGACTTTACACCTCAGATTTATCTCCATAGATCCTCATTCCTTATACATTCTCTAATTAGCTAACTTAACTACTTAGAACTTTTCTTTATTTATACAATCCCATGGTCCGTGGACCATGGGTAGATATTCTACAGCCGACATTATATTATCAAAATAAGGGTGGACAACCCTATGAATCTTTTACAACTACGCGCTCCGCACCCACAAAATGTGGAGTCTTTACATTGGAATTACAAAATTTACCAAAATTTGGGCTCTAAGCCCCAAAACTACCCTTGGGGGATCCCGCGCCCAACAAAAGGAAACAAAGAATGTATTGAGATACCTCAAAGGCACTACTTAGTTTCAGTTATGGTACAGAAAAATAGAGGGAGTGAAGCTTCAATGCTTCATTGATGCAGATTGGGTAGGGAGTCCATCCGATAGGAAGAGCACATCAGGAGGGATCTCTAGTATTGGGTCAGTGGTAGTTGCTTGGTACAGAAGGAAATAGAGATCGGTTGCGCTCGGTTCCGCAGAGGCAGAGTACATAGCTACATGTCAGGCAACATGCGAGTCTATCTAGATGAGGAAGATCCTAGTTGGTTTGTTTGGTCACCAGATGGATGCAATGGTGATTTATTGTGATAATCAGAGTTGTATCAAACTCTTTGGGAATCTAGTCTTTCATGATCGGTCCAAGTATATTGATATCCCGTATCATCATCTCGAAGATTGTGTATTGAGGTAGATCATGTTGTTATATTAGATTCCCATGGAGGAGCAAGATATTGACATCTTGACAAAGGAATTCTCAAGATGTAAATTTGAGTTTCAAAGAGACAGGATTGGGGTAGTTGATAATCCCTTTCTTTTTGAGAGGGAGTGTTGAGAAATGGAAACAATAAATTCTACTTTAATTTTTCCTTGAATTAAACTGTGAATTAAATTCGAATTCTATTCTCATATAAACTTAAAATTAGTTAATTAAGATTATGAAACCTACTTAACTTATGAAATTTGATTTGGAAGTCTTTTTTTTGTCATGTGCATGTTCTCCCTATTTTGTAGGAGTCTAGTGTGAGTTAATTGTGAGTTGTAAAATAGAAGAATCAGTTTCATGACTCCGTTTAGTTAAATTAGTTCTCAAATTGATTGAGATAAGTAATATTCAGTTAACATTTAGTCATGTCACTAATGAACTCCATTATGCATGTCGATTATGAGAAAGACCCAGTTGAGACTAGAGTGCAGGGATAGTCTACTATTTGTTTTAGAATTTTCTGAGTTGCGCTGATAGTGCATGCATTCAGGAACTGATCCTTAAGGGATTGTGCAATTTTTAGACGCTTTATTTCCCTTCAAATATAAGCTATCCTCCATAGGAATTATGCATTGGAATAGAGACTTGGAGAGATTGTGAAGAGGCTAAGCTTTGGCCTTGAGCTTGCTTATGAGTTGGAGATTGAATTTGGTGAGTGCTGGGATTTTTCTAGAGAGAACAAGCATTGTAATTTCATCTTGACTTTCTTGATTAATACAAAACAAATAGTGGGGTTTTTAGCTATGGCTTTCCTCATATATTTATTGTGTTATGTTCCTTGATTCTCTTCCTCCATTGATTATTGTTTGCTCTATGCTTATGGGCCTCCTCTCTAAGGAGTAGAAGTAGATTCTTGTCTCTTGCTTTAGCAAATTGCATTAGCTTGTGAATCTATAGGATTTTCTACACTTAGGAAACCTTACTGTGTTTCTTCTATAATCACATGTTTTTCCCCATATTTATTGCACTTATGACATTCAATATGATCCAATAGGGAAGGAAATGAGTTCAATTTTATAAAAATGCCGTCATAAAAAATTATATATATTTTGATTACATAACCATTATTTGAGGTCCTATAAGATCATTCATAACCATTCACTCAGGTCTTATAAGATCAATTATTTCAATTTCTCACATAGTCATTTAGTACATAATCTCTACAATTTATTGCTTTATGACCAAATTTATTACAAGAAAAGCAATAGCAAAAGAAGAAATTTTGATATTGACATGTGAAAGGCCATATTCACAAAATATTTCTTCTAAACCCATTATTTTTTTGTTGTGGTAAAAACCAAGTCTCCGTTGGTCCCCAACTCCTTTCCTGGTGCTACTTTCATTGTTGATAAAATTAAGTTTGTACTAGTTCTCGACTCCTTTTCTACAGATTTTGTAAAATTCATGTCTCTGCTGGTCCTCAAATTTTTTCTTGGTGCTTATTTAATTCTTAATAGATCTTTTGAGAACATTTAGAAATATTTTGGGTTTTTATTAATTTTCTTTCTCTGATTTATTTATGTTTGTTTCTCCTTTGGAGGTCTTATGTTTAGCCAAGACCTATTTTGATGAATGGAGACCTATGGTAGCTAAGATTGGCATATAATATTTTAATACTTTTTCCAAACTTCAAGATTTGATTCAAGTGAACATTTTCCTGTTCTGGTTCCTTCCACAAGGAAACAACTTCTGCTTCTCGCTTCTCACAATTTTCTCCCTTTTAATTAAACTAACTTCTCACTACTTTTATTATTTTTTCCTCTCCTATTTTCATCTTTAGGATGGTAAATTTCACCTCATCAATATCACAATGTTTCATCTAGCATTTCTACAATACCTCCTTTTGTGTTTTAATATTTCCTTTGATTATATATTTCTTATAAGACACTAACAAGTTTTGCTTCAAGTTTTATTTCCCCATAAATATCTTCTTCATCTAAATTTGTTTCCTCTTTCTAGTTCTCTTTATTTTCTTGATCAAAAGCATGAGAATTAATAGGTATGAATAAATATTTATGTTTGTCAATATTAGGTGCATATCAATGACTTTCTTCTGAGCAACTGCTACCTTATCTAGAGTAAACACTTTTCTTCTTGTTATATATTCCCTTCCTGTGACTATCAAATTTTCTTCTATTTTTATGTTCTTCCTCATAACCATTTTACTTCCATTTTTCATATGGAAATTTAACAAAAAAATGACCTATTCTACCATAATTAAAATGTTTGAATGGTGTCCTACCTTTTTATTTCCCAGAGCTTGTTTTAATCTTTCTCACAATTTGTAATTCTTCTCCATTAAATTCATAAATGGAATAATAATAGGCTTTGTGTTATTTTTGTTTTATTTGATGATTTGAATGCTACTTCTTTCAATATCGGGTTCCGTTTCTTTCTCCTCATTTCATATGGACTGAAGATCCCATATAGCTCATCCATCTTTATATTTTCTAAATCCTTTATTTCTTGAATAGATAAGACCTTTGCATCAAATACTGAGGGGAGATATCTTAGCACCTTATCTACAATTATTGATTCCTTAGACTCTTCACCAAGTCCTCTTATAGTAGTGACAATCTCATCTACATCAAGAAAGTAGGATGCAACATTTAAGATTCATGATTCATGTTCAAACCCTCAAACTGTCATATATGAGTTTGGAGCTTTTCCCTCTCTACCATTTCATCTCCTTCACAATATTTTGGAGTTTGTTCCAAATGTTTTTTGCAAACTCATAATGCATTAGTTTGACAAATTATGATTCTCATAGGCCACACAAGATGACATTCATGGATTTTTCATTTTTTAGACATTCCTTCTTACTATCTTGAGTAGAAGGAGGAGTTGTTAGAGCTTGATAACCACCCACTAAAACTTGCCAAATATCAAATCCAAGATACATTATATAGGTCCTCATCATTATCCTTTAGAAGGAATAATTTGTTCCTTGAAGTAGTGGATCTTTGTGTGTCAAATAAACTTCATGATTGGCCATGGTTCCTCTGAGATCTTCCTTCTAGTGGTTAGGTTACTTCCAAAGGAACCTTCCTTGATACCAATTTTTGAATCCACATTTATACTAAGAGGGGCATGGGTGATTAATTATAAGACATTGTTTAGTTATTTAAAAATTCAAGAATCATAAGAAAACTATATCATAAGAAAAAAATGAAACATAACATATAAGTGGAATCCATTTCGAGAGAAAACCAGAAAAATGATTTATGTAATAGTCCTTTGTAGGAAACAACCTACCATTTACAACAATTTATGGGAAATAACTTACTAGATACACCAATTCCCTCATCTTTAAGAATTTTTAATCACCAACCTACTAGAGACACTAATCCACTCCCTTTGAAGAGTTTGTAGGCACCAACCTATTAGAGACATCAATCCCATTAGCTTCAAGAATTTGTAGGCACCAACCCACTAGAAATAAAAATCTCCTCTATTGCAATTGTTTGTAGGAAAAAACCTACTAGAGATCCCAATCACCTCTATTGAAAGTGTTTGTAGGAACAAACCTACTAGAGATACCAATCCTACTAGAGGTACCTGTATGTGCTCAATATTTACTTATTGTTGTTTGGGGACAAATGTATTCATGACGCATAGAGCCTGAGACCTTAATTCACACTCCACTATTTCTGCATTTCCACCTCCTCACTCTTCCATATTTCTTCTAGAGATTGTTGCTTATGATTTTGTGCTATGTCTAGCCATCTGCATTGATTTCTCTCCTTTCCTTCCTCCTGTTCACCTATACTACAACAACAATGTTAAGTTTCATATTGATGTGTGTTAGCCACTAGAAGCAAGACATTTCTCTTTGAGATCAACCATATATACTAGTGTGTATTTGCTTGATTTTACCTTGATGAAGGGTTATTGAACCAAGATCTGAATTATCTTTTTCAAATTACATGAAATATGGAGTGCAGCAAAAATCCCTCAGATAATATTCAAACACACTCCTCTCAGATGCCTTAGGCACTCACCCTTTTCTTTTAACTCAAGGGTTGTCTCTAGGAGGCTTTTATATCTTCTAAAGCACTTTTGTGATAGGAGATAGTAAAATCTACAAAAAAATTCTTGCAAAATTGTCGAGGAATGAATCAAAATATTTTTCCCTCGGTATGACAATTTTTATATTCCCTGTGTCGGGTGAGCAAGTGAAGTGTGGGTTGAATATCTCTCACGTTGGTGACTCCACTATTTCAATCTTATTGTAAACATCCTGATGACTCCACTATTAAGCCATAAGTTCATCACCCTGGGCCTTAAGAGGCCCCATACCCTATCAGATACCTCTCAGCAAGGAATGCCATCCATATCTGATCCATAAAGAATAATATCCAGAAGGATTTTCAAGGAAAAAACCCCCAATACTGATGCTCTCAATGTAGAAGAAAATTTTACATCAACGGGGAAGTAAAGAAGAACAATTGGTCCTGGAGAGAAGAAAAAGGGGAAAGAGAAGGTAGCTTCCTCAAGTGATGGAAGAGAATCCCAAGAACCTAAGATGGAGGAGATGGAGAGGTTAATAAGGAAATTGATAAAACTAGAACTAGAAAATAGGAACCTTCTTCAATGGAACTTCTAGGCTGCTAATCAAGGTTTCAATCCCCAATACATAAGGCCTCCCGTACAGATATTTCAAAGGGAGAGGAAATATCAATAAGACCACATGCATCCCCCATTATATATAAAACACAACACAGAGGAGCAGATACAAGATGCCAAAAATGTTCAAAGGAACTTGTACTCCTCTTTCTTTGATGAAGAAAAAGATCTTAGAATGTATGAAGAAGAGGAGGATGATCTTGATGCAACACTAAACAATGTTGAGATTGATTATTACTACAAGAAGTTCATTGATTTCATGCAGTGTCAACTACATAATAAATATGATCTTCGATCATCTAGAAAGAGATTAGGGGGACAAGACCAAAACGAAGGAATTCCTCCTAAGAGCCTCCTAAGCCAACTGATAAGGGGGAGGGGCCTTTATATCCAATTATTAAAAAAAAGGAGTCCTCAAATCCAAAATTGTTTAAGCCCGAAGTCCTCAAAGAAGAGGAGTCACCTCCTCCCTCTAGGCCTATCTGTGGAAAAGAAAAAGAGCCAAGTAGTGTCTATGGTTGTGCTAACCAAGAAGATATTGGTCAACATACTTTTCAAGAAAATGAGGTAGCTGAAATTTTCTCTCATCAGTTCTATGACCCAGTATCTAACTACATGAAAACATTTTTTGGTCAACAACCAATGTTGTTTCTAGGGTATGTATCAAGTTTTTTGTTTGAATATTTTTCATGGTGCATGGTTGTTTTGATTTTTAAATTATAGTAGCATGGATACATTAGGTCCAAAACCCAAATCATGACCTGGTACCATTGGAATGTTGACCTCACTTGGGTAAATTGATCCCTATGCATATGCATGAGTTGTATATAAATAAGCTCACTATGTAAGTGTTTAATTTCCAATTTTTAGAGTTTGTAGTTTTTCATTTCAGTATTATGAGGAAATGACTCCCAATAAATAAATTTCCGTAGAGATTTTCTAGTTTTATAGGTTCAATATATTTTTTGACTCCATGCCCAATGGTGAAGGCTACTAGTCTACAGGTTCTCTGCACCTTTCGAGCAAGCCATTCTCCCCAATTGGAGCCAATGTTGTCACTTACTGCAAAATCTGCCTTCAATTGTCTAAACCGTAAATGAGAAGAGAAGTTTGTAGTATTATTCCAAGCCATAAAAGGACTCAAAGCCTAAATTGGACCCTCTCCATTGGAAATTTCTTTGAACAATATTTCCAACGACATGTGGAAGTCCAAAAATTGACTTCTGGATGAAAACATATGGTCTTCTAAAGTTCAAGGATTGAAGCCTTAGGGGGGAATATCAGAGATCTCATATCAGAGGTCCAATGACATCAGAGATCAGTGATAATAAATCAGAGCATTAGGAATATCGGTGATCGCATGTCAATGATCACATATTGGAGGTCTCGACATATCAACAATCATATATCAGTGGTCCTACATGTCAGAGGTCCAATACATTGGAGCAGGAAATATCAGAGCTTAGAGGAGATCGACGCATCACAATATTGCAACATCAGAACATCAGTAATTAGAGAATTAGAACTTTTGAAAGTATAAACCATTCAAAAGTTGAAATATTCAAAAGTTTTTGATAGGTTTAAAAACTATTAGAAATGCCAATAAAGGATTAACAAAGGATTTTATCACAAAACCAAAAGTGGGTGGGCCCTATTCTCTCTCCTCTAGAGGGACACGTGGTGACATATGATTGGTTCCTATAAAGCTACAGTGGCATCTGACGTCATCATGATGTAGTGGTACAAAAGGACATGTGGCAGGGTGTTTTGAGAGGGCCTAAGGGGGAAAATCTGGGTGACACATGTCACTACTCATGAGGTGCCACCTAAAAGTGATGACATCATATTGAAGATTGAATATTAGAGGTTGAGGATGTTTTCACTTTGTAACACTTGATGTGTGAAAATGTTCTAATGAGGGGGCTTTGATATTTGGCTAGAGCATGGTCAAGAAGAGCTAAAAGAACCTAGGGCACTAAGCACTTAATAAAGGAAAAATAGTAGGAAAAAAAATTCTCTATCAACTCAAGACTAAGTGAAAGGCCATGACCCTTGGTCATATGGTGAGAAATGCAGGAATGGCTAAGTGAAAGGAGCTCATCAAATTGTAGGTTCTAACCCCTTACCAGAATTACCTGCATACGAATTCTAAAACACAGAAAATAAACAATGCGAGAGCATAACACATAAAACACATATACACAGAGATTTTCCCATAGATCCCAAAATCGGGACTACTAGCTTGATTTTTCATTATGTTCCTTTCAATGTTATAATACATATTTATACATGCTGAAACATCCAATACCATGGATTGAAAACCATTGCGTCCAATACCATGGACCGAAAACCATCGCGTCCAAAAACATGTATGAAAATCATGCACAAAACCATAGGTGGGTCTGCCCATCCTAACATAGGGTCCAAAACCAAAATTTTCCAGGGCACTGCCCCAGACCCCATAAAGTGGGGTTACGGGTACTGTTCAAACCCCCTGTGACCACCCCCTACACAATTATCACAACGAAGGGGGCTTCGCCCCACCTCTAACCCCCCAGTTAAATACGTGGTCTAGTCGTGGAAAGAATATAACACAACCCAACACAAATTGGAGGTCGGAAATCAGAAAATTAGAATACTACACCACTGTGAAGATTGCGATATGGAATCAGTCTGATAAGGAAGTAGAGAGATCTAAAGAATGTATGGGCTGGCAACTGCAATATTGAATTAAGGCACATAGGAGTTTGTTACACAATAATTTGTCACCATTTGTCACCGTCCCTGTTACCTCTCTCCCGCACTTTGGAGGACTCATTCCGGGACCTGTGAGAAGTGACATAATTTGAAAACACTTGCATTATGTTCCCCTAAGTATGGACTTCATATGCCCTGAAGACATCTCCTGCAGAATATCCTTAAAAAGTTCCCTTTTTCCATTAGCGTGGATCCACAGTGTATTACTCGCGCCAATGGAGGAAGTCCTTCAAAGAGGGTGCGCCAGTTGGCGCTCTATCTTAGAGATATACTCGCGCCAACCAAGTTTGGGAAATCTTTTTAATAAATGCACGCGTGAAAGTTTTTTCCTTTCGACTCATGAAGCTTTTTAAGGATAATGCCAATCCCATGGATTTCGTGATTCATCGTATCTCCTTTTCCTCTATCCATAATAGCTTTTTGAGGATATACCCAATCCCATAGATGGTGTGATTGATCTTATCTCCTTCTCCTCCATCTATAAAAGCTTGTTCTATTGCCTTGGACAAGCTAGTTCGAGCACAGGGAGAATTATACTTTCAGAAGTCTAAGAGATTGCTGTAAGAGTCTTCTTTGCATTCATAATCAAAGAGAGAGAGGCTTGTTCCCAATCCCGACAAGCTTTGCAAGGCATATGTAGTTGATCACCCAACCAAAGGAAGATTTGACGTCAGAACTATGGTTGTATTCTTCTTTGTTGTTTATCAATAATAGATGACTATCATTATGGTTCCACTCTCAATGTTTCTTGTAATGATGTTTGAGTTATATCTTTTCTAACTGATATATAATTGCATCTATTGGATTTTATGCTTGTATTTGTGTTGTTCTTTGCATGTGCAGGTGTCCATTCACAGAGATCGTGAGGATCGTGACTGGCCAGAGCAAAGGAACGAGAGCGGCGACTCTTCTACGAATATTAGCGTTGGAATCCAAGTAGGCTCTCATCATCCACCTTTAATTTGCAATTAGGAACTTGCGTGATAACATTGTTTGATTGTTGCTAGACCCGGTCTGGAATAGTAGGGATCGCCTCTATCCGCAGAGGGGATTTACCTCTCTAAAAATTTGGCGACTCCATGACCCTTTTGGAATACCCGAATACCCACGCTAATGGGCGAAGCCCTAAATTTTGTAATACCCCCTTGCAGAGACCAATCAGGAAGCAAAAGCATAAAACAAATGTATGGAAATCGAGCCAAGGGAAGCACCTCTTACCTGGAACCAACGAAATCCCGAATGGTTGCACAGATTGGTCGTAATCACCGTCTGAAGTTCACTCCCCAAACAGACCACTGCTACTCTTCAGAGAGGTAAAAAGTAAAAGTAATTCTATTTTTACCATTTTCACCATATTTATAACTTTTTGACTTATACTTAGGTTTGAAAAGTTAATTTTTGAATATTTTAATATATCTTTGGTTGAAAATGGATTTTATGCTTGCTTTTTGTGCAACGACAGGTCTTTTACGTAACATCGATGATGAAACGAGTTGTATTTTATACTTTTCGGACTCGGTAAATACACGAAAAAGTCACTGTGGAGTCATCTTTCAGCTCTTTTCTGACTCTCTAAACATGAAAAGATTGCCGAGTTATCCCTCTTGACTCGTTAAACGTAAATAAGAGGCGGTCATCTTTAAACTCTTTTCCGACCGTGTAAAAACGAAAAGATCGTCGGACCCTTGTCGTTTCAGGTTCGTTAACGGTTACGAAGCGACGTGGCTTTGATCGCTTTTTTACTTTTTCAGATCGAAATCACTACTCATGAAAAGTACTCCTTGATCGTAATGGTCGGGCGGTTCTTTTAAGCATTGTTTTATACTTTTTCGGGCTTGCGAGACACAACTTTACGAAAAAGGACACCCTTGGAGTTTTCTTTTCTGCTGTCTTTTCAAACTCTCTAAACATGAAAAGACGCCGAGTTCTTCCTCTGTCAGACTCGTTAAAACTTGATGACATTGGAGTCCGTCGAGATGACGCCTCACAAGCATATGCTATCCCCGTGAAGCTTGTTAATAAAAATAACTGGGGTACTCGCCAGAAATGGTGGGGGAAAATGGAACCATAATTATTGTCATGTCGGCAGTATGTCGCTCTTGAACATGGCACTTTATTTGCATTCGTGTCTGGGTGGGGAAATCTCATCTCGTTTTTCACTTACCTCCGTGGGTTTGGGTGATCCTGTTTGACCTCTCATCTGCTCATTGCCTCGTCACCATGACCTTTGATCCATTGCTGTCAAATACTGCCAAGTCCACTGTCGTGCCGCCAATATGTTCAAGAGAAGTTGACCTCTGCAGAATAACAACCTCCCTTTGATAGCTCGCATAATTCTGATTCACCACAACATTCTTCCTCTGTCTCATGTCGATGATGTGGGAAACACTATGGCCCACCTTCGATCAAGGTCACTTCCTGTCAACTTCAGCTCATTATCTAGGAAGCTGATCTAGAGACTCCCTTCCGGTGCCTTGGAGCCTGCATGCCTCAATGGCAGGTTCTTCGTGTTCGACGTGAGGTTTTTCATCATTGGCCTCCGATCGAATGATTCTACGGGTGTTCGACGTGAGCTCAATCATTCGCACGCCGTAGATTGTACCTATAGTGCCTTGAGGGCCATTGTCATTATTGGTGGTACCTCTCACGTCTGTTAATAGTTTTCATTATTGACTAGTAATCAGACGATGTTCATGCATGTTCGACTTCAACTCATGTATTCACATGCTTGAACTTGTACTTTTGTTTGGGTCGAGATGGAGCGCAAGACCCTGGATTTTGTCTGTTGGAATCCAGGCTGCGATTTTGTGGATTATTGTGATTATTACATGACTCATTCATTGGATTGTTGTGACCATGCCTAAGTCTATTCATCGATCCTCACCGGATGGCTGCGCCCATACTTTGGATCTAGATTATTATGTACTCTGTTATGGATGGCTGTGCCCATACCACATATATCATGTACTTGAGATATCAGTTGTACCTCTCTATGCAGATTCTCCATTGGCAGCGTTTTAAGTTGCATGTGTTCTTGTAAAGCATTTCACCCCTCTGTCTCTCGGGCCTCATGCTTTAGGGGGCATCTGTTACATAGTAATTTGTCACCATTTGTCACCGTCCTTGTTACCCCTCTCCCGCACTTTGGAGATCTCATCCGGGACCTGTGAGAAGTGACATAATTTGAAAACACTTGGATTATGTTCCCCTAAGTATGGACTTCATCTGCCCTGAAGAAATCTCCTGCAGAATATCCTTAAAAAGTTCCCTTTTTCCATTAGCACGGATCCACAGTGTATTACTCGCGCCAATGGAGGAAATCCTTCAAAGAGGGCGCGCCAGTTGGCGCTCTGTCTTAGAGCTATACTCGCGCCAACCAAGTTTGGGAAAGCTTTTTAACAAACGCACGCGTGAAAGTTTTTTCCTTTCGACTCATGCAGCTTTTTAAGGATAATGCCAATCCCATGGATGTCGTGATTCATCATATCTCCTTTTCCTCTATCCATAATAGCTTTTTGAGGATAAATGCAATCCCATAGATGGTGTGATTGATCTTATCTCCTTCTCCTCCATCTATAAAAGCTTGTTCTGTTGCCTTGGACAAGCTAGTTCGATCATAGGGAGAATTATACTTTCAGAAGTCTAAGAGATTGCTGTAAGACTCTTCTTTGCATTCATAATCAAAGAGAGAGAGGCTTGTTCCCAATCCCGAAAAGCTATGCAAGGTATATGTAGCTGATCACCCAGCCAAAGGAGGATTTGATGTCAGAACTATGGTTGTATTCTTCTTTGTTGTTTATCAATAATAGATGACTATCATTATGGTTCCACTCTCATTGTTTCTTGTAATGATGTTTGAGTTATATCTTTTCTGACTGATATATAATTGCATCTATTGGATTTTATGCTTGTATTTGTGTTGTTCTTTGCATGTGCAGGTGTCCATTCACGGAGATCGTGGGGATCGTGATCGGCCGGAGCAAAGGAACGAGAGCGGTGACTCTTCTACGAATATTAGCGTTGGAATCCAAGTAGGCTCTCATCATCCACCTTTAATTTGCAATTAGGAACTTGCGTGATAGCATTGTTTGATTGTTGCTAGACCCAGTCTGGGCTAGTAGGGATCGCCTCTGTCCGCAGAGGGGATTTACCTCTTCAACGGAGTTGTTAATTGAAAAGGGCTAATAATGTGGAAGACTTTGTAATAAGAAACCATGGAAAAAATGGGTATCAGAAATGAATTCGAGTACTTAAAGGAAGCGATCGACTACTTCACGCACACTTCTTCAATGATTTAAAAGGAGGCATGGGACTCATGAAGTAGCATGCAATTCACTTGAGATTAATTTCCTAGCATGGAGCTCCACACAATCAGACAATGAAGGACTTCCATGTCAATCTCTAATTCTCTAATTTGACCAAAAACCGATAGTTGATCACTCCCAACTCTAGAAAGTGAGGAATTCAAGTAGTTAAGGCAAAAATGACAAGTGACCGGCTAAGTAACGAAAGAGGCACATCATGGAAAATACGTGGCCTGATGAGAGGCGATCACATGAATCGAAGGGAGATATTTTCCTCAAATATCATTCAGTTTTATTTATGTCGATTATTCTGTAATTTTTTCATTTTCAAGAATGGAATCAAATCTGATTGTAATCATTTTGGGCGGTAGAACCTTTGTATGTCGAGATAGTTGGCACTCGGCTGAGATATTTTTTAGCTGTTGATTCAAAGCTCCCCATATCCTTATAAATAGAGGGAATAAACACTTAAGAAAGGTTCCCAAATCCTACTCTAGAGGCACAAATTCTACTATTGCAAGTTCTGAGCTCTTTTAGAAGAGAAAGTGGTTCCACTTTGGTTAAATTGTCTTGTTCGTGTGGTGCTTGGGCATATACAATTGTTAAATGTAATGGAATGGTTATTTGGACTCCATCTTCAAAGAATAATGAAACACTTTTTTTGATTCCAATCAGAGAAATGCGCAATATGTATTCTCCTTTATATATCACTTCATGTATGTCTTTCCTCCTCTCAAATCATGTAATGAAGCTATTGGTTTCACTCTCATTCATGGTTGTATGTTTGCTGCTAAGTAGTAAGAGTGCCTATGTAATAAAAAATTTACTCGTGTTATTTGATAACATACAATACCTATGTCACAATAGATTTACTTGTGTTATTTGATAACCTACAGTACATGTATGTGCTCAAGATTAACTTATTATTGTTTAGGGATAAATGTAGTCATGAGGCATAGAGCTTGAGAACTTAATTCACGCTCCACTTGTTCTGCATTTTCACCTCCTCAGTATTCCATATTTCTTCTAGAGATTATTGCTTAAGATTTTGTGCTATGTCAAACCCTTTGCATTGATTTCCTTCCTTTCTTTCCTCCTGTTCACCTATACTACAACAACAATGTTAAGATGCATATTATTGTCTGTCGGCCACCATAACCAAGACATTTCTCTTTGAGATAAGCCATATCTACTAATGTGTAGTTTCTTGAATTTACCTTGACAAAGGGCTATTCAACCAAGCTTTGAATTATCGTTTTTCAAATTACGTGACATATGGAGTGCAACAAAAATCCCTCATATAATATTCAATTGCACTCCTCTCAGATGCCCTAGGAACAGACCCTTTTCTTTCAACACGGGGGTTGTCTTTAGGAGGCTTCTATATATTCTGAAGCACTTGCATGATAGGATATAGAAAAAGCTACAAAAAACCCAAACATTGACGAATTGGAACTCATAACATCGAGTGATCAACATTAGCAATACTATGTTATTATTGAAACAATGAAACCCCAATAATATGCGTGTTCTTAACATATTCCCCGATGTTATTCCTTCATGGTTACTAAAATACAGAGACCCCAAAGTTTATACAAAATATGATATGACTAATGTAACAAACCTTATTTGATTTTCCATGTGAATAAATAATACCATGGTCATGGGACACACATTCCAAGTTGAATGGTGGGAAAAAATTGTAGTGGGTATCACTAGTAGTTTAATAATGACTATGGAAAATGGCAAAGGAAAAGAGGAAATAAATGATATTTAATTATGGAAATAAAGGAAATAGGAGAAAAGGAAGATGAAGAGACATAAATTTTCATGCAAGGGAAATTAGAAGAAAATTGAAGACAAAAGGAGACATCAATAATAAAAAGATATCGGAGAATCAATTGCTAGATTTTGATAGCTTTTTGTCATTAGAACTTTTCTCAGTTTAACATTTGACTCTCATGCACTCTTATAGTGTTATTGGAGCACTCTATCATTCACTTGGATGTGGAAGAAGATAAGAAAAAAAGTAAAGGGAAAGCAAAGGGAGGCAAGGAAGTGAAAGGAGACAGTTGGATCAACAACTACATTTGGCTTACTTTGTAGGTAATAGGTTAAATGTGTGATCTCCTTGATATTTTTTAGATGCATGGTATATTCATGTGGTTCCTTGGATATGATATTCCATTAGCATGGAGATTTTCCTAGATTGACAGTCATTTCAACCTTTCCTTGCCATTTTCTGGATATGAATGGTGTAGTGGGTTCCTGATTCGGTTTTTTGTTCGTTCTTAGGTTTCCTATGGATGTGGATTGGAACAAATTCTCTAAAGCCCTAAGATAACTAGAGTTACTTGGAGGTTGTGGGTTGAGTTACTAGTCCTTGGAGCCTATGGGTTGGGACAAATTCTCTAGAGCCCTGAAACAACTCAGATTCCTTAGAGGCTTTGGGTTGAGTCACTGTTTCTTAGAGCCCTAGAAAACTTGGGTCGTGACCAATCTGCTTGATGTTAGTGATTTATTAACCCTATTGGTGAGATCACTATGCTTAAGGGTTGAGGTGTTTTGGCCTCTCAAATCCCTAGTTGATTTTTTTTTGGTTTAACTCTTATGATCCCACATTCATGCTTGGAATATGGAACGAGGGATGATTGGATTAAAGAGAGATTTGGCTCATCCCAATATATAGTCAGGAGTTACTTGGAATTTCCTTACTTGGTTGGAATTTTCATATGTTAGATATTTTCCTATTCTGATATATGAGCACTTGTACTAGTTATTATGGTGATATTATGCTTGATTTTTCATAGTTTCTATTCTAGTTATATGCTTGGTTTTATGATGTGCTCTAGCTATGGTTCTTATTCATGATTTGATAAGTTACTGGTTTGTTGATGAATGCATTGGATAACAAGTGTTGTTGGAGCTATCTTGAGAGGGTATTGAGCCTTCTTGGTGATTTTAAGATGAAGTTCATAAGTTTATGCTCAGATATGCATTCATGACCTGTAGCTTAAATTTTTACTATCTATTTGATGAAATATCTATTTGGTATTAGGCATGTTTAGGTCAAGATATTGCTTAAGTTTTGATTGTTTAACATTGTCATCATCATTATCATGATTTTGGAAAGTTACAAGCAATTCTCGGTAGTGGTTCAGAGGCTAGCCTGAAAAAGTGGCATGTTGGGTCCCTATAATACTAGTGATTACGCCATTACTATTGTAGTTATACCCCTTATTTATATTGTTGTGCCCCTATTACCCCCATACTGTTATTTCTGTGCCCCATAGAATCCCTCTATTGTTATTTTTGTGGCTTTATATTATTATTGTTAGGTCGGCTGGATTATATTGTGACTCCTTAGACTCCTATATATAGAAAGGAGGTTTTGTCATTTGAATCATCCAAGAATTGTTCATTTATGTAATGTAAAGGAGGTTGCCCCCTTGAAAAGGCTGAATTCTAAGGCGCTGATCTATCTTTTCTATCTTTTCTTGAGCTGGTTTCATAACATTTGGTATCAGAGCTTTGGATTCTAGGGTTTCACTGCTCCAAACAGGTCATCGTGGCATTTTCGCTATAACTTCTTTTCTGTGGCGTTTCAGAAGTCGCAAAAAAAACCCATTTGAGAAGAAATTGCGCTGAACCTTGGATTCGAATTTCAGAGCTTTTCGTGCGACATTTTCGGAGATATGATCTGAGGAAGTTGGTATTTTTGCAGACTCCTGAATTACATTCAAAACAGGCGACCTAGGGAAAATTGTCATAACTTTCTCTCCGGGAATCAGATTGAAATTTCATAAGAAGGTACAGAAAGAGGACGGACTTTAGTTTCTTGTGTATCTTTTTCAGAACCAAATATCGAAAATTGCACATGTGCCACTTCATACAACGTTGCTCTTCTGGAAAGGTCTATAATCAAGTCATCTTGGGAGATTGTGCATAACTCTTTCTTAGAGAATCCAATTTGGATCAGACTTGTGGCATTGGAAAAAGGATACAGAGAGATACTATAGGTCACAAATTTAGAACTAGATGATTGGAAAGTATAAAGATACATCAGAGGCAATATCAAGCTCCTACAAAGTGAAAAAAGGTGTGTAGATGTTTTTAAATTTTTGCTTAAGCTTGCTTTGAAAATTTATTTTGAAGGAATTCAAAGGGCATAGTAGAGCATTATTATCGGTAACTGATGCCTCGAGGAAAGAAAATGCAAACACCTAGTAAGGAACCTGAAGGCTCTAGCATGACTCATGAAGAAGAGGAAGAAATGCTACATGATATATAAAAATTACAAGAACATGTGCAACAAATGTCACGCTCACAAAAGTTAACAGAAGCTAAGATAAATGGCGTGGAAGCTAAGATAAATGGCGTGGAAGCTAAGATGAATGGAATGGAAGCTAAGATGGACAATTTGAAGATAGATTTGAACACAAATTTGAAGACAGGCATGGCAGATTTGAAGACAAATTTGACAAATTTTCTACAAGAAATACTTACTAATGGTGAAAAGGTAGTAAAGGAAACTCATGATGAGAACAAAAGAAATGTTAATCATGATTCGATAGATGCTAATGTTGGATCAAAGAATCACCATATTCCAAAAATCGATATGAGGAAGTTTGATGGCAAGGATCCCGCCACATGGATATTATAAATGGAGCAATTCTTCGATCTCAATAATGTGCAAAACGCACAAAAGGTACGTATGGCAACTGTATATTTGGAACCAAATCAGTTTGTATGGTATCAATGGCTTTGTTCTCATAAACAATTTATCACTTGGGAAATTTTTACGGAAGAATTGATAGCACATTATGAGGATACAGAAAGCAACACTTTTTTTAGCCAATTGATAAGTCTCAAACAAAAGGGTTCAATAATGGAGCACATTGAGGAGTTCCAAAAATTGAACATAACGGTAAAAGATATTCCAGAGGGGCATAGGATTGATGTGTTCATAGGGTCTTTAAAGGATAATATCCAACATGATGTTCGCCTTTGGGAACCTGATTCATTAGAGAAGGCATTCAGGTTAGCAAGAAAAATGGAAAGAAAAATTATGGCAACTGGGAAGCATACCACTCACAACTATAAAGACGGAAGTGTTGTTGCCCCTAGTCTTCCACAACCTACAAGGTTGACACCACAACAATTGGAAGCAAAAAGAGCAAAAGGGCTTTGTTACAATTGTGATAGCAAATACACAAAAGGTCATAAGTGTGCTGAGAAGAAATTATTCTACATAGATTGTGAAGAGGAAGAAGAAAAGGAGCAAGAAAGGTAAAAAAAAGAGGATATACTCCAGGAACAAAGCCTAGATGAAGAAAAAATAAATCCGACCATATCTTGTAATGCATTGGCAGGAATTACCACTCCTCAAACCATCAAGATAGAAGGACAAATCAAGAAGAAAAAGGTAATGGTATTGATTGATTCAGGAAGCACCCTCAATTTTATTCATTGTAGGGTAGCAAAATAATTGAATTGCTTCCTATATCCAGTACCAGAGTGTCAAGTGATGATTGCAAATGGAGGAACAATAAATTTCTCTGGAAAGTGCCATAATATCAAGCTATCCATGGGAGAATATGTATTGACTAGCCCAATGCTTTCCATTCCAATGGGAGGTGCCGATGTTGTACTAGGAGTCCAATGGCTACAATCCTTGGGTACAATAGCTTTTAATTTTCAAGAACTTTTCATCAAATTTTCTACGGAAGGAAAGGAAGTTGAATTAAGGGGTATTGCAGGGAAACCAGGAAAGATAATCAGCTCTAATGGCATGACTAAGCTTCTAAAAAAGGAGCAAAGAGGTGTAATTGCACAATTATGTTCGCTAGATGTTTCCACATTGGAATCATCTATTTCTCGAGATCTCCAAAAAGTCCTGAAAAATCATTCCAAGGTATTTGAGACTCCCAAAGGTCTCCCACCTATGCGTGATCATGATCATGCTATTCATCTGATTCCAAGAAGTGTTCCTCCAAACATCAGGCCGTACAGATATCCCTACGTCCAAAAAAGTGAAATTGAACGTATGGTTGCAGAAATGCTCGAGGTTGGTATAATTCAACCGAGTCAAAGTTCTTTCTCAGCTCCAGTAGTATTGGTGCACAAGAAGGATGGATCATGGCGCATGTGTCTGCATTATAGGGAGCTCAACAAGCTCACTATTAAAGATAAGTTCCCCATTCCTGTCATTGATGAATTACTGGATGAATTGCATGGATCAATTTACTTCACCAAGTTGGATCTTCATTCAGGATATCATCAAATCAGAATGAAGATTGAAGACATTCTGAAAACGGAATTTAGAACTCATGAGGGTCATTATGAATTTTCGGTCATGCCTTTTGGCCTTACCAATGCACCTTCAACATTTCAAGGTTTGATGAATTCAATTTTCAAACCATTCCTTAGAAAATTTGTGTTAGTATTTTTTGATGATATACTAATCTACAGCAAGTCTTGGAAGGATCATGTTGAACATGTTGACAGGGTGCTACAACTATTGGAGGAGAAACAATTATATGCAAAAAGATCCAAATGTTTCTTTGGAGTCCACGAGGTGGAATATTTGGGTCATATTGTTTCTCATGAAGGAGTTAAGGTAGACCCTAGCAAAATTAAAGCCATTAAAGAATGGAAAATCCCCACATCCATAAAGCATCTACGAGGATTTCTTGGGTTGACAGGGTATTATCGCAAGTTTGTTAAGAATTATGGGAGAATAGCAACACCTCTAACAACATTATTGAAGAAAGATTCATTTTCATGGACTCTAGAAGCAACAAACGCCTTTGAACATCTTAAAGAGGCAATGTGCCAAGCACCGGTCTTAGCTACATTGGACTTCACAAAAACCTTTATTGTGGAATGTGATGTTTCAGGAAATGGAATTGGTGCTGTTATAATGCAAGATGAAAGACCCATTGCTTTTGAAAGTCGTCCAATCAAGGGAAAGTTTTTAAGCAAAGCTATTTATGAGAAGGAAATGTTGGCAATACTCCATGCACTTAAGAAATGGCGACCCTACCTAATGGGAAGACACTACAAGGTAAAAACAGATCATGATAGCCTTGAATACTTTTTAGAACAAAGATTATCCACTGAAGAGCAACAAAAGTGGGTCACAAAGATGTTGGGTTATGACTTTGAAATTATCTACAAAAAAGGGAAGCAAAATGTGGTGGCAGATGCACTCTCAAGAAAGGATGAGGATGTGGAAGCATTGTTGTGTGCCATTTCTATTATCCAACCAGATTGGATAAACGAAGCAAGGGAGGAATGGAAGAATGACAAAGAAGTGTGGGAACTTATTCCAAAGCTACAACAAGGTTCCATTACTTTTGATACATTTAGCTGGAAAAATGATTCGTTATGGTACAAAGATCGCTTATACCTCTGTAAGAATTCCCAGCTAAAACAAAAGATTCTTATGGAATTGCATATATCACATCCATTTAAAGCCAGTACAGTTTCTACTGCATTTATAGAAACAATTCAAAAGCTACATGGAAACCCAAATATTATTGTAAGTGATAGAGATCCCACTTTCACTGGAAATTTTTGGACAAAATTATTTTCTTGTCTTGGTACTCAGTTAGCTCATAGCTCATCTTATCATCCTCAATCTGATGGGAAAACTGAGATAGTAAACAAATGTTTGGAAGGATATCTTCGTTGCTTTGTATCTGATAAACAGACACAATGGGTCAAACGGTTGCCTCTGGCTGAATGGTGGTATAACACTTCCTTCCATACAGCAACAAAAAATGACCCCATTTATGGCACTTTATGGGTATCAACCACCAACCATCACATCATATTTAAGAGAAAATTCTAAGGTTCAGGCAGTGGAACATCACATCAAACATCAACAACAAGTCCTCCAACTCTTAAAGGATAACCTCGTGTTGGCACAAAATAGAATGAAACAACAAGCAGATCAACATCGTAGTGAAAGAAGTTTTGATGTAGGTGATTGGGTATTCCTACGGCTACAACCATATAAGAAAATTTCCCTAAAGCAAGCTAAGAAGGATAATAAATTATCACCAAAGTATTATGGTACGTACAAGGTGTTGCAAAAGATTGGTACTATGGCATACAAATTGGAGCTTCCTGCAGCTTCTCGATTGCACCCAATGTTCCATGTTTCATGTTTAAAGAAGGTTATAGGCGAAAAGCTCCCAATTCAAACAATATTGCCAGAAATTGACAAGGAAGTAAAAATTATATTGGAACCGGAAGGAGTCACAGAAACAAGAACTCGACAGCTACGAAATCGATCAATTTCAGAGTATCTTATCAAGTGGAAGAACTTATCCGCTAAATATTCCACATGGGAGGATGAGAATTTTATGTAGAAGTATCCAGAACTACTCAAGCGTTGAGGACAACACTTTTTTGAAGGAGAGGGGCATGTTGGGTCCCTATAATACTAGTGATTACCCCATTACTATTGTAGTTATACCCCTTATTTATATTGTTGTGCCCCTATTACCCCCATATTGTTATTTCTGTGCCCCATAGAATCCCTCTATTGTTATTTTTGTGGCTTTATATTATTATTGTTAGGTCGGATGGATTATATTGTGACTCCTTAGACTCCTATATATAGAAAGGAGGTTTTGTCATTTGAATCATCCAAGAATTGTTCATTTATGTAATGTAAAGGAGGTTGCCCCCTCGAAGGGGCTGAATTCTAAGGCGTTGATCTATATTTTCTATCTTTTCTTGAGTTGGTTTCATAACATGGCATAGTTATCGCGATTACATACACAAAACAAAGGAAATTAGGTCACAACCACATGCAGGTAGGTTTATGGGTGCGGTTGGAGCCTTATAACCGCATGCACAATATGTCAGGGGTGTGGTTGGGGAGTAAACATAGTGGAAAAGAATTCCAACTTAGTGATTGATCACCTGGGGTGAATGTTAGGGTCTTGAGTAATTTGTAGTCCCTGAAGAATGTCAATATGTGTTTCACTTTGTAGGCCCCGCTTCCATAACTAAAACTTGGAGGTCAAGTAATATCATAGTGGCACTAAACTCATGTTTACCCTTGAGAGCTTGTAAAAGTGGATAAATGTGGGAGGGGTAGTTATAGGCTGGTACGAGAGCAGTTCCACTCCCTACAACCTTTCCTTTGATACCTAGTTATAGGGTGGTATCAAAGTGGGTTCCATTTTCTTTCAGTGATATCTAATACCACAGGGTGGTATCAGAGCGAGGCCGCAACAATGTACCTCAGGGTAAATGCATATTATTATGCATGAATGTTAATTGTATATGTGTCTACTATGCATGCATTTTGATGGTTATGGTTACCATAATGTTGGAAACCTTTGAGCACTACTGAGAGGGGGGTGAGTCAGTAGCGTGATCTATATATAATTTTTTTCCTTTTAATACTTCAATTGAATCACATATGTAAGCAACAATTCACTAAACATGTGCATCACATAAGCATAACTGAAAACCATAAGAACCTACAAAACAATAAAGATGCACATCACATCAATCACACACGAGACATAAGATTTATGGTGGAAACCCTTTGGGGAGAAAAACCACCCTTGTTGTTGTTGCTCTAAATTTCTATTACGTCAAGAAATTAATATTTTACATAGTTGGATGATTACCATTAGCATGGAGACTCAACCTAATATACAAAATTCCAACACCAATTAGCTTAGAGACTCGATACTACTAATCATCTTGTAGGACTTTTCTCTCTATGGATATCTAAGGACTACCATCTTCTGAAGGCCACCACGATTAGTTGATCCTTTCCTAAGTACCATTAGAATCTCCAAGCACCATTGGATTGAGAAACTTTTTCCTTTTACTGAAGATTCACTATCCATGCTCCTCTCTCATGAGGTCACTGCTCCTCTACCATTATGCAAACCCCCTTTAATGTATTTTCAAGCTAGATCCAAAGACACTATGCTCAACCAGAAATCATCTCTTCGTATATGCTCTCAGCAATAATATCTCATCATCAAATAGAAGATAAACAAGTAAAAATGTGGCCTCATAAGAATTAAATACAATCAGATCCTCACAACAATAATATTTTTTATAATACAAATAACATCATAAGACACATGGCTATGTGCTACATGCATCAACAAATCCTGCAAAACAAGTGTGAGAGGACTGCCAACATATACTCCAACAACATAAAATCTGATCTATATTGAATCATGCTTCATATATGAACATTATTCGGTTGTTATCACTCATGCAATGAAGAATCTAGGCTCTATGCAAGGTATGAAGCATAAAGTCCTTCTCTAATACCTTGTCACTCAAATACAAACATCACCAAATCCATCAACCATCACATAGCTCCAAGATTAAGTATATAAAACCTATAGGGAGAATTTGAGCTCAGGGCTAGAATTAAAGGTGCACAAATTGAACCAAACCTGCATATGTTCTATCCTAAAGACCTCTGACATGGCATCTGACACGTCTATAAATAGATCAAACATGCATCCCAAGTGTCACTACCATGTTGACCTAGAAGGGCCAACAAACATGGTTGCCAAGTGTGAAACAGGTCCCCCACACTCCATTAGACCTTTGAACAAGCTGCAACACATTTGAAGCACCTCTACTACATCAACATCATCATCATGAAGCCATCACATCACTACTACAAATCATTCTCATAGGCATAGACATGAAGACCTAATGAGTACCTAGTTGACAACTCAACCAATGTGCCATCAACCATCTCTAACATATGTAGATCTGATCATCACCTGTAGTAGCCTCCTCTACATATAGAAACATCAACACTCCATCATGACAAGTCCATTAATGCACATGCCAACACATGGAAACTCCTCCAAGAGAATAATGCTACTATCAAGCTCCATCAATGCCAACAGATATTGACACACACCATGGTCCATCAATCTACATCATCATGAGATTGACATAAGTGCATGACCTCTAAAATTGACATCAATTCCAACACTACCATCTCACTGTCAGTACATCAATGCAAACCAAAAGGAACACCAAGTCAACATACATCACACATGCATATGAAAAGTATGACCATGACCATGAATTTTTGACATTAATGTCAACACAACAATGCAAAAAATCTCCCCCTTTGGCATTGATGTCAACCTCATCAACAAGTGAGGCTGAACTCCATCCATCTGAATTCTCTCCAAATTCTCTCCCCCTTTGACATGAATGGAAAAGGGTCAACTCCATATGAATAGGAAGCAAGAATTGAAGCACAAGAACTGGATTAGTACATGTCTACATGGCTAAGATATAATGCATCAAAGAATCATCCATGTATCCATAGAAACATCAAGCAGCATAATACCCAATCACCATTCAAAGCATAATACCAACCAACAACTACTAGCAAAAAGCAACATGTGCCAACATAAGGCAACCATAAGCATCATATTCAACATCATCATAAGATCAACTATGAGAAACACCGAGTAAGCATCGACATGCACATGAGCATCAATACATCACTCCTCCATATAGAAACATCATATGAGGCAACCACATGCACAATATCCCCCATAATTACATAGCAGTAACTCCATAACATATCATCACATGAGGCCAAGAAACCCACTATCATAGCATAGTATGAGTCATAACATGAACACTTCCAAGCATATCATAATGCCAACAATGTATTTTTTAAGTATATATGAACAAATAATTCTCCCCCTAAACACACACCATCTCCAAGCTGTAGAGATACCAATTGTCGCATTGAAATGACTGCTTCCACTGCAAACAATTCTTCCTTTGATAGATAGAAGCACCATACAGATTATAACTCCACATGACCATGAATCATATGACATATAAAATTATAAATACATGATTGTATTAGTGACATAAGACCTTATACATGACTATTACATGACCATAATATGACCTCAGGACTCATGGTTATATTACCAAAATATAGTACAACATAAATACATGGCTCCATTAGAATTTTACATGAATATATAAATTAAATACATGGATGATATAATCATCTCCTATGGACCAATCAAAAACATGATACATCATGACTATTACATCATCATTATCCCATACATGTGGCTGCAAACTTGACCCAATATATGACTTCTCCCAGTTTAACTTTCAAGCTCACACTCTCTTCTTTGAGATTGGCCTCCTTTTCATCATAGATCTACAACAGTTTTTCTCAATATTTGCATGCAGATGGTAGTCTATAAGTCTCAACTCTAAGACTCTTAATAGCATTCTCATCTTCACTAAATGATTCACCCTGATCAAAATCTAAATCATCAAAATTACAACATAGCAAAAAAATCAATAAAATTTATACCTTTGGGTTCAAGATTTTCTGATCTCTTCTCATCATCTGCTCAATCATGTGCACTTGAAGAATGTGACTCTTGTGACTGAGTTTCTTTTTTTTGGAAGCTCTTCTTCTTTTGCTTCTTGTTATTCTTATTCTTAATTCTCTTCTCAATTTCATTTTTGTTGTTGGTGCCCTCTCCAAAAATGGATTCAAGCTTGTCCCACATCTCTTGGGCACGTTTCAAACCCAGTAGTCTCCTCATATCACCATTATGAATATTATCATAGATTATACACCATCCGTGTGCATCATACTACAAAAATTCATCTGGAATTGGATATTTGCCACAAACTTCACGAAATACTTTCCAAATGTTAGATCCACAAGATAAAATCTGATATTTTACATTTTTATGCCATAACTCGTAATTTTCAGTAGTGAGGAAAACCATTCTGAAGAAAAATAAGAAATAAGAAATAAAAATAAATAAATAAAAATGAAAAATAAAAAATAAACAAAAATAAATAAATAAATAAAAATAATAAATAAATAAAATAAATAAATAAAATTTAAAATTTAAAAAAGAATTATATATATATATATATATATATATATATATATATATATATATATATAAATTTTCGCCAACAAACCCTAAACCTAATCTCCAGCGATCAAGCTGAAACCAAGAGCCCCACTCTGATACCAATTATTGGAAACCTTTAAGCACTACTTGGGGGGGTGGGTGAAACAATGGTGTGATCTATATGTAAACTTTTTCCTTTTATTACTTCAATTGAATCACACATATGTTAGCAATAATTCATTAAACATGTGCATCACATAAGTATAATTGAAAATAATAAGTAGATACAAAAGAAATAAACATGAACATCACATCTATCACATATGAAACAAGATTTATGGTGGAAACCCTTCCGAGAAAAAAACCACCCTTGTTGTTGTTGCTCTGCTATGAATTTCTATTATGTGAAGAAATTGATCTTTTACATAGATCGATGACTACCATCAACATGGAGACTCGACCTCATATATAAAATTCTAACACCGGTCGTCTAGGAGACTTGATACTACTGATCAACTTGACAAACTCTATTCTCTATGGATCTCTATGGTCAACCATCCACTGAAGGCCACCATGATTAGTCGATCCTCGCCCAACTACCATTGGGCTATCCCACCACCATTGGATTGAGAAACTTGTTCCTTTCATTGAAGCTTTGTTATCCCTTCTCCTTTCTCATGAAGTCATTGCTCCTCTACCACTATGTGGACCTCCTTTGATATATTTTCAAACTAGATCTAAAGACACTATGCTCAATTAGAAATCATCTCTGCATACATGCTCTCAGTAGCAAGATCTCATCATTAAATACGAGATAAACAAGTAAAATATCGGCCACATAAAAATTGAATATAATTGGATCCTCACAACAATAAGATGCTACATAATACAAATAACATCATAATACACATGGCTATGTGTTACATGCATCAACAACTCTTGCAAAATAAGTGTGAGAGGATAACCAACATATACTCCAACAACATACAAAAACTCTTCCTCAAATAATCTCTACTCCAACAACATCAAATCTGATTTATACTAAATCATGCTTCAAATATGAACATTATTCAGTCATCAAGACTCATGGACAGAAGCATATAGGCTCTACTCAAGCTCCGAAGCATAAACTCCTTCTCTAATACCTTCTCACTCTCATACATGCATCGTCAACTCCATAAACCATCACATAGATCCAAGATCAAGTATATAAAACCTATAGGGCGAATTTGACCTTGGGGCTAGGATCAAAGGTACAGAAATTGGAACAAATCAATCCACTAAGTTCACTACTAGTGCACGAAATTAATTCAGATCATGAGAGGAACTTTTCCAAAAATTCTGTAAGGCTCTGGGAATTTCTAAGCTAATTTGTTTCTGAACAACACATAGAATGTGAAGGAAAATTTGTGAAAACCCTCAGTCACACCCTTGACACCATCTGAACTCGAATAGAGCTACAACTTCTCCCATAGGCTGGCCTCCATATCACTAGAGCATTCTAACCACTCCCATAGTGCTTTGTGCATGCAACTGGGGCTCAGGATCAGTAAAAGCATTGTTTCTTTAGTCCAGAACCTTTTCCACCTGTTTGATCACCTTCCCATACATCTATAATACCCTCCAGACCTCACACATGACCTCTAAGACATCTAAAAATAGATCAAATATTCCTCCCAAGTGTCACTTCCAAGTTGATCTAGAAGGGCCAACAAACAAGGTTGGAAAGTGTGCCAACAAGTCCTCCACTCTCCATCAGATCTCTGAACAAGATGCAACACATTTGAAGCACCTATTCAAGATCAACATAATGATCATGAATCCATCACATGACTACTACAAATCATCCTCATTGGCAGAAACATGAATACCAAATGAGGACCTAGTTGACAACTCAACTAGTGTGGCATCAACCATCTCTAACATATGTAGATCTGATCATCTCTTGTAGAAGCCTCCCCTACTTGTAGTAGCATACCACTCCATCGTGACATGTCCATCAGTGCACATTCCATCACATGCCAACTCCTCCAAGACCATCATGCTAACATCAAGCTCCATCAATTCTAACACATACCGACACATACCATGGTCCATCAATCTACATCATCATGAGGTTGACATAAATGCATGACCTGTAGAGTTGACATCAATGCCAACACCCATTTCATTGTCAATATATCAATTCCAACCAATAGGACCACCAACTCAACATTCATCACACAAGAATATGACATGTATGACGATGATCATGACTTGTTGACATCAATTCCAACACATACATGTGGTCATTATTTCAATTTTGTGTTATCATGCATGATGTTGATATGTTGATGTCATTATGCATCTATATCATGCTAATCTAGATTGATTGTGTAGACAACAAAGCCTTTGCTGAGATACACTAAGGTATGATTTTGATTATATCTATATTTGGTTTATCTAACATGACATGTTTACATGAGATAGAAGATTCAAGATCAGAGATGAAGGGTAGAATGGTGGAATATAATTCACATTAATACCCTTACATGCATGATGTGAATTATATGGAACAGGATGGGTCAAAGTGGAAGCAAGGAGAAGAGTACTCTCTTGATTTAGAAGATACACTGCGAAGTTTGAAGGAAGAGATCAAAATTTGCAAGGCAAATAATAATAGGTTGATTGAGTCACAAGAAAGACTTTCGAAAGCTGAGGAAAATAAAGTAGAGGTTAATGCAGTTATCCTTGAGAGCCTTTTAGATTTGCAGAAGTAGGGAAAAATGGGGATCAGTTATGGATAGGAATAAAAGACAAATGGGGCATATTGAAGCATGTATCATAGAGGACATAGGTTAGACATGGATGACACAGTCAGAGGTGGAATATCTTTGATACAAATGATAGGCAGGCTTACACTCATGGATTTTCTTTCCAACTTTGGTTTTGAGAGATATCATTTCCATTACCGCCAACATTCTTATAGGAGAAGTAAGAAGAAATATTTTCTAGAAGAGTTCAAGAAATCCAAACCTCTTACTTTCGATGGGGATGTAAAGAAATTAGAAAATGAAGAAGCATTGTTGCTTGGGACGAAGAATTTAATATTGCATGATTATTCAGAAAATATTAAAGATAGGATATTATCTTTAGTCTTAAGGAAAAATCAAATATTTGGTGGGAATATGTGAAGCATGCCAAAGGCTTCGGGGTAGAGGAGCTCAGATGGCATGACTTTAAAAGACTCTTCAGGAAGAAGCACTTGTCTGAAAGATATTATGATGGAAAGGCCAAGGAATTCTATGAGTTGAAGATGGTTTCCAAGATAGATGGAGAGTACATAACCAAGTTTCTGTAGCTATTGAGGTATGTTCCCTACCTCAAGGATGAGAAGACAAAGGTCCAAAGGTTCATCAATGGATTTCCATTAGCATTTCAAGATCAGATTGAGTATGATGAACTTCGGTCATTGGAGAAGTTCATTGGGAAGCTAAAGAATTGTTATGAGTAGTCTAAGCGCAAGTCTAAGCCTAAGCAGGATTTGAAAGGTAATGAGAAAACTAAAGGAAAGTGGGCCAAGAAGTGAGGAATACTTTAGGATGTAGGTGACAAGGAGAATGTGGCACCGTGTAAGAAGTTCAATGCAATTGAAAAAGGTTATGGATTTCATCCCAAGGAGTAGAATAAGGATAATGGAAGAAATCCTTTGAGGTGTTGGAGTTGTGATGGAGAGCATCACACTAGTGAGTGCCGATCACACTAGGGTGGCAGGCCTCAAATTTATAGTCCTCATGAGGCACAGGTAGTTGGGGATGTTGGTAAGAGTATTCCTTAGATTTATGTAGCAGTGTATAACATGTAGGGAGCTCATCATGCATCCATTATTGATATGGAAGGTAAGATTTGTGATCAATTTGTTTACATTTTGATTAAATCTGGATCTAATTATAGTTATATCAGTCCTAACCTGGTGGATAAGTGTTTCTTGAATAAAGAAGTGTATTTAGAATCTTCGATGGTGCAATTGGCTACAGGGACCAGGAGAAGAGTTAATCATTGGGTGAGATATTGTGTATTTGAGATAAATGGTATGCCTACAACATGTTTCTATGTGCTTCCTTTGGGTTCATATGGTATGATTTTGAGCATGGAATAATTATTCATTCAAAGGACTAAAGTGGACTACTATGATAAGGCCACTGAGTGCCTTGATGATTATGGGGAAATAGAACTTTGCAGGGAAAGAAGAGGCCCATGTCAGTGAGAATTATTAGAGCTATGCAAGCAAATCATATTTACAAGAAGGGACATGTATTTTTCGTAGTTCATATTTGCAGTGATAGAGGGAAGGAATATGAGGATGGTGAAGTCCTGAAGAGGAATCCTCTTTTCTAAAAACTTCAGGATGTGTGACATGCAGAGATTCCAAAGGTTCCTCATAAAGAGGTGGAATTTTCTATTGAGTTGATACTAGGAAAAAACCAACATCTAAGGCACCTTATATGATGAACACTTCAGAGTTAGGGGAATTGAAGTTACAACTTAAGGAGATGCTTGATAAAGGATATGTAAGACCAAGTGTACCACCTTGCAATGCACTAATATTTTTTGTAAATAATAGGGATTGTATTCTCAGATTGTGCATTGATTACCAATAATTGAATACGGTGACTATCAAGAACAGGTATCCGTTGCCACAAATTGATGATTTGTTTGATCGGTTGAAGGGAACTATAGTGTTTTTCAATATTAATATAATACGAGGATATCATCAGGTGCAGATCAAAGAAAAATACATGTACAAAATTGCATTCCATACATGTTAAGGGCATTATGAGTTTTTGGTGGTTCCATTTGCTCCCCATTTGTTCTTAATAGCGGATAGGGGGGTGGAAGATATTTTTACCAAATGAAGTAGACACGCAGTTAGCATTTACCAATGCTCCAACCATTTTCATGTATTTGATGAACAATGTGTTGCATCCTTACCTGTACAAGTTTGTGATAGTGTTTATTGATGATATATTGATATACTCTAAGAATGAGGAAGGGCATGTAGAGGACCTCGTAGCTATGTTGAGATTGTTGAGAGAGCATCAATAATATGACAAGCTCAACAAGTGTTGTTTCTTTCAATCTCAAATTCACTACTTGGGAGATGTTGTTTCTAATGAAGGGATATTAGTGGACACGAAAAATATTAAATTTATCATGGAGTTTCCAACTCCTAGGAATGTGAATGAGGTAAAATCATTCATGGGACTAGCAGGTTATTACAGGAGGTTTATCAAGAAATTCTCAAGGATTGAATATCCTATAACATTTTTACAGAGGAAAGAGAGGAAGTTGGAATAGACTAAGGAGTCTGCAACTAGTTTTGAGAAGTTGAAGAATTTGCTACAAATTCTCCAGTCTTGAAGATTGTAGATCCTGATAAAGAGTTTGCGGTTTGCGTAGATGCTTGCAAGGAAGGACTTGGTGGATTCCTGATGAAAGAAGTATAGCTGTTATGCTATGAGTCAAGGAAGCTAAATGAGAAAAATTAGAACTATATGACTCATGATCTTGAGTTGGCAGTTATCATTCATGCATTAAAGATGTGGAGACATTATCTTGTTGGTAGGAGGGTCATCTTAATGAGTGATCACAGTGCATTGAGGTACTTGTTTGACCAGCCCAATCTAAATTCCAAATAAGCTAGATGGTTTTCTACCCTCAGTGAGTTTTACATTGAGATTAGGTACATGAAGGGCAAGGAGAATGGGGTTGCAAATGCTCTCAGTAGGAGAGTGTAGGTGAATCATTTTTTAGTTGTGATTTCATATGGGACAACTTTGTAGGAGTAGATCATGCATGCAAGGAAAAATGATGATAGGTACCAATAACTGAAGAAGAGATTGCAATAGTAGGGTAAAGGTGATAGGGATGAGGAGTATCACCTCACGAAAAATTTCTTGATCATATTCAAAAACATGATCTATGTGCTAGATAACAGTGAGCCGAAGAAGCTTATCTTGAAGGAGTTTCATGTCAAGCCATATTCCAGCCACTTGGGGTATCAAAAGACTTTGAAAATAATTAAGAAGTTCTACCATTGGTCGAACTTGAAGAAAGAGGTGGATGAGTTTATTGTAGGATGTTTGGAATGTCAACAGGTGAAAGATGAGTGTAAACACTCAACTGGTCTATTGCAGCCTATTTCAATTCCAGAATGGAAATGGGAAGCCATTTCCATCGACTTCATTACAGGTTTTTCGAGGACAACACAGAAACACGATTCCATCATGGTTATGGTTGATAGGTTGAGTAAGTTAGCTCACTTCATTGCAATGAAGTCTACTAATTCAGCTAGTGAGGTATCACAGATCTTCAATAGGGAGATAGTGAGGGTGCATGGTGTTCCCAAGAAGATCATATCATATAAAGATGCCAAGTTCACTTCTAGGTTTTGGAAGGAATAGTTTATAGGCTTGGGGACATAATTGAATTTCAATACAACTTATTATTCATAGACATATCAGTAGACAAAGAGGGTTAACATGAGTCTTGAGGATATGTTGAGGATGTATGTCATGAATCAACAAAGAAATTGGGAAGAGTATCTTCCATTGGTGGAGTTTTCATATAATAATTGGTATCAGGAATCCTTAAGGATGAGTCCATTTAAGGCTCTTATGTGGCCAGAACTATAATACTTTTATTGAATGGAGTGATCCAATGAACATGGTGCTGATTGGACCAGATATGTTAGCTTAGATAGAGCAAGAGATGCAATTTATTAAGAGGAATTTAAAGGCAACACATGACATGTAGAAGAGTTATGCAGATTAGCATAAAGAACTAAAGGATTTTTAGGTTGGGGAGCATGTGTACTTGCACGTCAAGCCCAAGAGGAGCTCCTTCAGGATTGGGTCATGTACCAAGTTGGAACCTCGGTATTGTGGACTTTTTGAGATCCTTTAGAGGATTGGACTAGTGGCCTACCGACTTGCACTACCACCAATAGTGAAATTCCATGATGTTTTCCATGTTTCATTGCTTAATAGATATTCCCATGATGATGATCATGTGATCGATTGGTCTATATTACATGTGGAATCAGAGGGTGAGTTCTAGTTAGAACCTTACTTCATTTTGCAGCAGAAATATCTCACGATCTAGAACTGAGCAATAGAGAAAGTTAAAGTTCAGTGGAAGCACTTTAGGTCCGATGAAGCTATAACAAAGATAGATGATTAGATGTGGACTTTGTATCCTTCCTTAATTACTAGTTGAGTAGATGTGTTTATATAGATATATATATATATATATATATATATATATATATATATATATATATATATATATATATATATATATGTATATACATATGTGTATTTTAAATATTGCAATGAGTTGTGTTATAAATATCCAATAAGAAGGATGTTGTAAATACTATAATGATCTATCTTATACAACTCTAATAAGTAGCATGGTGTTCATGGCTTCAGGAGTGTGGTATGACGTAAATGTTGCATTGAGGTGTGTCATAAAGCTCCATAGGAAATATGTTTTTCTGGTTATGTGTCATTCAACACTGAGGATGGAGTTCCCCCAAGGGGGAGGGGTTTGTAACATCCCCTGGATGATTTTCCATGTAAAAAAATAAGACCAAGGTCACACTACAAGGAAAACACCTTCTAGCAGATGTTATATAAAAGGTTTTTAGTCTTATAAAATGGGCCAAAGGTGTCAGAAAAACATCTACTACAACATCCATTTGTAATAGAAGATGTTTTAGTGGAGGTTTTAATGGAACTTTATCACAATTAAAAAAATCTAGGCAAGCAGAGGTTTTAGCAGATTTTTTTTGCAGTGTGCTTCATGGAACAAGTAGCACTTGTGTGTTACATACATAAAAGCACTCGGTGACATACATAAATAAAACCATTGAGGCATTGAATGAAAAAAAAAATTGATGCACAACATATACTGCACTGGTGCTTTTATATCAAATAGTCCTGGGGCGTTCTTGTAAGGAATGACACTAGGGTAGGTAAAAAATAATTGTTGTACCAATGCATTTTTTTATACTTGTAGCACCGATGCGTATCATTTGTAAAACTTCCCCAGTGCATTAGTCATACAAAAGTACTGGTACTATTTATATTTTGTAATGTAGTGGGTTGGAAATAATAATTTGTAGCACCACGCTGTTAGTTCTATGAAATCACTGGTGCATTAAGAATTACAATGCACGAGGGTGTTAATCTCAAACAATACTGGTGCTTGAAAAAATAAAAGCCCCAGTGTTGTTTTTCTCTCAAAATGAACTGATCATGCAAAAAAATGTTGTCACGATGATTTTATATAAAATAATGTACAAATGCATTTTTATGTTACAGATGCACCAATCTTCTAAATGAGATTTTCGCTTTTTTGGAAACATCGACGTGTGATAGTGAAACTATTGTAATTTTTAAAATCTGTTATTTATCAAGAAATCGACAAATATCTTATAACAATATTCATATAGGTTAAAATTTTATTAGTGCATTTGTATATGATGTTTTGATTAATTTGCTATATTATCAGATTTCACATCCCTTCGTTATAATATTTAATCATCCATATATTTAATAAACGGTGTAACATTTCACAATGACATTGGATAACACAATAGAATAAACTAAAATCTATTTTATTATATATCAAGAAGAGGATATTTGTCATACAAAATGGGATTTTTATTGGTAACCCCTTGTCTTTCAATTGGGACACTATGCCCATTACATTAAACAAAATGTCTTCTTTTCACAGACAATTATTCCAAAAAATAGAAGTGGTTGCATTGATATCCAAATATATTATCGTTCTTTACTAGAACTACTAACAATGCTCGAGCTACTTCCATGACTTGAGTTATTTGGAGGGATGTTTTGTTGATTACATCAATTGTTTTCATCTTCTTGATCTTGTTCCATCTGTAAACATAAAAATAAAGTGTAAGGAGTGTATCTACATTGGTGAGAATAATAAAAATTGAAATAAATAATGTACCTCAATGTAAATCAAATACCAATGTTCCATATCAAGAAGTGAATCATAAATGGCGCACATGGTTTCAAAACCAAGTCTCATTCCTTATTTCAACAAGCCTTATGCTCGTGTAGTTCCATACTTTGTTTTATACATGTTTTAAACCCCATTATAAATCATATATTTAATGCAAATGATACTTTTGTTATATTAATTATAAACTCAGAGAAGTAGAACAACATAGATATTTACAATTTCCACAACTAATTTTTGATATGCTAACATATACTCACAACCCTTATTTAACCTAATGTCAATCAATTTTTTTGATGGCTCTTATTTGTATGTTAAGACCTATTTGAAGACATTCAAGGATGGTTGTTGTAAAAAAACTCAAAATATACAACCAACCTAGATCCATCTTAACTCTTGATCTATCAAGCGCTGAGAGGGATCAAATCTCTCGATGTGCAAACCTATTTTTTGAGTTAAAAACATTAGGAAAGGTTTGCACATCGAGAGATTTGATCCCTTTCGGTGCTTGATAGATCTGGAGTTAAGATGGATCTAGGATTATTTCAGTCGTGTGCAGCCAAGGAAAATCTATCAAAGATATGATTAATTTTATCAATAATATGTAAATACATTTAATATTAATATAATCATTTTAAATATGCTAAATATGTCTGAGATTAATATGGTGATTTTAATTTTTTCTTAGTTACCTCAATTTGTTGAGATGATAAATATTCTTAATAACTATAATGATGAAAAATGATGAAATAAGATTTTTTAATGCAAAGTGACAATGTAATAGTGTTTAATGATAGAAATTGTGAATAATAAGAATTTGGTCAATTAAAAATAGTCTTCATTGTGATCAATCTCAAACTATTTAGTTCTACTATTCTTATTGTCACCCTTGTTAGTTTTGTCATTTTTTCATATCGATTATATGAAAAGGACAGTTGAAATTGTAAACCATTTAAATCTTTAGCTTGAGCTTTTGTAGTAAACATCATACCTTCTCTCTCTTTCTCTCCAATATTAATAATCTAAATTACTATAACAGAAAAATCAATGTACATTACCAGTAGTTTTGTGTTCTTACACTCTAATCAATGCACATTGTTAATCCAATCACTTTAAAATTAATGTACCATCATACATCCAATTACATCAAATCATAAATCAACATCTACACTGAAATCAAAGCATCGAAAACAAGGAATCAAATAAGATTTGAAAATAACTTCTACACTAAAATCAATGAATCTAATGCAAACAATCAATTAGAAATCAACAACTACACTCAAATCAATGCATCTATTGTAAGTAAGAAAATAGGATTAGAAACCAACATCTACACTGAAATCAATGCATTTAGTGCAAGCAATCAAATAGGTTTATAAATCGCCATATACACTGAAATCAATGCATTTAGAGTAAGAAATCAAATAGGATTAGAAATCACTGTCTACACTAAATCAATGCATTTAGAGCAAGCAATCAAATAGGATTAGAAATCATCTACACTGAAATCAATGCATCTAGTGCAAGCAATCAAATAGGATTAGAAATCACCATCTACGTTGAAATCAATGCATATAGTACAAGAAAAATTCTTCCCTCTCTGACCCCTCCATATATATCTATAGCTCCCTCCATCTCTCCTTATTTCTCTCTCTATATCACCCTCCCAAACACACAAACTTTCTCACTCCATATTTATCAATCTCTTTGTCCCTTCCTCCCTTTCTCCATATCTGTCTTCTTCCCTCTCTTCACCTTCCATCAATATTTCTATCTCCATTTGTCTCTCCATATCACTGCCAAAACATAAAATCTCTTTCTCTAATATATATATATATATATATATATCTATCCCTCCCCCCTATCTCCCTATCTCTCTCTTCCCCTTCTATCCATCTCCCCTACTTCTCTCTCTTTCTTCTTGTTTTCCTCTCTCCCTCTCTCTCTCAATATTCCTTATCACTCTCTCTCTCTCTCTCTCTCTCTCTCTCTCTCTCTCTCTCTCTCTCTCCACCTTTATCTCTCTATGTCTTTCTGCTTACCTCCCTCTCTCTCCCCCTCCAACATTATCGCTCTTTCCCTCCCTCTCTCTACTCTCTCACATCCTCTCTCTTCTTTCCTCTCTCTCCCTTTCTCTCCAACCTCTCTCTATATCTCTCTTCACCCTCCAACTATTTTATTGTATCCCTCCCTCTCTCCTTCTCTCTCCTTCTCTCCCCCCTTCTCTCCATCTCTCCTTATTTGTCTCTTTATTTCGCCCCCAAACATACAAACTCTCTCTCCATCTCTCCCTTATCACTCCCTCTCTCTCTCCACTTCTCACTCTCTATGCTTTTTCTTCTTCCATCCCTCTCTCCCCTACAACTCCATCTCATTATCCCTCCCTCTCCCATCCTCTATTTCTCCCTCTCTCCTCCTCTCTATCAAATCCTCTCTCTCCCTTTCTGAATCCTCTCTCTTCCCCCATCACTCTCCCTCTCTCCAACTATGTTATTATATCCCTCACTCTCTCCTTTTCTCTCCTTCTCTCCTTCTTTATCTCTTTATCTCACCCCTTAACATACCCTCTCTCTCCATATCTCCCTTGTCACTCCTTCTTTCTGTCCAATTCTTACTCTCTATGTATTTCTTCTCCCCTCCCTCTCTCATCCTTTTTCTCTCTCCCTTTTTGTCGTACCTCCCACTCTCTCTCTCTCTCTCTTCCCCTTCTCTCCCTCTCCCTCATTTCTCTCTCTTTCTTCCTGTTGCACTCTCTCCATCTCTCTCCATCTTCCTTATCACTCCCTCTCTCTCCCCCTCCAAATTCATCTCTCTTTCCCTCTCTCTCCACTCTCTCACGTCCTCTCTCTTCCTTACTCTCTCTCTCTATTCACCCTCCACCTCTGTTACTATATCCCTTCCTCTCTCCTTCTCTTCCTTCCTCTCCCTCCCTTTCTTTCCTACCTCCCTCTTTCTCTCTCCAACTATGTTACTATATATCTCCCTCTCTCGTTTTCTCTCATTTTCTCTCCTTCTCTCCACCCTTCTCTCCATCTCTCCTTTGTCTCTTTATCTCACCCCTAAACATACACACTCTCTCTCCATATCTCCCTTGTTACTCCCCCTCTCTGTCCACTATTTACTCTCTATGTATTTCTTCTTTAATCACTCTCTCCCCCTTCAACTCCATATCTATATCCCTCCCTCTCTCCTCCTCTCTCCTCCTCTCTCTCCCTCTCTCTCTCTCTACCCTTCAATCCTCTCACTCACTCCCTCCCTCTCTCTTTCTTCATTCCTCATCTCCCTTCTCCCTTAGTTTATCTCCATCTCTCCCTTGTCACTGCCCCCATCTCTACACCTATATCACTCTATGTCTTTGTTCTTTGCTCCCATATATATCAAGTGTTAATATATATCATGATATATTAATATATATTATAATATAACAAATTTAATATTGTATTAATCCAAAGTTATTAAATTTGATAATATTAATATTTTAATATTAATATTAGGGTTAATAATGTTTTTTTTGCATGGTATTAATAATAATTTGGCCCATGGTAATTGAGCCATAGGCTTGGTATATAATTAGATGTTGATTTCTTATCATATTTGATATATTTTTATTTATTTACCATACCTATTTATACCTCTTTTATAAATATGGTTTTTGGCCCATAGGCTTCACCTATTTTTTATTTTTGGTAAATATAAAGACGTTTATGGAGTAAATATAAAAATAATTTTTATTTATTTACAATACCTTTAGTTTATTAATATTTTTATTTATTTACCATATCTATGAAGTATAAAAAGAGGTTTCATTTATTTACCATACCTCCAATTTATTTATATTTTCATTTATTTACCATAACTCTTTTTTGCCTCTCACTCCAACTATGTTACTCTATCCCTCACTCTCTCCTTTTCTATTCTTCTCTCTAAAATCCTTCTCACACTTCGCACTGTGTGAAAATGCTTCCTCGCAAATAGAATTCCACACTCACTATGCCAAAATTTTTCCTCACAAATAGAATTCCACACTTTTTTTTGTGTTAGATTTATATAGATAGAGAGAGACGTGATTTTTCAGTAAAGCTAACATTAGTTTATATTATATTAAATTTTTAGTAAATATTAAATATATTAAATATTAAACATTACATGTTTACATTTACATTTTTATGTGAGATCTGCCCCCATAAACATTAGTTTACATTTATGTTTAAATTTACGTTTACTTTTCATTTATGTTTAAGTTTTTAAGTGAGATCTACCCTCATACATGTTTATGCTTACATTTATATTTACATTTATGTTTACATTTACGTTTCCATTTTTATGTGAGATCTAACCCTATACTACCTTGTAGAGCGCCTCTCGGCGCAAAAGTGTAAAGGATATTTTTCTTCTATTAATTATAAACTCAGAGAAGTAGAACAACATAGTACTTACAAATTCCACAATGAATTTTTGATATGTCAACATATACTCACAACCCTTATTTGACCTAATGTCAATCAATTTTTCTAATGGTTCTAGGACTTATTTGAAGACATTCAAGGATGGTTGTTGTAAAACAACTTAAAATATACAAAAATGAAACATTGAGTTGTTATAACGAAATATTAACAATTACTCACAAAGTTTGAAATCAACCCTTTTCTTCCTTGTCATCCTATTTTATGTGCTGAATGAGTTCCATCTTGTTTTCTTTTCTGCAAGAAAATACTTTAGAATTAATATTTAATGATAAATCTTTTTTCTATATGTACAAAGTCAATCATGCTTACATACATTTATTGATATGGCTTCTCCGGTGATGCAATTATGTCCATTTGTTTGACCATCTCCTTATACACTTTTTTTGACATTTCTACTCACATGTTTCACATAACAACACATTGATCATTTGAGATTTTGATAATCTTGTTGAAGAAAGTAATAAACTATTTTTATAATGATATATGAAAACTAAATATAACAAAATCGATATTAATAAATAAATGGTTTGTAGTAATATATACGTATATTTCTAGAAAATAATTTTATATAATTAGGAATATTAGATTTTGAATGATTCTTTTTTGTTGTTGTATGTTTTTTCTTTTGCAAGTCTAACATGTCTCGTTGACCATTTCTTTGAAAATTCTTCCCGTAGTTTATATATAATTTAGTCCTTAGAATCATTGGATTGAATTTTTTATTGTAAGTGGAAAGCACATCTATACGTTCATTCCACTGGATCCCTCATAGTTACGTAAAAATATTTCCCCTTTCATGAACCTCTAGCACCACCCTAGATGAGCTAAGGATCAATTCATTGTCATTTACATGTTCTATAATTTATCTTTTCTTAGAATGCCATTGATCTTTTCCTTCTTTGTTGATTCCTGTGGAAAATTAAACATATATGAATTAATAGATTGCCTGAAAGATGTTATCTAATATTCTTAAGTATATTATTAATAAAAATTCAAGAGAAAAAACTCACATTCAATAGTGTTTTTTCATTCACCTAATTCATCATTCTACAATTTTTCTATGAGAATTTTATGATCTTCGGCACTTAGATTAGAAATAATCTTATCGACCTAGTTCATTTTGTGGATCTTCTTGACACACACCAACCAATACATATTAGATAAACTTACATATAGTTAAAAATATTACTTGTGTAAAGAGTTTACAAAGAACTTGGCTTCTCTATTTTTTTTATGTGATGTCATTGTGTTGATCAATACTTTTGTTACTTGAGAGTTTATGAGACATTTTTTTATCAATATACAACATGTACCATTCAATAGAAAATGAGTTAAATATATTTTACAAATAAATCAAGTAACGTTTAGCCCAAGTAATCTCTGATAACGGGTGCGTTTATATGAATCAACACACCGGTCCATTTATAACATTAAATGCACTAGGATTTTAATGTTCAATGTTGTCATGGAAAATGAGCTTTTGAAAATAATTTTAAATTATGATGGTGTGATTTGTAAGGATGAACACACCGCAATGATTTAACGGTTGGAAGAGGCACACTAGTGTATTATATTACATTGACAGCAATGATGAACAAACTGGACAAAATCAAAAGTATTATAATAAACCAATGTGTTGTATAACGTAGGGAGAACTGTGCATTATATTACATATGGCGCACCGTGAAACATATAATCATTTTTAAGAAAAATGGACAGGTCCGACAGGGCTTAGATTTAATTTAATAATTTATTTCCCTACTTTACATGTCAAATGCCATATATATAGTAATTGCATAAACCCAGTAAATCTAAAACACCTAAATTGAAAACCCCTAATTGTGAGGTGGTAGAGGAAGTTAAATCCTAAGTTGAAATTTTGCATGAAAATGTAAGGGTTTAAGGCATACACACACACACACACACAGATATATATTATTTGAATTTTGATTACATATAAATAGGAACAGATATCGTAAAAAAATTACTAGTAAAATATATAGTAAATTTTTTATTATATAGGGTTTTTAATTTTTCTTTTGAATTGTGAATAAATCTACCAGAAATTGTAAAATAAAATTTTTTCTATTGAGAGATTTGAGTGAACCACCATACATTTTAACTTCTGATGTGGATCCAAAATATTTTGTAGCTTCATAGTGCTCCTAGTATGTCTATCTTGAAAATGATCTCTCTTTTGATTAAACCCTTACATAAACAAAATTTAAAATTTTTACTATGCATGATTTTTACTGAGCCACCATAGCTATGTTGTTGCATAGTGCTTCTGGTATGTCTTTCTTGCAAATCAATCTCTTGAAATTTTGGGTTAAATAATGAAATGGTCAATAAATTTTTACTATTTAAAAGGCTTTATGGAATCACAATTTGAAAAGTTAATTGCTACTTGTTTTTTAATTTTAATAAAAGAAAAAAATTGCGCCTTTTTTTTCAATTGCTGCCCACATAGGTGAGTTCGATAGTCAAGCGCACCAATGCATTTATAAAACAAGCGCACTGACATTGTTGGGGTGCCAAAAAATTTCAAGCACTGACATGATACTTTTTTTTTTTAATTTTCGAATTTTTGAAATGTTGTGGTTATTTTTTTTAACACAATGTTACAATTTCTATTTAAAAGCATTGTGCTCTAATTGTTATAAGGGTCATGAGTTGGTTGAATTCATTTTTATATTTTAAAATCCTAAAGTAGGTGCATAGAGGTGTTGTTATTCTTTTTAAATGCATTAGTGCGTTGTTGTAGAAGAGAATTGATATGATAACATATTTTTTTGTTTCAAAATGCTAGAAACTAATGCGGGTATTATTTGAATGCTCAGTGTTGTTATTTTTTTAAATGCATCAATGCACTTTCTTATGATAAGCACACCAATTAGGTTTAAAAGATATCTGAAATTTTATTTTCACATAAATGACATATTAATCTCAAATTATCCTTTAGGATGCATTCACATAAATTACAGTATCTAAAATTTTATTTTCACGGAAATGACATATTAATCTCAAATTATCCTTTAGGATGCATCCACATAAATTACAGTAGTTCATAGTATACATTTTCTTCTTAAAGTCGCCTTGTTCTTGAAAAATGGTTTGAAAACTATATTAAAATTTAGATTGTGGTTATATGGTTGTCGAGATTAATTTTAGATATGCACACAAAATTTTGTTCCTAATTTTGCTCAAATGCAGGGACAAAATATTAGTAATATCAAATGACCAATTCTTCAGATTCTAGCTTGTTCCCTATTGCTGATCAAAATCCTTCATAGATTTCTCCCTTATCTAATTGTTTTTTTTTTTTAAATCATCATCAATTTGAATAAAAATGTATCCAAATTTGTAGGATCCTAATTTAGAATCGAGTTCAGATGTGGGAAATATTCTTCCATTTCAAAAACATCTGAAGCTCTTATCAGGAGCAACATATCTAAAAAAGCTGGTAGATGAAAATGGACAACCTCCTTAACCTGCGAATTGGAACATGGCATCTTCTAGCCACAATCCTAGATCAACAATGGTAATAATTGTTTGGTATAAAGTAATTTCAATAAACCAATTTCATTAACGTGCTTATAATATCATTGATATTATACTAATGACATTCAATATTTTTTGAAATTACCTACCATATTTCGGTGTACCAAACTACAATGGAACCTCAAGAGAAGTCTACATTAATAGCATGAATTGGAGGGGAAGCATATAAAGAATGGTTGAATTAACCACCTATTCAACTCCTACTACATCTAGATTCACCAATTAGGAATGACTCCAAGAATATTATTTATTCATCACAAGTTGGAAATGGAGGAAATCAAGTAGAGGTTGGTATGGATGATTACTTATAGGATACAACTGCCATGGATGCAATGTTGTTAAATGCATTCCATAACGATGAGCTAGGGGATGATGCTCATATCAATGAAACATTATTCGAAACTTTGAAATCTTCTTCCACCACCCCTCTCTTTGGACTTGGAGGCAAGTCAAAGTCTACTCAACTTGGGATAACAATGTTGTTGTACAACATGAAAGTATATTTTGGCATGTCAAATGCATTTTTCTTGAAAATATTGAGGTAATTGATATGAAAGATTAATCAAGTTCCTTATACTTTGTCACACAATAAAATTAAAAAATGGTTGATTTTATGAATGTTAAATGTTGACATTGTACAATTATATTACCCACCAATTGCAGGGTAGTCAAATATAAGGTTCTTCCAAGTGATAACATACTACTGGGTAGCTGTGAAGAGGAAAAGAAATTATTTAAAATGTTGGGAGTTGAGCACATATCATATCATGCATGTGTGAATGATTGTATTGTATATAGAAGATAATATACAGAAAAAGAGGTATATCCTAAATGTGGGCATGACACATACTATAATTGAAAAAAGGGTAAATCATATGGTCCTCCTCATAAGATATTAAGGCACATCCCTATAATCCCAAAGATTCAAAGACTCTTTCATTGCATAGAATTAGCTACGTTGCAGGGATGGCATGCCTCACATTGAAGTGAGTGAGGAGTTATGTAAATCCCAACAAATTCAATAACAATGAAGAATATAGAGGATACATGGCCCAAAAAATTTAAGGATGAAGTACAAAGTCTACGAATCAACATAGCCATGGATGGTGTCAACCCATATTCCCTCCAAAACACTAACTATTCTATTTTGCATGTAGTAGTGATCAATAACAATACCCCCCCATGGTTTTCCGTAAAGAATGAACATCTTATGTTGGCTCTCATAGCCCTTGGTATAAGAAAAGTAAAGATTATGGATGTATATCATGTATCAAGGCCCATCGTAACAGAGAGGAGTTTTACATTGTATGGAATATGTTCTTACACCCTACATGATTATCCAGGATTAAGAGTTTACTCTGGTAAATTACATTCTTATTGATTTGTTTAGTAACAATATTGTTTCACATATTAATTTAATTTACTATAATTGTTTAGATCTTCATGGTTTTTAATGTTTTGACCTGTATATAATAATTCCAAATGACTTGTAACAAAAGGGTATCATGGATGTAAATTTTATTGACCTTCTCTTAAGGCTAGGCAGTTTGACCACCTACAAAAGCGAGTGTATGACTACTCCATGGTATCACTCCCAGAAGAACACGGTTACAGAAGACCAACATCTGCTTTCAATAGTAAACAAGAGAGAACCCAAAGGCTTGCAATAATGACACCAGCTGAATGGCTTGGATCATATGAGAGAGAGAAGGAGAAGGAGTTTGCATAAATGTTCGATTTAAATGGGGAGGATATGTTTGATGATACAGAATTCTTCGACACCTATGTTGAGAAATTTCCCATTGGGATGAAAAGTAAATCTTTATTTTATGAGCTCCCATATTGGGATCATCTTAGACTTTCCCACTTACTAGATTCCATGCATATATTTAAAAATGTTTCATATTCTTTATGGAGTCACATATCATCGAAATAAAATGACATATTGGCTGTTAGGAGAGATCTTATTTCTTCAAAAACTAAAAGGAAACATTGGCCAAGAAAAGGAACTAGAGGAGTGGTTGGTCCCTCTTGGTCTGTCAAAGAAGGTGATGTCCCATGGATTTTAAAGAAAAATTATATTTATTTGGCAAAGGAATTTATAATAAGTGTGAAGGTGCCTTCATTATATGGATCATCACCACGATGTTAGTTCACTGTGGAAGATCATTTGTCGAGGTTCAAATCGAATGACCATTTGAACCTTCTAAGAGTACGTATGTCAAAAACATGATTTTTTTAATTTTTAATTTTTATGTAATGGGATATTTTATAATTAATTTGTGTATAACATACTATTTAATATGCATTGTCATTATTCTCTGCTCATGTGTGGGTGTGTGAACCATGACCTCCCTCAAGACCTAAATGTGCCATATCTAAATTATCTACAATTATACATTGGATCACATCAAAGGCAATTCATATGGATAACATTCTACAATGGCATAAAGATATAGATGAGATTGTTTGTATGTTTTAGAAGGAACTGCCGATGGGTTTCATGGACTTGCAAGTTCATCTTCTAATTCACCTAGTAGACAAGGTTGAATTAGTTGGGGTTCTTTCTTTTCATTGGATGTTCTTCTTGGAGAGGTACATGAATAAATTGAAAGGTTTTGTTCGACAAAGGGAAAAACCCGAGGGGTCTATGATAGAGGGGTATATATTGTATAAGTCTTTCTATTATCCCAGTGAGTACATCAAGCATATTGACAACACACTAGGTGTGATGATTTGGGATGATGAAATGTATGATGAAAAAAGAGAAAGGGAGCTTCTCAAAATGAATGGAAAGAGGCACATGATAAAGAGTAAGTGTGGGAATATCATTTGTTGAGAGGGTTTTTAGACATTTCGGATCAAATGGTGACCTATATTTGCTTAATAGAGCATATTTGAAGAGACTTTTTGTAGGTTCAAGTATATGGATGTATGGATCAATCAATGCTATGGAGCAGTTCTTGAAGTTGTTTGAGCATGGAGAAGGCCTTGTAGGGGTTTTATTATCTTTAGAATTTGACTATAGTAGCTGTTACTTGTAGGGTTCATCTCTTCTATACTTTTATCACTATGTATTGTTGAGGAAAGTTTTATATTTGTCCTACAGTGTGGAATTGAAGTGCTTATATGCCCATGTATGCTCATTTTTAGATGGAGTACATGATATTTGTAGGAGACACCTTGTGTTGCTGATGTTTTCATGACTGACTGTAGATTGGCATGATGTTTATATGAGAGTTCTTTGTAGGAAAATATTTCCTTGAAGGGGAAATAGCCACATGTTTAATCCGAAAAATTTTATGTACTCCTTTTTCCATTGAATATATGGAGTGGTCTAGCTATGTTGGAAGGCCCAAAGAAGTATCCCATGAGAGGTGAACTTCATCAGTATGAGTTATGTGATGTTGTGTTGCTTATGCTTAAGCTTACATGTGAAAACTAACTCATATATTAAAGAGACCTTTTGGAAAACCTTTTTGTGTTAAGACCCATTTTTCCATGCAAAGCATTGGAGAAGGATATTTGTTTTTAGGAAGAGGAAATTGACCTCCTCCTCCATTTTCATATCACTATATGTTTTCTTCTTTTATTATAAACATAAATTTCTTACAATCTTGTACTAGAACAGACTCATACTAGTATGCACACACCCACTTGTAGAAGGCTACAACATTCTCGTATTCTCCAGCTTCTACTAGAAGGGAGATACAACCCCCTTATCCTCGGTTCTTTGTAGATCACTTTTTAGAATATTTCAAGCTAGATCCATTCAAAATATGAGATAGAAATACTAAAATAAACATTGTATCAAGTCACTAAACCAACTGTATCACCAAATCAAATATTAAAATAACTTATTCAAACAACTAGACCAACTTGTATCACTCTATACCCATTCATCAAAATACTAGGCTACATAATGTTTATCACAGAAACCAGATCCTATCACTACAAACCTTGATTAAGGACATGTCAGAATATATACAGAATTGTTTAGAAGCATACCCATGTATATGCATTCTTTCCCTTAGGATGACCTATGCACATATCTCTAAGCACAGAAATCTAAATCTAAATTACTACACTACTAAAACAATCACTGAAACACATACTGACGCCATCACATAGCAACATTATTACTATTCATTAGTTGAACCCATCCAGCACTATTAAACATAGATTATCATGAAACACTTCATTGAAAGACAACAAAAATCATAACAAAACAAATCAATCATTAGCATCATCTCATACTACAAAACCCTAACAAACGTACACGACCATTATAAATCATTTCCATGTATGTACAAGCCTTTCATACTTGACACCTGTGTAAAAATTTGTCCATATTGTAAAATATATACATGACTACCCAAAAGAAGGTTCATGTATGTAGGTGACCTTTCTGAAGCAAACCTGTGTACAAATATGTAATTACTGAGTCAAACCTTTGCTGCACAGCAAAACACCTATCAAAACCAAATCTCAGCATACACCATAATAGATACACATCACAACATCATCATCATAGATCTATCAAACCATAAGAAGGTTATTCAATATATAGTCCATTCGGGTTTAATAGATATGATCCGTCATCATACTCCTTGGTGCACACCTATTTCAGATCAAACCAAGCATCAATAACCCAATACTTGCACACATAACACTTTGTTCTCCATCTCCTTATATAGCTTAGGCCTTGGCCAATAAGGCTTGGGTCAAAACCTTAGTAATGTAGATGGTATTCTTTGACAAGATCAAATATATGTTTCCGTGCTCATTACTCTGGGCCCATACCATAGTAAATACCCCTTGTATTTAGAATACCATGGTACAGAAACTATACATGACATGTTCTTACCATACCCTCATATGCACATGACCTTTTTTCATAGGACCCACGTATACTTCTTAAAACATCACCTTTATCCTTCCTTTGTCTCTGAACTAATATTCCTTTGTCCAATCTCTCTGTTACATATGTACTACCCTATATGCTCATTCGACTACCATCATGTTGACATCTTTATCAAGTAAGTTTCCATCAAGTATAACAAATTAGTCATAATTCCAACAATCTCCCCTTTTAGAGTTGATGGAAACTAGTTTGGTGTTTGGTCACCACCACATGTTGATACATGTAACCACATCTATATATATACCAAGCTTCTGTCGCAAACACCAATCTTCTCCCCCCATTTGACATCAAGGGAAAAGGGATGACCAATGATGAATCAAGGTTTCTCCCCCCCTTTGATATCAAGGGAAAAGGGATGACCAATGCTGAATGAAGGCTTCTCTCCCTTTGTTGACATGAATGTGAATATGAACACTAAATATTGACCATGCTACCCCTGAACACATGATGAATCTTATGAAGATATACAAAGAAGTACATGACCCTATGACTCAAATAGAAATGAAATTTCCTATTACCAATGACTCATGCTTACATTGATCACACAACAAAATGGAGTTATATATTTGACACAACATTACATCACATGCCCAAAATGATGGGATTACATGACTTGACACCAATAGTCCCTACATGACTAAATTTTACAATGATTTATAACATAGGTATTTACATGAACTTTACATTAAGAGATAGATATTAAATTTATAACCAGGACCAAAGGCCTTAATAAGACTATCATAGTCATCAGAATTCATCATATACCATATAATATCTATACAATAATAATATGGCAACAACAACATGAACATAATTATGCAAAGGAAAGATGAAGAAGTCATAAGGCCTACAATGCACTAGTAGAAGTGTAGTAAGTGCTCCCCCTAAATCGGTTCCATATGTTCACTGTCAGGTGTGATCACACCCTATTCAACTATCAATAATGTCATCAAAGTAACTTGATCAAGCAATAAAGCACCAATGACATATTTTACCAACCATCATAATAAATCATCACTTAAACAATTATTTGGTCAAAAAAAGAATGTAACAAGTCAAGATCAGAAGCATAGGGCAAAAGAACTACTAACTTAAATATACCAACACCTCTCCTTAAGTTTTTCTGTAGTTTCTTCTTCATAGGGAAGCATACACTACTATCAAATACAAAACTTGCGTATATACGCGAATTTCCATCATGTAATCTGCGTATAGAAAGTAAACTATAGTAATTTCAGACTCAACTCCCCCTGAACATGAAGGATCTATCAGAATAATTAACAAAGTGATGAGGCAAAGACTACTCATAGCTTATGCCTGACATATTCAAAGGAATCACGTGGAGGTGGTTTAGTAAATATGTCTGCAACTTGTTCCTTTGAGGGAACATATTCTAGTTTTACCTTTTGTTGAATCACTTGTTCTCTCAGACAGTGATATTTGATTGGAATATGCTTGGTTGTTGAGCACATGACAAGATTTTTAGAAATACTTGTGGCACTAGTATTATCACACAAAATAGTTATAGGTTGAGGACTAGTGATTTGAATATCTTGTAATGTTTGTATCATCTATAGAAGTTGAGTACAACAAGATGCAACATCAACATATTCTACCCCAGTATTAGATAAAGTAATGGAGCTTAGTTTTTTGCTGAACCATGAAGCGAGGTCCCAAATAGAATGCTCCTCCACTAGTACTTTTTTTATCATCAATATTACCATCCCAATTTGCATTTGTGTAAGCATGAAGAGAAAAATCTGCATCTTTTGGATACCATAAACCATAATCTTGAGTTCCTTGTAAGTATTTTAATATTCTCTTGGCTGCATGGAGATGGGTTTATTTAGGATTTGCTTAAAACCATCCAATAATCTGAACTACATGCATGATGTTTGGTTTTGTGCCTATAAGGTAGAGCAATCTCACAATCATAGATCCATATTCTGGTTGATCTATTGAGGGAGAATCATCATGTGAATTGAGGTTAGAATATGTCAACATTGGTGTGGATACAGGCTTGCAGTCTTCCATTCCATATTTCTTCAAAATCCGTTTGAGGTACTTAGTTTGCGAGAGAAAGATACCATTATTTTCTTGCTGTACTTGAAGACCAAGAAAGTATGTTAGTTCACCAAGTAAGGGAATTTCAAATTCTTGCTTCATAACTGAAGAAAATATTTGACTCATAGATTCTTAATTTCTTCCAAATATGATGTCATCTACATAAAAAACAACTATCAAAAGTTTACCATCATCCATGTTTGTATATAGATTGCTATCTGCAGACACATTAGTGAAACCTTGTTGTTAAAGATACTTGTCAAGGTGACAATACCATGCACAAGGAGCTTGTTTCATCCCATATCATTATTTCTTGAGTTTGCAAACAAGGTTTTTATCATTTCCTAGAATGAACCCTTCATGTTGTTCAATATAAACTTCTTCTTCTAGGTCCTAATTCAGAAATGCAGATTTAGCATCCATTTGATATACTTTAAAGTTATGAAAGCTTGAAAATGCAAGGAACATTCTCATCGCTTCAAGTATGGATAAAGGTGAAAATGTTTCTTCAAATTATATTCCTTCTTTTTGCACATAGCCTTTTTAGACACGTCTTTCTTTGTTTATAATTACCTCTCCATTTTCATTTAGTTTGTTTTTGAATAGCCATTTTCTCCGAAAAACATTTTTATCATGAGGTCTTGATACTAATTCCCATGTATGGTTATTTTCTATTTGGTCAAGTTCTTCATCCATAGCCTTAATCCAACATTCATATTTTCTAGATTGATTTACATTTTGTGGTTCAGTTGTGGATAGTAAGGCTAAACAACTAGAAGTTCCAACAAGGGTTATTCTAGTTTTTACTCCAACATCCTTATCACCTATAATTTGAGATTCTAGATGATTTTTATGAACATACCTTGATGGAGTATTGTTAGATGCTTCTCCACTATCAATTCATTCTTCTTATGTTTCATTGATTCCATTTCCTACATATTTTTGGATTGTTGTAGGAATATGTTTGTCATCTACTAGTGCTTCCTTTTTTGTACCTGTGGATGCTTCATCAATCACAACATTGATAAATTCAACAATATTTAGAAGTATTTTATTGTAGAATTTATATCCTTTGCTTCTAGAGGACGATCCAAGGATAATTCCTTCATCAACTCTAGCTTCAAAATTTCCATGTTTATCATCATTATTTTTTATGTAACATTTTCTTCCAAACACTCTATAATGCTTGACAGTTGGAGGCTTACCAAACCATAGTTCATGACGAGTTTTTTCATTGTTTACCTTAATATAATCTTTGTTAAGGATATTTATTTTTGTATGTGTTGCTGCCCCCGATAAGGTATGTGGTGTTACAGACTCATCAAGCATGGCATGTACCATTTGTTGGATTGCTTTGTTAATTCTTTCTTCCACTCCATTTTGTTGACGAGTTTTAGCTATTGAAAAATGGCTCTTGATTCCATGTTGTTCACAAAATTCGAAAAACTCATATGATATAAATTCTTCTCCTCTATCAGATCTAAGAAATTTGATTTTCAAATCTAACCTATTCTCTACTAGATCTTTGAAGACTTTAAATTTATCAAATGCTTCATCTTTATGCTTTAATAAGCCAATCCAACACATTCGCGTAAAATCATCAATGAATAATATGAAGTATTTTTCTACTCGAGCAGACTTCTTTCTCACAGGACCACACAAATTAGTATGAATAAGTTCAAGTGGCTTACTTGAAGTACCTTATTTGGCATTAAACTACACCCTGTTTTACTTACCTAATTGACATGATTTTCATATGGTATTTTCTAGTAGAGACATGTTAGGAAAGTCACAATCTGCTCCCATTCTATTTGAATTAATTAATTAACTGAAGCTTATATGTCCCAATATTTTGTGTTAGAGCCAACTTTCTTCTGATTTTCTCAAGTAATAATGTTCTAGACCGCCTTCCAAGACATAGACATTACCTGGAGTTATTGTTCCCTTTATTATGATCTTACCTATATCAATATTCCGTACCACACAACTCTTTGATCTAAAAACAACCTCATTCCTTTGATAACACATCTGACTAACACTCAAAAAGTTAAGTTTTAGTCCATCAACAAACAAAACATTTCTAGCTTTAACCTTTTCTTTCAGAAAAAACAATTCATTTTCCTTTGATAGCAGCAGGTGAATTATTTCCAAAGGTTACATTATTTTCTTTCTTTATTTCATTAAAGGACATAAACTTATCATTATCACCTACAATATGTTTTAAACATCCATTGTCAATGTACCACATATTTTCATGATCTCCTACATATAAATCTAAAACACAATTCTTAGATTCTGTGATTTTCTTTTTCCATACCTTAGATGTTGTTGATATTTGTACATTCTGAAGAGTTGATCACATTCTTCTTCTGCATTAAGTTTCTCTATGCCCAAAGTTATTAGAAAAGGAAATTTCAATTCCAACTTGAAGAGGTGAGAAGGTATTTTAAGACCATTTCTTTAATTCAATCTCATCCTTTTCTTTCTTGCTTCTCTAGTCATGATAGTTTTATAAGAAACACACTGAGCAACCTTATGACCAAAATTATTGCAAGTGAAGCATTTACCATTAAAGTAAAAGTTACTAGGAGTGTAGTACCTTATTTTGTATCTCTCCCTTTGATTGTGGTAAGGGTGATTCACCTGAGAAAAAATTGATCCCTTACTCTTTTGCTGAGAGTTGGGATTTTGTTGACTTCTTCCTTTTATTGCATTGGCATAGCTTTGTGTACTTGTTTCAAAAGATTTTACAGTATTTGATGATTCTCCGCTATATCCTAGACCTATTTTTATAAGAGGAGAGTCTTTTACTTTCATGATTTCTTCTAAGGTCTTAGATCATTTAGAAATCTAAGGTTTATACTTTTTCCTTTCTCAAATTCCTTCCTTAGACTTACTATTTCTAGTTCTAACTTTTCATTATGCCTCTGTTTTTCTATGATTTGTTTCTTTAGAGCTTCCTCTACTAATTTGGCTTCTTCTAAACAAATTTTAAGTTGATTTATTTCTCCAATAATATTATTTTTTTCTTCTAGGACATCCATAAAAACATCATCAAACTCATCAATAAATTTATCTTCAAATGGAATAAGTAATTGATATTCTTGATCAAACTCACCTTCTTTGCCATTTGAAATACCATCACTATCTTCATGTGTGTAAAAGCTTCTCTTGTTTTTGAAACTTCCTCTAAAATTAAGTTTTGTTGAATTCTTCCCTTTCACATGGTTTTATTTATAAGGGAATTTAGCAGCATAGTGAGCAAATCTTCCACAAGTAAAACATTTGAAAGGAAGCTTACCTCTAAATCTTCTGGTACCTACTTGGAGTTTCTTTATGAAATTTGGCTCCTCTTCGTATGATACATACCCTGATTCCTTGGGCTCCTCCTTTTCCTTTCCTTTAGAAGTAGCTTTGAATGCAGCTTCTCTAATATTTTAGGGACCCCTTTTCTCATTTCATAAGCTGTTAAAATCCCATGAAGCTATTCAATAGTAAGGTTCTTCAAATCCTACATTTCTTCAATGGAAGAGACTTTTGAATCAAATTTTGGGGTTAGAGATCTTAATATTTTCTCAACTAGTGATGATTATTTTACTTTGCCACCAATATTTCTCATTGAATTAACGATCTCATCAATCCTAAGAAAGAAACTTGCAATACTTTCATCATTATGCATTCTAAGAGTTTCATATCGAGTTCTAGGTTTTTGAAGTTTGACACTCTTTACCTTGGTAACGCCTTCATAAATTTGGATTATCTTGTCCAATAGATCCTTTGTAGTATTCAACTGCATGACTTTGACAAATTATGATTCATCCAAGCTTCCCAACACAACATTCACAACCTTTGAATTGGTCTCATATTTTGTCTTTTATGCTTCATCTGTGGGAATGGAGGATGGATACTGATAGCCTCCTTCAATGACTCCCCAAACATCTGCTCCAAGTGACTATAGGTAAGATATTTTTCTAAATTTCAAAAAAAGTAGATTGGATCCATTGAACAATGATGGCCTGATAGATGCTACTCCCTCTTGGTTGCTCATCTTGATGAATCTTCCTTCAAGAAATCAAGCTTCTTATGAAGGACTTTCTCTAATACAGTTGTTAAGGAAAATACTAAGTTGGGGGGGGGGGGGTGAATTGGTATTTTTAAACTACTTAACCTTTTTCTTTTCCCATTCAAATTTATGTATGCTACTATTACGAAGTAAACCTGTGTATGTATGCAAATGTGATGGAGACAAGTAGTGTATATCCAGTTAACTAACTTTTCAATTAATTCATCATTTGTTTAACTTGAAGCAATGTATCAGTACTTTATTAGACATTAATTAAACAATAACAATATGTAGTAAGAATAGAATAAACAATCACACATAAGCAACACATCAACAATCATGAACACTAGGATTTTTAGTGGAAAACTAATGTGGGAGAAAACCACCACTACTATTGCCTCTGTCTTCTTCTTTTATTATAAAGAGAAATTTCTTACAATTTTATACTAGCCCAGACTCATACCAATACATAGACACCCACCTATAGAAGGCTACACAGTTCTCTCATTCTCCAGTTTCTACTGGAAGGGAGCTACAACCCCCTTATCCTTAACTCTTTGTGGATCACTTTTCATAATATTTCAAACTGGATCCATTCCAAATATTAGATATAAATACTAAAATCAACAATGTATCAATTCACTGAACCAAATATATCACCAAATCGAATATTGAAATAACTTATTCAAACAACCAAACCAACTTATATCACTGTATACTCATTCATAAAAATACCATACTACACACTATTCATTAAAGAAACCAGATCATGTCACTGTAAACCTTGATTAAGCACATGTCGTAATATATACACTAGTGTTCAGAAGCATTCCCATGTATATATGCACTTTCCCTTAGGATGACCTACGTACAGATCTCAAAACACATAAATTTGAATTTGAATTACTACACTACTAAAATAATCACTGAAACAGATACTGACCCCATCACAGATCTCTGAACCATATACAGATCGTCACATAGCATCTTCATTACTAGTCATCAGTTCAACCCAACCAACACTGTTAAACATAGTTTATCATGAAAGACTTCATCGACAAACAACAACAATCATAATAAAAAATAAATCAATTATTATCATCAGCCCATACTGTAAAACCCTAGAAGATGTACACAACCAGTATAAATAATTTCCACATATGTATGTGCCTTTCATACATGACACCTATGTACATATTTTTCCATACTACAGAATATATACACGAATACCCAGAAGCAAATTCGTGTATGTACGTGACATTCCTAAAGCAAACCTGCGTACAAATATGTAATTAATGAGTCAAACCTTCGGTGCAGAATCTAACACCTATCAAACCCAAATCTCAGCATACACCATAATAGATAGACATCATAACATCATCATCACAGATCTATCAAACTGTAAGTAGATTATTCAATATGTATTCATTTCAGATACAATATATCTGAACCATCATCATACTCATTGGTGCACACCTATTTCAGATCAAACCAATCATCAATAAACCAATACATGCACACATAACACTTTGATCTCAATCTCATTATATAGTTTAGGCCTTTGCCAATATCTTGGGTCAAACGTTTAGTAATGTCGATGGTATTACTTTTTGGGATTAAATATCCATTGATGTGCTCATTACTACGGGCCAATATCATGGTAAATACCTCCGGTATTTAGAAAAGCATGGTACAGAAATTGTACACGACTTGTATTTACCATACCTGCGTATGTATGCAACCTTTTTTCACAGGACCCATGTATACTTCTTAAAGCATCACCTTTATCCTTCCTCTATCTCTAAACTAATATTCCTTTGTCCAATTTCTTTGTCACATTTGTACTGGCATGTATACTCATTCTACTACCATCATCTTGACATCTTTATCGATTAGGTTTCCATCAAGGAAAACACATTAGTCATAATTCCAACATGTTGGTTTGATTTCATTAGGGAATTCAAAAATTGAAGCCATCAACAGATTCATTATTTACAATATGGAAGCGACACAACCATGGGTCACATTGTACAAAGAGAAGAGGAGGAAATTGGGTAGTGATAGGAAACAATTAAAATGGTTGAATGGTAGAAATGTGCCTTATCTTGATCATTTAAAAGAAATTGTGCCAATGACATGCCCTAACAGTTGGGTTGTTGATCAAGTCATAGAGAAATATGATGCATTTAGTTGTTACATGCATGTTGAAGAGGATGTGCTAAACATAGGGATTGGGTGCAACAAATCGGTGATTATATTATCTGCAACTTTGAATTGTAAAATCTATATATATTTTATATTTTTAACTATGCTTGGGTCATATGACACATGACACTGTGATTTTTTCACTTTTTTATAGGTGCATTTGTTCCCATCTATCTCGGAATATGGAGATAATTTTTTCACGGATGATGTCAATGATAGATGCACGCCACAAAACTGTGGAGTGGAAGTTGAGTTCAACCAATCTAGTCACGTTAGCCACAACGACCAAAACCTAATGCATGGGACATTAGGCTACATTGGAAAGATACAAGAGATCATTCAAGTGGACTTCTCTTTGTGGTGGGACACCTTTGATCAAAATAATGTAAACGAAGATCGTGATAGTGGTCTAATATCTATAAACTCTATAAATATGTTGTATGAAGCCAGGGAGCCTTAGTTTATCCAAAACATTGCAACTAGGTGTTTTTTTACCCAGATGTGTTGGATAGGGATTGGTGGTTCGTATTAATACATGACCCTAGGTCAAAACATATTTTTGAGAACAAAAGTGTTATCATGTAAAGTGGGGAAGATAATGTGGGTGATGACAATGGAGAGTGATATTTACTTCTATTATCTCATCATTTATTCTATTATTTTATGGTTTTTATTTTATTCTATTATTTTATGCCAACATGTTGGTTTAATTTCATTAGGGAATTCAAAAATTGAAGCCATCAACAAATTCATTATTTACAATATGGAAGCGACACAACCATGGGTCACATTGTACAAGGAGAAGAGGAGGAAATTGAGCAGTGATAGGAAACAATTCAAATGGTTGAATGGTAGAAGTGTGCCTTATCTTGATGATTTAAAACTGTGCTAATGACATGCCCTAATAGTTGGGTTGTTGATCAAGTCATAGAGAAATACGATGCATTTAGTTGTTACATGTGTGCTGAAGAGGATGTGCTAAACATAGGGATTAGGTGCAACAAATCGGTAATTATATTATCTGCAACTTTGAATTGTGAAATCTATATATATTTTATATTTTTAATTATGCTTGGGTTATATGACACATGACACTATTATTTTTTCACCTTTTTATAGGTGCATTTGTTCCCATCTGTGTGGGCATATGGAGATAATTTTTTCACGGAGGATGTTGATGATGGATGCATGCCACAAAACTGTGGAGTGGAAGTTGAGTTTGACCAATCTAGTTGCATTAGCCACCGTGATCAAAACCTAATGCATGGGACATTAGGCTACATTAGAAAGATACAAGACATCATTCGAGTGGACTTCTCTTTGTGGTGGGACACCTTTGATTGAAATAATGTAAAGGAAGATTGCAATAGTGGTCTAATATCTATAAACTCTATAAATATTTTGTATGAAGCCAAGGAACCTTAGTTTTTCCAAAACACTGCAGCTAGGTGTTTTTTTACCCAGATGTGTTCGATAGGGATTAGTGGTTTGTATTAATAAATGACCCTAGGTCGAAACATATTTTGAGAACAACATTGTTATCATGCAAAGTGGGGAAGATAATGTGGGTGATGAAAATGGAGAGTGATATGTACTTCTACTATTTCACCATTTATTCTATTGTTTTATGATTTTGTTTTATTCTATTGTTTTATGAAAACATGTTGTTGTGATTTCATTAGGGAATTTAAAAGTTGAAGCCATCAAAAAATTCATTATTTACAATATGGTAGTGACACAACCATGGGTCACATTCTACAAAGAGAAGAGGAGGAAATTGGGCAGTGATAGGAAACAATGCAAATGGTTGAATGGTAGAAGTGTGCCTTATCTTGATCATTTAAAAGAAATTGTTCCAATGACATGCGCTAACAGTTGGGTTGTTGATCATGTCATAGAGAAATATGATGCATTTAGTTGTTACATGTGTGCTAAAGAGGATGTGATAAACATAGGGATTGGGTGGAACAAGTCAGTAATTATATTATCTACAACATTGAATTGTAAAATCTATGACACATGACAGTAATTTTTTCACTTTTTTATAGGTGCATTTTTTCCCATCTATGTGGGCATATGGACATAATTTTTTCACAGAGGATGTCGATGATGGATGCATGCCACAAAACTGTGGATTGGAAGTTGAGTTCGACCAATCTAGTCACCTTAGCCACCACAATCAAAACCTAATGCATGGGACATTAGGCTACATTAGAAAGATACAAGAGATCATTCAAGTGCACTTCTCTTTTTGGTGGGACACTGTTGATTGAAATAATGTAAAGGAAGATCACGATAGTGGTCTAATATCTATAAAATCTAAAAATATGTTGTATGAAGCCACGGAGCCTTAGTTTTCCCAAACACTGCAACTAGGTGTTTTTTTACCCAGATGTGTTGGATTGGGATTAGTGGTTCGTATTAATACATGAACCTAGGTTGAAACATATTTCCGAGAACAACAGTGTTATCATGCAAAGTGGGGAAGATAATGTGGGTGATGACAATGGAGAGTTATGTGTAATTCTATTATTTCAACATTTATTCTATTGTCTTATGATTTTATTTTATTTATTTCACTAATTATATTGTTTTTTTATTCATCTTGTTGGAATTTTATAATATAATTGGTAAGATTCACAAACGTTTTCAATGGTAATAATAAGTGATGTGGCTACATAATAAGGTGTTGTGTGTGATATATTATTAAAATCTATCCTACCCAGAATGATTATTGAAGTTCACGAGCCCAGGCCATATACATCATGTCATTGAAAGTCATGGGCCTAAGCCATATACATCATGTCACTGGTTTGAAGGACATCAAATGTATGATGCGATGATGGCATGAAAGAACACCTACAAGTTTTCACATTGTTTGGTGTGTGACTGATAAGACCCATGAAACCCTAATCTGATATCTTTTGTCCATATGACTACCTTCATATTTAAATCTTATTTTACCATTTGAACTAGTAGTGTTTAACAAAGTACAAAATTTTCACAGTTCCATTTTTGAAATCCATGGAGCCATGTTGTTTTGTAGTAGGGACCTCTAAGATCTAGATAAGAAACCTGGAGTGTGTATTGTAAGAAAAGATTAGGTGTTATCCCTCTGTCTCGCCTCCCATGGTCAAACCATATTGTATGGGTTTGACATTTTCTCCTGCTCTTGCTATTTCTCCCTCGTTGACATCTCCACTACATGATTGACATATAAAATACATCCACCTCATACATAAAATACAATTTTTTTATTAAATGAAAAATATATTTAAAAAATGGAAACATAACTTTCAATTAAAAGAAAAAAATAAAACATACGTGCACCAAAAAACAACCATGTACTGGAGCCGGTGTGCTTTCAAACACAACTACACCATCAACTGTGCACACATACGTATTACACACTTTTGTTGGTTCACAAATTTAAATTTCCATAGCGGTGCATAACACTTATGCACTACGACACATGTATATCCTTTTCACCCTGGTGCGAGACTAACATATCAAGCACACTGAATTTGTGATGGTGATTAAGAGACATTTTTTTGACTTTAAAATAGACTTGGTGATGCATTTTTCATTTCTATTTGGATTATGTAAAATAAATATCTATTTTTATGTATTTATAAGTAAATTATTTAAAGTAGACATGGGTTTATTACTGTGAACATGATGTAATATCAGCTAGAAGAAATGTGGAAACATGAATTTTAGTGACTATCTCGTGATAAGTTAAATGTCGAAGACATAATATTTTTTGAGTTATTCATTCAGAAATAATCAAATTTATTATTTGTCAAAAGTTTAAATCTAATATAATATCATTTTTGTATTTTTAATTCATATTTATTATTAAAAAGAGTTAAAATTAAACCAGTATAATAGAAAATAAAGAACCAAAATAGCACCAAAATGTTATATCTTTATTAGTAGAAAAAGGTTCATGTTATATCTTTATTAGTAGAAAAAGGTTCACTTTCTTTTTTAAGGGACAACTTTGAATAGAGAAAATCCCCAAGTAGAAGTAGCTTCACAAGCCTTATTTTAAATTTCATGATCCTCATCTTTAGAGAGAGAAAATTTTAATTTAAATTGGTAAGAGTTGCTATAAATATTATATTTAAATTGCTTGAAAATCTCATAACCTTAATAATAAATTAAATTTTATAAAAATAGTTTTTTTTTAAGTTATATTAAATCTAAATTATTTATAAAAAATTGTGACTTAAGTTTTTTAAATTTAACAATAGATTGAATTTTATAAACCAATATTGAATTGGTTAAATTGTATTTTTGTTTAATTTATTATTATTAATATTTTATATTGAAAATTGAATGGGCTACACATTTTCGTCTTATTAATAACTAACTAAATTATTTTACCTTTAATTATTTTTTCTTGTGAGTATTGAAATATTTCACTAATTAAGTTAGACTGAATATGAATGAACTATCTAAGAAACAGAAAAATGTTTAACATAATTTTACAATCATAGTTTGAACCATATTAAACTTTGTAATTTATAAAATTATCTTTGCGTTTTTTTGAAGTAAGTCGTTTTGCATGCAATTTCGTATATAAAAGTTTGATATAAGTTCACCAATACATAACCTATAATAAATATTATTTCATAAAAATAAACATTATGATGATAACCATCTAACAAACATAAACATCATGTAAGATACACATTCAAATTCACTACCATCATCTAATTATATACACCTCAAGCACATATAAACAACATTAGCTAGAACACAAATCTAATAATCTAACAAGGCATCATCATCGTGATCACATCCAACAAAACACAAACATTGCAATCAAACATCATCACCACGCACATTTCTTGATCCTCATCTTTAGAGAGAGAAATTTTTTATTTTAAATTGGTAAGAGTTGTTATAAATATTAAATTTAAATTGTTTGAAAATCTCATACATTTAGTAATAAATTAAATTTTATAAAAATAGAATTTTTGGAGTTATATTAAATCTAAATTAACTATAAAAAAGTATGACTTAAGTTTTTTAAATATTACAGTCAATTGAATTTTATAAATCAATATTGAATTGGTTGAATTTCATTTTTGATTAATTTACTATTATTAATATTTTATATTAAAAATTGAATGAGTTACACATTTTCGTCTTATTAAGAACTAACTGAATTATTACATTTAATTATTTTTTCCTTATGAGTATTGAAATATTTTACTAATTAAGCTAGATTGAATATGAATGAACTATCTAAGTAATAGAAAAATATTTATCGTAATTTTACAATCATATTTTCAACCATACTAAACTTTGTAATTTATAAAAATATCTTTGCATTTTTTTTTAAAGTCGGTTTGCATGCAATTTCATATATAAAAGTTTGAAATAAGTTCACCAATACATTATATATAATAAATATTATTTTATAAAAATGAACATCGTGATGATAACCATCTAATAAACACAAACATCATCTAAGATACACATTCAAATTCACTACCATCATCTAATTATATACACCTCTAGCACATATAAACGCCATTAGCTAGCACACAACTCTAATAATCTAACAGGGCATCATCATCATGATCAAATCTAACAAAACACAAACATAGTAATCTAACAAGATCACCACACGCATCCTCAAATTAATATACATCTCATGTCAAATAGCTGCTACTGCATACACATCTATCTGCAAGCACATTAAATGAGCACATCTAACATAACCTAACATTATACACATCAACAACAACATATAAATTAAGTATATAAACATGAAAAAAAGGAATAAAACACACACACACACACACACACACACACATATATATATAAAATTCAAATAACTACATGATCAAGTAAAATAATTGCAATCAAATCTCTGATACAACAAATGTAGAAGTACTAGCCTAGTCTATAGTAGAAGACGTTGTATGGTCAACTACTATCTCAACGTGGTCTCATAAACTTTGAGGTGGAGGAGAAGGTGGTTAGTATGCTCTGTTAGGAGAAACATGAGGCACATCCTTTAACTTTGGCATCTCATCATCAGGTGTTTGAGGAGATGGATAACTGACATGCTGATGGCCATGATTTGATGGGGTAATACTATCATAACCATCATGATCACCACCCTCATCACCATGATTATGATCACCACTCTCATCATCATGATCATCATCACCACCTTCATCATCATCATCATCACCCTAATCATTTTACGTATCTTTCATAGCATTCCTTGCATCTCTCATTGATGCCAGTACCCTACTATCTTAGGTGATATTTCGCATAAGAGACATCATCTCGTATGGGAGGTCCATGTACAGATCAATGAACCTTTGATCCACAATGATATCTTAGCCTTCGTAGGGCAGACTCCCACATCAACCAATACTCTAGCCAATCTATCACAGTAGTCCATTCGAACTCGCAAACCAGCCATACGACTCTGGATGCCCATGCCCCCCTGAGGATGTGCCTCACCCTCTTGGGCATCTCCCATCTCCTCATCTCTTCCTACATATGGTGGGGGAGGATGCATGTCCCCATCGAATGTGCCAATGTCTAAAAAATAGATAGTATAGAAAAAATTAAAAAATTTCATTAAATAATTTAATAAAACAAGTTAAAGAACATGCTAGAATAAATTATATTCTAATTCATTAAAATAATAAAATAAAACTGGATTAATTCAAAGAAAACACTGATATTAACTCTATCTTCTAGAGGCTCAGCCGTTATGAAGAGGATGTTGGGACGCTATCTCCAATCAATCCCTGCATACAGAAATGCCAATGTGATAAATGGATGGTCATCCTCACTGGCTAGTAATACCAGTGTGTAAGTGGAAATCTTGGCTGAATACTCTAGTAGGCCCCTCTTAGGAATCATTTTCCCTCACATGAACATTCATACCTCGGTGATCGACCTAGGAAGGTGATGGTGAAATGTAGGCCTCATCTTTGGAAACCTCTAAGAAAATAAACAAAAATTATTTGAAGCAAAAGGGAAGGTCACCCTCCCACGTCTCAATGCACGACACCTATCTAAATGCATACAAAAATTATTCAAAAAATTGGCAAACCACTTGATACAATAGGGCACCCAAATATAAGAATTAATATAATACAAAATAGGGGAACTAATATGTTTCCCATCACTACTAGAGTGTGCAATGGTGGTGACTAATAATGAGAGAAACCTAACCTCCTTTGAAGCAAAATAAGAAATACATAGTTTTCCACCACACACCTGATAATATACTGGATATAATGCATGAGGCCCTACATATTTGTTACTTCCCTATATTACTAGTGTATTATCTTATTATTATTGTCATTATATCCCCTTATTGTTATTTTTATGCCCATGTTATTCCCATATTGTTATTATTGTGCCCCATAAAAGCCCAATATTGTTATTGTTGTGCCCTTACATTATCATTGTTATGTCAGCTCTGATTATACTGTGATGCCTTAGACTCCTATACATAGAAAGGAGTTCTTTTCATTTGTATCATCGAATAATTACTCATTTGAGCAAAGTAAAGGAGGTTTTCCCCTCTAAGAGGTTGATTTTGAAGTAGTTTATTTATCTTTTCTTCTATTTTGTGAGCTGGTTGCATAACATTTGGTATCAAAGCTTTGGATTCTAGGGTTTCACTACTTCAGAAAGGTCATCATGGAATTTTCATTATAACCTTGTTTATAAAAAATTTAGAAGCGGAAATTAAAACCCATTTGAGAAGAAATTTTGATGAACCTCGGTTATGAATTTCAGATCTTTTGTCACTATATTTTCGGAGATATGATGCAAGGAAATTAAGGTTTTTGTAGGCTCCCGAATTATATCGCAAACAGGTAACCTAGGGAAAATTGTCATAAAATTCTCTTTGAGCATCAGATTGAAATTTCGTAAAAAGGTACAACAAGAAGACAGATTGTTGTTTTCTATGTATAGTTTCTAGGATCGAAGGTCGAAACAATTGTACGTGGCACTTCGTACAAGTTCGCTCTACTAAACTAGTATATAATCAGGTCATTGTGGGAGATTTGGCATAATGCTTTCTTGGAGAATCTAATGTTGATCATACTTGAGGGGTTGGAAAGAGGACTCATAGGGCTACCTTGGGATAAAATTTCATACCTTGGAGATATGAAATTACAGACATACAACAGATTCAATATCGGGCTCCTATGAAGCAAAAAAAAGTGTGTAGTCTTTTTAAAATTTTGCATAATTTGGTTGGAAAAGTTAGTTTGAAGGAATTCAAAGGGCATATTGAAGCATAATTATCATTAATTGATGCCCTGAAGAAATAAAATGGAAACACTTAGTAAGAAATCTGAAATCTCTAGCATGATTCATGAAGAAGAGGAAGAAATGCAACATGATATATCAAAATTATGAGACCAAGTGCAACAAATTTCACTCTCACAAAAAGTAACAGAAACTAAGATGGATGGTTTAAAGAAAAGTGTAGAAGATAAGATGAATGGAGTGGAAGCTAAGATGGATGGCGAGATGGATGGTTTAGAAAAGGCTTGGAAGCTAAGATGGATGGCGTGGAAGCTAAGATGGATGGCATAGAAGCTAAGATGGATGGTTTAGAAGTAAACATTGAAGATTTGAAAGGAGGTTTGGAAAATTTGTTTCAAGAAATGGTTCCTAATGGTGAAAAGGTAGTAGAGGAAACTCATAATGAGAACAAAAGAAATGTTAGTTATGATTTCATAGACTCTAACGTTGGATTGAAGACCCATCATGTTCCAAAGATCGATATGAGGAAGTTTGATGCCAAGGATTCCGTAACATGGATACTATAGATGGAGCAATATTCCAATCTCCTTAATGTGAAAAACACGGAAAAGGTATGTATTGCGACTTTATATTTAGAACCCAATCATTCTGTATGATACCAATGGATTTTCTCTCATAAACAAATTGAACTTAGGAAATTTTTACAGAAGAAATGATAGCACATTATGAGGATAGAAAAAGAAACACCTTTTTTAGCCAATTGATAAATCTCAATGGTGGAGCACATTGAGGACTTCCAAAAATTGAATATAAGGGTAAAAGATATTCCACAGGAGCATAGGATTGACGTTCTCATAGGGACTTTAAAGGATGACATCGAACATTAGGTGCGCCTTCGAGAACCTGATTCATTGTAGAAGGCATTCAGGATGGCAAGAAAAATTGAAACAAAATTATAGCAACAAGGAATCTTAACAATCACAACTATAAAGATGGAAGTGTTATTTCCCCTTGCCTTCCACAACCTACAAGGTTGACACCACAACAATTGGAAGAGAAAAGAGCAAAAGGGCTTTGTTACAATGGTGATAGAAAATACACTAAATTTCACAAGTGTGCTAAGAAGAGATTATTTTACATATATTGTGAAAAGGAAGAAGAAAAGGAACAAGAAACACCAAAAGAAGAGGATACACACCATAAAAAAAACCTTGAGAAAGAAGAAACAAATCCGACCATATCTTGTAATGCATTGGCTGGAATTACCACTCATCAACCCATCAAGATAGAAGGAGATATCAAGAAGAAAAAGGTAATAATGTTGATTGATTTGGGAAGTGACCATAATTTTATTCATTGTAAGATAGTGAAGGAATTGAATTGCTTCCTATATCTAGTACTAGAGTGTCAAGTGATGGTTGCAAATGGAGGAAGCATAAATTGCTCAAGAAAGTGCCATAATATCAAGCTATCTATGGGAGAATATGTGTTGAATAGTCCAATTCTTTCCATTCCAATGGGTGGTGTTGATGTTGTACCAGGAGTCTGATAGCTACAATCTTTGGGTACGATAGCTTTTAATTTTCAAGACTTCACTTGAAGTTTTCTTAGAAGGAGAGGAAGTTGAATTAAGTGGTATCACAAGGAAACCATGAAATATAATCAACTCTAACATCATGACAAAGCTTCTAAAGAAATAACAATGTGGCATAATTGCAAAATTATATTTGCTAGAGGTTCCCACATTGAAATCATCTATTTCTCCATATCTCCAAAAAGTCTTGGACAATCTTTCCAAGGTATTTGGGATTCCCAAAGGCCTCCCACATATTCGTGATCATGATCATGCTATTCATTTGATTCCAGGAAGTGTTCCTCCAAGCATCAAACCTTATAGATATCCCTATGCCCAAAATAGTGAAATTGAATATATGGTTGCAGAAATGCTAAAGGCTAGTATAATTCAACCTAGTCAACGTTCTTTCTTTGCTCGAGTAGTATTGGTGCACAAGAAGGATGGTTCATGGTGCATGTGTCTGGATTATAAGCAAATCAACAAGCTCACTATTAAAGATAAATTTGAAATTCTTGTCATTGATAAATTATTGGATGAATTTCATGGAGCAATCTACTTCACCTAGTTGGACCTTCATTCAGGATATCATCAAATCAGAATGAAGATTGATGAAATTTCGAAAAAAGCATTTAGAACTCATGAGGGTCATTATGAACTTTTGGTTTGATGAATTCCATTTTCAAACCATTCCTTAGAAAATTTGTGTTAGTATTTTTTGATGATATACTAATCTACAACAAGTCTTGGGAGGATCATGTTCAACATGTTTATAGAGTGCTCAAACTATTGGAGGAGAAACATTTATATGAAAAAAACCTCCAAATGTTTATTTGGAGTACAAGAGGTGGAATATTTGGTCATATTGTATCTCATGAACGTGTTAAGGTGGACCCTAGAAAAACTAAAGCCATTAAGGAATGGAAAATCCCCACATCCATAAAGCATCTGCAATGATTTCTTAGATTGATACGGTATTATCACAAGTTTGATAAGAATTATGGAAGAATAGTAGCACCTCTAACAAAATTACTGAAGAAAGATGAATTTTCTTGGACTCCAAAACCAACGAAATCTTTTTAACATCTTAAAGAGGCAATGTGCCAATCACCAGTCTTATCTATGCCAGACTTCACAAAAACCTTTATTGTGGAATGTGATGCCTCAAGAAATGGAATTGGTGTTGTTTAAATGAAAAAATAAAGACCCATTTCTTTTGAAAGTCATCCAATCAAAGGAAAGTATTTACACAAAGCTATTTATGATAAGGAAATGTTGGAAATACTACATGCACTTAAGAAATGGCGACCTTACCTAATGGAAATACACTTCAAGGTAAAAACGAATCATGATAGTCTTAAATAGTTTTTAGAACAAAGATTATCTTCAGAAGAGCAGCAAAAATGGGTCACAAAGATGTTGGGTTATGACTTTGAAATCATCTACAAAAAAGGGAAGAAAAATGTTGTGTCAGATGCACTCTCAAGAAAGGATGAGGATGTGGAAGCATTGCTTTGTGCCATTTCCATTATCGAACCAGATTGGATAAATGAAGCAAGGGATGAATGGAATAATGGTGAAGAATTGTGGGAACTCATTCAAAATTTGTAGGAAGATACCATTACATATGATACATTTAGCTGGAAAAATGATTCATTATGGTACAAAAATTGCTTATACCTCTATAAGAATTCCTAACTCAAACAAAATATTCTTCTGGAATTGCACACTTGTCCCTTAGGAGGGCAATTAGGATTTTTAAATGCTTACCACCGGGTTAAGAAGGAATTTTTTTGGGATAGAATTAAATATAATATTCGAACTTTTGTGGTGGAATTTTTGGTTTTCCAACAAAATAAAGTTGCGACAATTAAAACCCCAAGTCTATTAAAACCTTTATCAATTCCAATTCAATGTTGGGAGGAGGTTTCAAAGGATTTTATCACAGGTTTACCCAAGTCCGAAGGAAAGAGTGTCATCGTGGTGGTAGTTGATAGACTTACCAAGTATTTACACTTTTGTACATTATCTCATCCATATAAAGTCGTTACATTTGCTATTGCATTCGTGGAAACAATTCAAAAGCTACATGGAAACCCAAATATTATTGTAAGCGAAATAGATCCTATTTTCACAAGAATTTTTTGGACATAATTATTTTCTTGTCTCGATACTCAGTTAGCTCATAACTCATCTTATCATCCTCAATCTGATGGGAAAAATGAGATAGTAAACAAATATTTGGAAGGATATCTTTGTCGCTTTGTAACTAATAAACAGACACAATGAGTGAAATGGTTGCCTCTGGCCGAATGGTGGTATAAAAATTCCTTCCATACTGCAGCAAAAATGATCCCATTTGCGGCATTTTATGGATATCATCCACTATCCATCACATCATATTTAAGAAAAAATTCTAAGGTTCAAGGAGTGGAAGATCACATCAAGCATCAACAAAAAGTTTTCCAACACTTATAAGATAACCCAACTTTGGAACATAATAGAATGAAACAATAGGAATAACAACATCACAACAGAAGAAGTTTTGATGTAGATGACTGGATATTTCTACGAATACAACCATAAAAACAAATGTTGCTCAAGCAATCTAAGAAGGATAATAAATTATCACCAAAATATTATGGTCTGTACAAGGTGTTGCAAAATATTGGCACTATGGAATACAAATTTGAACTTCCTACATCTTCCTGAGTGCACCTAGTTTTCCATGTTTCGTGCTTAAAGAAGGTTATAGGTGACAAGCTCCCAATTCAAACAATATTGCCATAACTTGACAAGGAAGGAAAAATCATATTGGAACTTGAAGTAGTCACTAAAAAAAGAACTCGACAGCTATGATATCGATCAATTTCATAGTATCTCATCAAGTGGAAAAAATTACCTGCTAAAGATTCCACATGGGAGGATGCGAATTTTATACAGAAGCATCCAAAACTACTTAAGCATTGAGGACAACACTTTTTTGAAGGAGAGGGGCATGTTAGGTCCCTATAATACTAATGTATTCCCTTATTATTATTGTCATTGTAGCTCCTTATTGTTATTGTTGTGCCGATGTTGTCCCCATATTGTTATTATTGTGACCCATAGAAGCCCACTATTGTTATTGTTGTGCCCTTACCTTATTATTGTTATTTCGACTTCGATTATATTGTGACCCCTTAGGCTCTTATATATAGAAAGGATGTCTTATAATTTGTATCATCCAAGAATTATTCATTTTTGTAATGTAAAGGAAGTTGTCCCCTCGAAGAGGCTAATTTTGAAGTCATTTATCTATATTTTCTTCTATTTTGTGAGCTGGTTACATAACAATATCTCTGAGTGTAGGAAAACTGTGTCTTAGTTGCAACCCCATGGGGGACATCCGTGAACTAGGGAAAATCCTCCCCTCTCCTAGATAGGTGAGTGATAGAGTATGTGTCCTCCTTACATGGCCTATACCATGACCTAGAATCAACATGGAAATCTTGCTCTTAAACACTCCATCAGTAGATTAGATGAGCCAATAAGATAGGGTGCACCTTCAAATATGTAGCCTCCTCATAGTACTTGAGGAGGCCTCCATCCCTTAATATCATCTGGGTCGTTGCAGTAATAGGGCGAGTGTATAAATCACTCTCCCTCTCTCTTGCCCCCCATGGTTGGACCATATTGTATGGGTTTGCTTGCTTCTCCTACTACTACTGCTGCTCTCTCTACTAATGTCTCTACTACATGATTGACATATAAAATACATAAAACTCAAATATAAATAATTTTTTTTGTTAAATGAAGCATATATTTATAAATATGGGAACATAACTTTAAATTAAAAACAAACAAAAAAATCATTGGTGTGCTCAAAACATGGTCATGCATCAGCTCAAGTGCACTTCTTACTATCACAACACTAATTTCGGTGCTCACATAAGTATGACACACTATTGTTGGTTCACAAATTTACATTTTCATAGTGGTGCATCCCCCTTATGCACCAATGTGCACGTATAACCTATTCGTACTGGTGTAGAATGTTCAAGTTATAGAATGCACTCATCTATAGCTATATTTTTAAATAATAATTTTGCATGTGTTTGGTAAATCTAAATGCATTGGGTGTGACATACCATAATACAATTTTATCACTTCCTAAGTGTATTCTAATTTATGAAATGCACCGCAAAAATCCTGGTGCATTATGTTCACAAACTAAAATGCGGTGCACCCTATAACTTTATAGGGCACGCCACTATCGGAGAAAGTCGAACGTATCGGGTGCACCACATAGCAATTTTTTTATTTTTTCAAAAATCCTAGAAAATTTAACCTAATTTGAAATTCTAATTTGGAAAAAAATTAAATTAGAGAGCAAAATAAACATTACCTAGACATTTAGTGGTTAGGGAGGCGTTGTGGACACGTAATGGATAAAAACAAATTTAACACCATTTGAAAAAATTGGAAAGCCAGATAGTGAGCATGATACAAAAGGAGGGTGAGCAAGAGAAGCACCAACATTAGGGTGCTTGCATGAGGCAAGAGTGGCATCGGTGCTTTAGAGCTCTGCAAAATTGTAGATGGTAAAAATGAAATTTACGCCGGGAGTTTTTTATTTATTTATCCCTCCTCCGGTGTGTTTGGATAGTTTCACCAATGTGGTAGAGATCCAATAACATCATGTTTTTTAAATTGAAAAATATATCATGATGCTTTTCTTGAGACATGTCAGGGTTCTCTAATATAGGTACCGCATTAATACTTTATTTTACTATAGCACCATTATATTTTTGAAAATTAAAAACCGGCTCATGGTTCTCTTTACTAGATGCCCCATAGCGTTTTAATACATCTACCACATCAGTGCATTAGCACTACATTTTTCTATAATTTAAAAATTATGGCAGTGCTCCTTCGTGGTATGTACTAGGGCTTTTCAATACATTAAGAGCTCCGGTGGTATATATTATTCAAATATCAGGGTGTTGTATTAATTAGTGCACCATGTTTTTTTATTTAGTTTAAATAAATTTTCCACAATACACCATGTTCTATGTGGCACCGGTGCATGTATGTATAGTAAAGCACTAGCAGATTTGTAGATTGTGGACACATTGTCAAAAAAATATTTTATAAAACATATGCTCGGCCACTTCTGCTAGTGACCTCTAATACAAACGAAGTTTTGGGCTATTTTTGTAGGGGCTTCAACAAAAACTTCCACTTGAAGGTCTTTTCCTTGTAGTATCATGGGACATGTATTCCAAGATAAATGGTGGTAAAACATTATACTGGGCATCACTTGTGGTTTAATAATGGCGATGGAAATTAACAAAGGCATTGGCAAAGGAAAAGAGGCAATAAATGTCATTTAATTATGAAAATAAAATAAAATAGGAGAAGATAAAGATGAAGAGACACAATTTTGCATGCAAGGGAAATTAGAGGAAAAATGAAGGAAAATTAAGAAAAAAAGAGACATCAATGATAAAAAGGCATCAAAAAATCAATTTCTAGACTTTGAGAGATTTTGGTCATTACCACTTTTTTCATTTCAATGTTTGGCTATCTTACACTCTACACACTTAAAGTATTCTTGGAGCACTCTAGCATTCACTTGGATTTGGAGGAAGACAAGCAATAAAGTAAAGGGAAATCAAAAGAAAGCAAGGAAGCACAAAAAGATAGTTGGATCAATAGCTACAACATGCTTACTTTGTGGGTAACAAGATGGATGTGTGATCTCCTTGATAGTTTTTGGATGCATTGTATATTCTTATGGTTTCTTGGTTACGAGATTTCATTGGCATGGATATTTTCTTGGATTGATAGTGGTTTTATCCTTACCTTTTCATTTCCTGGATAGCCATGGTGTAGTGGGTTCCCCATTTGGTTTCTTATTGGTTCTCAGGTTTCTGATGTGTTAGTATGAAATTTCTTGGAATGTGTACCAAAAAAAATCCAATTAAGTCACTGGTGACACATGACCCTAACAATAATTTGTGGTTACTTATTGTTATGCTCTTAACCTGCAAAATGATACCCAATACAGAATAGCAATGATTTTATTATTCAGAGAGTAATGTTCACTTGCGTCTTCGAGGGGGCAACCTCCAATAGAGTAGAGCTCGATTACAAAATAAGACACGATACTCCTCGCAGGGAGTCTCTATCCTTTATATATGACTCATACATGCAATACCACGGGCCAATACTGTGGGTTTTATTAATACCATCTATCTAATACTACGGCCCATTTGCAACTAACTGTGGTCCCGTCATTAATTGCGGTTTAACCACTTGCAAATATTAATATGGGCTTTATTGACTCTTGACTATGACGTGATCCCATGACATAAATAAGGGGGTTAGGGTGGGACCCTAACATGCCCTCCCCCTTAAGACTAGCCTTGTCCTCAAGGCTGAAGCTGCGGAAACTGCTGAAGAATAGTGGCTGGTTCCCAAGTTGCATCTTTCGGAGAGGTGTCTTTCCATTTGACGAGGACTTCCTTAATCATGCGGCTGCGCAGGTGTTTGTCTCTTGTGTCTAGAACCTGTTCGGGTTGAAGCCAGATTGACCCTTCTTTGTCCAATTCAGGTAGACTGGTTTGAACTCGGCAATTGTTCCGGATCACTTTCTTGAGGCACGATACATGGAAAACTGGATGGATTTTTGCAGTAGGTAGCAAAGCCAACTTGTAAGCCACTTCTCCAATGCGCTGAAGTACTTGGTATGGTCCGTAGAATTTTGGAGATAGCTTCTGACAACCCTTGTCTTTGAGTGATGTTTGCTTATATGGTTGCAGCCTCAAAAAGACCTGATCCCCTTCTTGAAATTGGTGCTCTAAGCGATGCTGGTCTACCTGTTGCTTCATGCGGTTCTGAGCTTGATTAAGATTCTCTCTAAGATGGGCGAGCATGGTTGCGCGGTGTTGTAGGAGTTGATCCACTGCTTGTACTTTGGAGCACCCCTTGAGATAAGAAGTAGGGGAAGGCAGAAATTGACCATATACTGCTTCATAAGGAGTCATTTTGGTGGTGGCATGATAGTTGGTGTTATACCACCATTCAGCCAGAGGTAACCACTGTACCCAAAGGTGTTGCTTTTCTGAAGTGAAACACCTAATGTAGGTTTCTAGACATTTGTTGACAGCTTCAGTTTGACCATCCGTTTGCGGATGATAAGAAGTACTAAGTTTTAGTTGAGTGACTTGTATCCTGAAGATTTCCTACCAAAAATTACTGGTGAAGATCAGGTCACGATCAGACATAATAGAAGTGGGCATGCCATGCAATTTGAAAATCTGATCCATGAAATATTGAGTGACCAAAGTTGGTGTAAATGGGTGGGGTAGGGTGCAGAAATGAGCATACTTCGATAGTCGTTCCACAACCACCATGATGACTGACTTGTTCCCAGACTTTGGAAGACCTGTAATGAAATCCATAGAAACTTTTGTCCAAATTGATGTCGGAATGGGCAATGGTTGTAATGTGCCTGGTGTGTTGACGGTTTCCCCTTTGTGGTGTTGACAGACATCGCATTCTGCTACAAAAGTAAGGATGTCCTTTTTCATGCCTGTCCAAAAAAATGATCTTCTGGTGCGAGCATACGTCTTATGAAAGCCCGAATGTCCTGCAATGGGCGATGAGTGCAATTCTGCCAAAATGCGACCTTTGATGGTGGATGTTGGGGATATTACGACTCTGTCCCTGTAGCGAAGAATATCATCCTGCCACGAGTAGCCCTTGGTGGAATTTGGATGTACCTGCAATTGAGAAATGAGTTGGGATAGCCCGGGGTGTGAAAACCATTCCTTGCGAGCCTCTTTAATCCATTCTGGAATGGGGAGGGAAATTGCTAGCAGAGTACTTTCTTCCTCAAATTGGTGAGATAATGCATCTGCTACACTATTGTCTTTCCCTTTCTTGTAAATGATCTCATAATCATATCCCAGCATTTTGGCAAGCCATTTATTTTGTTGTGGGGAGGATAGGCGTTGCTCCAAAAAATATTTAAGACTGTGATGATCTGTGCGGATTTGGAAATGTCACCCCAATAAGTAAGGTCGCCAGGTCTCGACGGCATGTAAGATGGCCATCATTTCTTTTTCGTAGGTAGATTGGCCCAGATTCCTCGCACTTAGTTGTTGGCTTGTGAAGGCCAAAGGTCGCCCTTCCTGCATTAAGACTGCCCCAATACCAGTCCCCGAAGCATCACAGTCAATGGCAAAGGATTTGGTGAAGTCAGGTAGTGCTAAGACTAGAGTGGAACACATGGCATTTTTGAGAGCGGTAAATGCCTGTTGTGCTTCCTCATTACAGAAGAAGGAATTTTTATTTAGGAGTTGAGTGAGGGGCTTCGTTATGCGGCCATAGTTGAGGACAAATTTATGATAATAACCTGTGAGACCCAAAAATCCTCTCAAGCTCTTCAAGGTCTTAGGTTGAGGCCATTCTTGCATTGCCTGGATCTTTTTGGGGTCCACCTTGACACCTTCACGCCCCACAATGTGGCCCAAATACTCAACTTCTTCCATGCCAAACGAACACTTGGACATCTTGACAAATAATTTATGCTTGCAGAGCAGGTTTAAGAGTAGATCTATATGCTGAAGATGTGCAGCCCAAGTGCCACTATAGATGAGGATGTCATCAAAGAAGACAAGGACAAATTTCCTGAGATATGGTTTGAGAATGTGATTCATAAGGCTCTGAAAAGTAGAGGGGGCATTACAAAGACCAAATGGCATGACCAGGAACTCATAATGGCCTTCATGAGTTCGGAAAGTAGTCTTGGGAATGTCAACTTCCTTCATGCGAATTTGGTGGTAGCCTGAGCGAAGATCCAGCTTAGTGAAGAATTGAGCCCCATTGAGTTCGTCCAGCAAATCGTCAACCACCAGAATGGGAAATTTATCTTTGACTGTCAATTTATTGAGGGCCCTGAAGTCAGGACACATCTGCCACTCCCCATCTTTCTTGAGCACCATGACCACTGGGGATGAATAAGGACTAATGTTGGGACGAATGACACCTGCTTCCAAAAGTTCCTTGATGATTTTTTCTATTTCATTCTTTTGGGTGAACAGATATCTGTATGGCCGCACATTTGGGGGTTGGGCCCCTGGAACCAAGGTGATGCTATGATCATGTTCCCCTCGCGAGGGTGGAAGCTCATGAGGCTTGACAAAGACCGGCAGATGGTTATTTAAAATCTATTGCATCTCAGGATGAATTGGCAGAGACTTGGTTTCGACGACCTGGATGGCATTAAATTGAGCTACCACTCCATGATTGCCCTTTTTTAACAATTTTTCCATCCGATGCGAGCTGATGATAGAGGGGGCTCCCGCCTGGAGTCCACGGAGGGTATGTGTGTGGTTTTTCTGATTAAAGCTCATATATAACTCCTGAAAATCCATTGTGATTGGCCCAAGAGTGCGGAGCCATTCAGCACCAAGGACAATGTCGCAACCCCCCATGTGTATGGCAAACATGTGGGTTTTAAACTGATAATCCCCCATTTGAAGTTTGAAATTTTCACAGCGGCCTTCACATTTCATTGTACCCCCATCCGCAATTTGGACTTGGAAGTTAGAAACTGCTCGTAGAAAACAATGCACTGCTTCTGCGATTTTTTGATGGATGAAATTATGGGTACTTCCACTATCAATCAAGACTACTACTGGGTGATGTTTAAGAAAACCCCTGATTTTGAGAGTTTGAGGGGAAGAAATACCTGCCAATGCATGCAGCGAAATAACTGGTTCGTCAGAGACATTCTCCTTTGGGTTGTCTTCTTCTAGTGCCTCATGTTCCTCAAGTGGTGGATCTTTCTCTGTTGAGCTGTAGTCAGTGGCATCTATTTGAAAAAATTTGGGCTCCTTGCATTTATGACCTGGGGAGTATTTTTCATCACAGTAGTAACATAGTCCTTGCTTCCTTCTTTCGGCCATTTCCGCAGGTGACACCTTTTGTACCTTAAGTGTTTGAGTCGTGTTGTGAGCCTGTGGGGGATGACCTTTAGCGGGGAAATTTGGGCGACTGTATTGGGCTGCTAATGCACGTTCCACATTACAGGCTACCTTGCAAGCCTCTGTCCAAGTGGGAGGGTGTAATACTTGAGCTTTGATGGCTTCTTTAAGACCACTGATAAAATATTCCGTGTAGAACTCATTTGAGAGACCCCAAGTGCGGAAGGCTAAGTCTTCAAACGCTGTAATATATTCATCCACTGTACCTGTCTGTCGGAGCTTAGTAAGACGACCCAAAGAAGAGTCCTCCTGTTCAAAGCGGTCTCGAAGAGCTTTGGTAAATTGGGTCCAAGTCTTAAATGATCCATTGCAACGTTGATGCCATTCCCACCATTTCCACCGTTCATTGTCCAAGTACATGCTCCCCAACATAAGCTTAGTCGCATCATCTAAGATATGATTCAGTTTGAAATACTGCTCCATTTGTGCTATCCATGTGGATGGGTGAGAACCGTCAAATTTATGCATATCCAACTTGGGAGGTCACTGACTGGGTGGTGGGTGGGTGTGCCAGACGTGAGGAGAGTGGCTAGACTCACCCTCATTGTATTCATTGTCATTATACGCCTCCTCATGGGCTTGCTCCTTGCCCTTCAGGATTAATTGCTGGACCTGGAGACATAGTCCGGTAAGCTGCTTATTGATGGATTGGATGGATTCTTCAAGTTTGTCCATTCTTTCATTGGCCATTGCTTGAGCTCTAGTTTCTACCATACACCAACGTGATGAAAAATTGGGACCGCCTAAAATTTTTTCACTAATAATTAAATGGTACCACCGTGCTCAGCTCGTCGTCCTGATTCTGATGGGCTAGATCACCAATAAGTGCCCCGGAAGATCTCAATTTTTTTTTTTTTTTTTTTCCTGAAAACTCCTAACGGAGTTTTACTCCTTCTTGATCAATATTGCAGTCGCCAAATCCTCAAAATGTCAATGCAGCCAAAAGTCCTGTGAAAATTATACCTCGGTATAGGAACCCTTCACAAAAACTCCGATCTGGTGGATCTGAGAGATCTGAATGGCAGAACAGACTGCTGCTACGGATCGGCTGGCTCTAATAGATCGGAATGACTGATCTGCGAACTCGAGGCTACAGGACTGATTTCAGCCACTGCTGCACCCCATTGCACCAACGGATCTGGAATAGATGATGTGCGATCCCCCGATAGAAATGGGAACTATGGTCTCGAGGAGTGTCAGGTGCTACAGATCACAATATACATAAGGGTCTGGCAGTAGTACTCAGCCCAATGTTTCAGGGCTCTAAGTAAGGAGGATCGACCGTACCCTTAGTCGTACAACCCGACTACCCTAGCGTACGGGCGAGTAATCTCTCCGAGTGCTGTTCTCAGTGTACTGTAGCCACAAGACGGCCGACGGTTTATCTATGGCGAGGTTTCAAGGGAGCCTAGGGGCTTCTGATATACCCAGAGGGTACGTGGAAGACAGTCCTTGTGCGGTTCTTTCTAATGTGCTACTACTCGAAGGGGTACACACAGGGGTTACAAGGGAGTCCAACAGACGTGACCACCTCTTGTATTTCCTGCGTGCATGCCTCCCCAAATCCGCAGGTTTATGCGCTTAACGACAGATCCCGTGGTTTAAAGACGCCGGAACACGTCTCTAGCCAAATTTTTTTTTGCTAAGAATTGGAGATCCCACCACCCTCGAAAGTGCTCTGATACCACTTGTTATGCTCTTAACCTGCAAAATGATACCCAATACAGAATAGCAATGATTTTATTATTCAGAGAGTAATGTTCACTTGCCTCCTCGAGGGGGCAACCTCCAATAGAGCAGAGCTCGATTACAAAATAAGACACGATACTCCTCGCAGGGAGTCTCTATCCTTTATATATGACTCATACATGCAATACCACGGGCCAATACCATGGGTTTTATTAATACCATCTATCTAATACTACGACCCATTTGCAACTAACTGTGGTCCCGTCATTAATTGCGGGTTAACCACTTACAAATATTAATATGGGCTTTATTGACTCTTGACTATGACGTGATCCCATGACATAAATAAGGGGTTTAGGGTGGGACCCTAACACTTATGCGTCAAATCTGCAATAATAAAACTGGAAAAACATGCAACAAAACAACATATGCGATAAAAAATCAAACATCAATATATATCCAATGTAATAACCCAAATGGAAATCCTTTTTAAAATGAATAATGAATATTTATTGATAACACCTAGTGAAGGAGATGTACAAAAGGGTCTACAAGTCCCTGTCTGTGGGATGGATCCTTTGATGTCCTTTATGCTTCATTAATCGATTATGTCTCTCAATGTGTGAAAACCCCAAAACAATGTGTAGAGCTCAGATGGGAGCTCAAGTGAAATGTACGATAATGGTGACGATGATAATGACCATGGTGAAGAATGAATGGAAAACCCTCCTATTTATAACAAAGTATTAGGTTGATCTCGAAAATGGAGAATAATAAAATATTACTGACGAAACTAAGATCTAACCATTAGGAGTACTTTATTATAGTTTTTGGAGAGGGAAAATATATTCAAAATGGTCAAATATCTTTATTTAGAAATAATTAACAAATAAAATGATTTATTAATTATTTTCTGAGGATTAAGAATGGTGTGAAATTGAAATAATTATTAAATACTGACTTAACAATTATTCCATTAATAGAATTAAGGAATAATAAATAAATAGTGATTTTTTAATTATTCCCAGGTGATTTAGTTAAATGTGACAAGGAATAATAATCGAATAATTATTCCTAAAGAAAATTAAATAAATAATTATTTATTCAATTATTCTCATGTTTTTTTAATCATAAATAATTTAATAAAAATGGTTTACTAAATTATTTCCCATGGTGAAAGTGATTTTACTATGGTGAAATTAATCCTACATGGTGTATTTCGATCCACCTAATTAGAAATGGCTAGGTGATCATTTTTTGGTGATAACAGATTTCCCCCCAATGTATGAGTGTTAGGAGAAAATCGTATGACTGAAATACATTATAGGTTACACTTCCACAACACACCAAAGGGGAGAGAGAGAGAGAGAGAGAGAGAGAGAGAGAGAGAGAGAGAGAGAGAGAGAGAGAGAGAGAACTAAAGCAATGCAAAGAAGGACAAAAATGGAAGGGGCGAGACCTACTAAACTTCTAGAAGCCTCCTTTTATGTTGGAGTACATGATCTCAAATGACGCGAGGAAGGTGTTGGTTTTAAACCTATACAGAAATCACCTATAGATGAATTCTAAAAGCAAAAAGTAAACAATGACAGGAATATAAAACAAATGCACAGAGATTTCCCTTGGATCCCAAAACCAGGACCACCATATTGATTTTTCGTTATATTCCTTTCAATGTTACAAAACATATATATACATGATGAAGAATTCATAAACCAAAATCCATTAAGCTTGGATTAGAACATAATCATAGTTCTCTTGACCAGATCAACAAAATACCATGGGAAAAAAACCATCATGCCCAAAATCATGTGCAAAAACCATGCACAAAACCATAGGTAGGTATGCCCAACTAATATAGGGTCCCAAAAATTTTTTTGGGGTGCTTCCCTAAACCTCATGCAAGGGGGCTACCGCTCCCCTGAAACTCCCCGATAGGGGGGGCTGCAGCCCCCCTGTGACCCCCCTACTACACCCAGTGCAATGAATAGGTGGGGTTGTTGCCTCCCCACGCGTGTGGCTAGCCGTGGAAAGAATATAAAACACACCTAATATTCTCCCACTTGTTTTTTTATTTTCGACATATGGGGTCATAGGAGAGCTTAGTCATTGGTCCACCCCTGCAACACCCATTGTTTATGTACACCAAGAAAACTTCTCAATGATAAAATACTTCCTCAATCCATCTAAAACATTCTTCAAAGTGTCCACCTTTACTAGGAACACCATTTCAACCTCAACCATATCCCTCATAAAGTGATACTAAACATCAATGTGCTTTGTCTTTGAATGATAAGTAGGGTTCTTTACCAAGAAAATTGAACTTTGGCTATCAAAATCTATCCTTATAGCTCACTATAGCAACCTCATACTTAAATGAAATATCTGCAACCAAACTAGTTCCTTGCTAGACTTTTTTTTTTTTTTTTTTGAAAACTCCTAACGGAGTTTTACTCCTTCCTGATCAATACTGCAGTCACCAAATCCTCAAAATGTCAATGTGGCCAAAAGTCCTGCGAAAATTATACCTCGGTATAGGAACCCTTCACAACAACTCCGATCTGGTGGATCTGAGAGATCTGAATGGCAGAACAGACTGCTGCTGCGGATCGGCTAGCTCTAATAGATCAGAATGACTGATCTGCGAACTCGAGACTGCGGGATTGATGTCGGCTGCTGCTGCACCCCGTTGCACCAACGGATGTTGTGAAATTGAAATAATTATTAAATAGTGATTTAACAATTATTCCATTAATAGAATTAAGGAATAATAAATAAATAGTGATTTTTTAATTATTCCTAGGTGATTTAATTAAATGTTACAAGGAATAATAATCGAATGATTATTCCTAAAGAAAATTAAATAAATAATGATTTATTCAATTATTCTCATGTTTTTTTAATCATCAATAATTTAATAAAAATGGTTTACTAAATTATTTCCCATGTGAAAGTGATTTTACTATGGTGAAATTAATCCTACATGGTGTATTTCAATCCACCTAGTTAGAAATGGCTAGGTGATCATTTTTTGGTGATAACAGATTACCCCCCAATGTATGAGTGTTAGGAGAAAATCGTATGACTGAAATATATTGTAGGTTACACTTCCACAACACACCAAACGAGAGTCGGGGAGAGAGAGAGAGAGAAAGAGAGAGAGAACTAAAGCAATGCAAAGAAGGACAAAAATGGAAGGGGCGAGACCTAATAAACTTCTAGAAGCCTCCTTTTATGTTGGAGTACATGATCTCAAATGACGCGAGGAAGGTGTCGGTTTTAAACCTATACAGAAATCACCTATAGATGAATTCTAAAAGCAAAAAGTAAACAATGACAGGAATATAAAACAAATGCACAGAGATTTCCCTTGGATCCCAAAACCAGGACCACCATATTGATTTTTCATTATATTCCTTTCAATGTTACAAAACATATATATACATGATGAAGAATTCATAAACCGCAATCCATTAAGCTTGGATTAGAACATAATCATAGTTCTCTTGACCGGATCAACAAAATACCATGGGAAAAAAACCATCATGCCCAAAATCATGTGCAAAAACTATGCACAAAACCATAGGTAGGTATGCCCAACTAATATAGGGTCCCAAAAAAATTTCTGGGGTGCTTCCCTGAACCTCATGCAAGGGAGCTACCGCTCCCCTGAAACTCCCCGATAGGGGGGGCTGCAGCCCCCCTATGACCCCCCTACTACACCCAGTGCAATGAATAGGTGGGGTTGTTGCCTCCCCACGCGTGTGGCTAGCCGTGGAAAGAATATAACACACACCTAATATTCTCCCACTTGTTTTTTTATTTTCGACATATGGGGTCATAGGAGAGTTTAGTCATTGGTCCACCCCTGCAACACCCATTGTTTCTGTACACCAAGAAAACTTCTCAATGATAAAATACTTCCTCAATCCATCTAAAACATCTTCAAAGTGTCCACCTTTACTAGGAACACCATTTTGACCTCAACCATATCCCTCATAAAGTGATACTAAGCATCAATGTGCTTTGTCTTTGAATGATAAGTAGGGTTCTTTACCAAGAAAATTGAACTTTGGCTATCACAATCTATCCTTATAGCTCACTATAGCAACCTCATACTTAAATGAAATATCTGCAACTAGACTAGTTCCTTGCTTGCATGAGTGGTTGTCATGTATTCAGCCTCTGTAGTTGAAAGAGCCATTACAGACTATCTTTTTCTCATCCAACCAAATGCTCCTCCAAATAGGTTAAAGACATACCCACTTCTAGATCTTCTCTAATCTAGATACCCCAGCCAGTCTGCGTCAACAAAGCCACATATGTCCAAAACTCTGCCTAATCTTGATCTTCCTTGGTACACAGACCACAATGACTAGTTCCACACAAATACCTAAAAACTCACTTCACTGTTGTCCAATTCTTCTTCCCTGGGCTTGACATAAACCTATTCAATACTACCATTGCATGTGCAATGTTTGGTCTAATACACACCATTTCATACATCAGGATACCGACTACACTTGTGTATGGAACATGGGACATATCCTCTTCCTCTTCTTATGTCTTGATACATTATTCAATAGATAAATTTACACCTACAGGAATAGGAACCTTCACCGGTTTACTATCTTGCATATTAAACCTCTACAGTATTGTCTCAACATACTTCCTCTGGTTTAACCAGAGCTTCCTTTTTGCCCAATATAGATTAATTTCCATGAGAATTTATATGCCCAAAATATAGTTTGTAGCACTAATATACTTCATGTCAATTTTGGAGGAAAATTTGGTATTCAAATCCTAGATAAGTTCTCTGTCATTTCCAATCAACAACATATCATCCACATGCAAGACCAAATAAATAACACGATTGCCAATATATTTAAAATAAACATAGTGATCCACTTTTCTTTTGGTGAAGCCAAGTCCACGTATATGTGTATCAAATTTTTGATACAACATCCTTAGTGTCTGTTTTAATCCATACATAGAATTTTTTGCCCTGCATATTAGTTCTTTGTTTCCCTTCACCGCAAAGCCTTTTGGTTGCTTCATGTAGATCTCTTCTTCCAAATCCTTGTGAAGAAATGTTCTCTTGACATCCATATGTTCTACCTCAAAATCCAAAGTAGCATCAGCAGATAAAAGTTATCTAATAGAAGCTACCTTGGCAATAGGAGAAAAAATATCACCAAACACAATTCTTGACACCTGGGAATAACCTTTCTCTACCAGCTGAGCTTTGTATTTATTCACCTTTCCTTCTACATTCATATTCTTCGTAAACACCCATTTTATTCTAATGGGTTTCCTTCTAGCCAACAACTCCAACAAATCCCAAGCCTCTCTTTTTTCCAAAGATGAAATTTCATCAACCATGGCCTCTTTCCAGAGTTTTCTATCCTCTGAATCTATTGCCTCCCTGATAGTTCTAGGATCATCATCAGTAATAGATAAAGCAAAATTTGAATAGAAAGAATATGGACTATACCTTTTTGGTTGCCTTATTTCTCAAACTGATCTTCTGGATTTTGTGGCTCTTCATATTTTGATTCATGTTCTACTATAGAGTTTGGTTCTTCCTCTTTTAGCTCAACCTCCACCTTCTTAGGTTACTTTGGTAGGAATTCATGCCTAATAACATCTTTCACCTCTATAAAAACCACATCTCAGCTATACACAACCTTCCTTGTTTCTGGGTTGCAAATATTATAACCTTTTAAAAAATCTTTTTACCCAATAAAGATGCACCTTTTAGATTTACTATACAACTTGTTCATTTTCTCCTTCGAAACATGTGCATATGCATCACACCCAAATACCCTCAGATGTCAAAGAGAGGGTTTCTTACGAGTGCATACCTCATATGGAGTCTTATTCTCCAATGTTGATGAAGGTGATGTGTTAACCAAGTAACATGCAGTCTCCATTGCCTTAGCCTAGAATTCTTGTCCTAACCCGATACCACCGAGCATGCTTCTTGCCTTTTTCGTCAATGTCTTGTTCATTCTTTCTGCAACTCCATTTTGTTGAGGTGTGTATGTTTTACACAACCATCTCACAAATAGATATATCAACAATTTAAAAATTATCCTCGTCAAGGGGGAAACCTCCTTTGCATTAAATAAATGAACAATTCTTAGATGATTCAAATGAAAAAACCTCCTTTCTATATATAGGAGTCTAAGAGGTCACAATATAATCAAAGTCGACATAACAATAATAATGTAAGGGAACAACAATAACAATAGTGGGCTTCTATGGGGCACAATAATAACAATATGGGGACTACATGGGCACAAAAATAACAATAAGGGGGTTGCACTGACAATAACAATAAGGGAATACACTAGTATTATAGGGATTTAACATGCCCTTCTCCTTCAAAACAATGTTGTCCTTAATGCTTGAGTAGTTCTAGATGGTTCTGTATAAAATTATGACCCCCCCATGTGGAATCTTCAGTGGGTAAGTTCTTCCACATGATGAGATCCTCTGAAATTGATTGATCTCGTAGCTATCAGGTTCTTATTTCCATGACTGCTTCAAGTTCCAATATTATTTTTCCTTCCTCTTCAAGTTCTGGCAATATTGTTTAAACTGGGAGCTTGTCACCTGTAACCTTATTTAAGTATGAAACATAGAAAAATGGGTGCACTCGAAAAGATGGAGGAGGCTCCAATTTGTATGCCATAGTACTAATCTTTTGTAACACCTTTTAAGTACCATAATACATGGTGATAATTTATTATCCTTATTAGCTTGCTTGAGGGAAATTTGTTTGTAAGGTTGTAACCGTAAAAATATCCAGTCACCTACATCAAAACTTCTTTTGCTACGATGTTGATCTACCTGGTGTTTCATTCTATTCTACGCTAAAGTGAGGTTATTCTTTAAGAGTTGGAGAACTTGTTGTTGATGCTTGATGTGATCTTCCACTGCTTGAACCTTATAATTTTCTCTTAAAGATGATGTCATGGATGGTGGATGATAAGATGATCTATGAGCTAATTGAGTACCTAGACAAGAAAATAATTTTGTCCAAAACTTTCCAATGAAAATGGGATCTCTGTCGGTTACAATAATATTTGGGTTTCTATATAGCGTCTGAATTGTTTCCATAAATGTAATAGCAACTGTATTGGCTTTAAATGGAGGAGATAATGCACAAAAGTGTCCATACTTGGTACGTCTATCAACTACCACCATGATGACACTCTTTCCTTCAGACTTGGCTAAACCATGATAAATGTTGGGTTGTGTGATATTTTTTCCATGACTAGCTCCCATAGTTGAATTGGGAGGTTAGAGGGGGGGAAGAGCCCCCCTTCATTGCGTTGACTATATTAGGTGAGTGAACCTACCTATGGTTTTGTGCATGGTTTCGCACATGGTTTTGGGTGTGATGGTTTTTAGTCCATGGTATTGGATGCTTCGGCATGTATATAAATGTATTGTAACATTTAGAGGAACATAATGAAAAATCAATTTGGTAGTACCGGTTTTGGGATCCAGGGGAAAATCTCTGTGTATATTTGTTTTATGTGTTATGCTCTCGCTATTGTTTATTTTCTACTGTTAGAATCCGTATTCAGGTAGTTTCTGTAAGAGGTTAAAACCTACAATAAAATCCACTGAAACCTCCTCCCAACATTGACCTAGAATGGATAAAGGTTGTAATCGACTCGGGGTATTGATTGTCTCAACTTTATTTTCTTAGCAAACCAAACATTCCACCACAAACTTTTGAATATCATATTTAAGGCCATCCCAAAAAAATTCCTTATTAACCCTGTGGTAAGTTTTTAAAAATCCTAAGTGTCCTCCTAAGGGAGAGGTGTGCAATATCAAAAGAATCTTTTGTTTGAGTTGGGAATTCTTACAAAGGAATAAGCAACCTTTGTACCATAATGAATCATTTTTCCAGCTCAATGTATCATATGTACCGAGATATTGCTGGAAATTTTGAATGAGTGCCAACACTTATTCGTCATTTTTCCATTCATCCCTTGCTTTGGTTATCCAATCTAGTTGGATAATAGAAATGGTACAAGGAAATTCTTCCACATCCTCATCCTTTCTTGAGAGTGCATATGCAACAACATTTTGCTTCCCTCTTTTGTAGATGATTTCAAAGTCCTAACCCAACATTTTTGTGACCCATTTTTGTTTCCCTTCTGAAGATAATCTTTGTTCTAGAAAGTATTTAACACTATCATGGTATGTTTTTGCTTGAATTGTCTTCCCATTAGGTAAGGTCACCATTTCTTAAGTGCATATAGTATTTCTAATATTTCCTTCTCATAAATTGATTTTTGTAAATACTTTCCTTTCATTGGACTACTTTGAAAAGAAATAGGTCTTCCCTCTTGCATTAAAATAACACCAATTCCCTTTCTTGAGGCATCACATTCCACAATAAAGGTTTTTGTGAAGTGTCGCGTAGCTAAGACCGGTTCTTGCCACATGTCCTATTTAAGACGTTCAAAGGCCTTGGTTGCTTCTAGAGTCCAAGAAAATGCATCTATCTTTAGTAATGTTGTTAGAGGTTCTCATATTCTCCCAGAATTATTAACAAAAATATGATAAGACCATGTCAACCCAAGAAATCCTCGCACACGCTTTATGGATGTGGGTATTTTCCATTCCTTAATGGCTTTAATTTTGTTAGGGTCTACCTTAACAACCTCATGAGATACAATATGACCCAGATATTCCACCTCTTGTACTCCAAAGAAACATTTGAAGGTTTTTTCATGAAATTGTTTCTTCTCCAATAGTTTGAGAACCCTATCAACATGTTGAACATGATCATTTCAATACTTTTTGTAGATTAGTATATCATCAAAAATTACTAACAATTTTTTTTTAAGGGTGGGTTTGAAGATGGAATTCATCAAACCCTAAAATGTGGATGGTGCATTGGTAAGGACAAAAGGCATGACCAGAAATTCATGGTGATCCTCATGAATTCTAAATGTTTTTTTTGGAATGTCTTTATTATTCATTCTTACTTGATGATATCTTGAAAGGAGATCCAATTTGGTGAAGTAAATTGCTCCATGTAATTCATCCAATAATTCATCAATGACATGAATGGGAAATTTATCTTTAATAGTGATCTTGTTGAGCTCCCTATAATCTGGACACATGAACCATGATCCATCCTTCTTGTGCACCAATACTACAGGACCATAGAAAGAACTTTGACTAGGTTTAATTATACCCGTCTCTATCATTTCTGCAACCATACATTCAGTTTCACTCTTTTGGGCATAGGAATATTTGTAACGCTTAATGTTTAGAGGAGCACTTCCTGGAATCAAATGAATAGAATGATCATGATCATGAATATGTGGGAGGCCTTTGGGATCCTCAAATACCTTGGAATGATTTTTGAAGACTTTTTGGAGATATGGAGAAATAGATGATTTCAATGTTGGAACCTCTAGTGAACATAATTGTGCAATTACACCCCGTTGTTCTTTGTTTAGAAGCTTTGAAATGCCATTAGAGATGGCTATCTTTCCTGGTTTCCCTATGATACCCCTTAATTCAAACTCCTTTCCTTTGCCAAAAAAATCAAGAAAAGTTCTTGAAAATTATAAGATATCGTACCCAAAGATTGTAACCATTAGACTTCTAGTACAACATCAACACCACCCATTGGAATGGATAGTATTGGACTATTCAATACATATTCCATCATAGTTAGCTTGATATTATAGCACTTTCCAAATAAATTTATAGTTCCTCCATTTGCAACCATCACTTGACACTCTGGTGTTGGGTATAGAAAGAAATTCAATTCCTTGTCTATCTTACAATGAATAAAATTATGGGTACTACCCGAATCCATCAACACTATTACCTTTTTCTTCTTGATATGTCCTTATATCTTGAGCATTTGAGGAGTGGTAATTATCACTAATGCATTACAAGTTATGGTCGGATTTATTTCTTCTTTCTCTAGGGTTGGTTCATGGTGTATATCCTCTTGTTTTGAAGTTTCTTGTCCATTTTCTTCCTCCTCTTCACAATCTATGTTAAATAATTTCTTCTCAGCACACCTTTAGTGTATTTTCTATCACAACTTTAGGAAATCCCTTTTTCTCTTTTTTCTTCCAATTATTAAGGTGTCAACCTTGCAGGTTATGGAAGGCTAGGGGAAGTAACACTTCCATCTTTAAAGTTGTGAGTGGTAGGTTTCATTGTTGCCATAATTTTGCTTTCAATTTTTCTTGCCAACCCAAATGCCTTCTCAAATGAATCAGGTTCCCAAAGGTGAACCTCATGTTGGATTTTATCCTTTAAATTCGGTATGAAGACATCAACCCTATGTTCCTCTAGAATAACATTTACCCTTACATTCAAATTTTGGAAGTCCTCAATGTTCTCTGCCATCGAACCCTTTTTTTTTAGATTTATCAATTGGCTGAAGAAGGTGTTGCTCTTTGTATCCTCATAATGTGATATCATTTCCTCTATAAAAATTGACCAAGTGACAAGTGGTTTATGAGAACAAAGCCATTGATACCATACAAACTTATTAGGTTATAAATATAAAGTTGCAATGCGTACCATTTGTGTGTGTTGCACATTATGGAGATCAAAATATTGCTCCATCTGTAGTATCCATGTTACCAGATCCTTGCCATCGAAATCCCTTATATTGATCTTTGGAATATGGTGGGTCTTCAATCCAATGTTAGAGTCTATGAAATCATGATTAACATTTCTTTTGTTCTCATCATGAGTTTCATCTAATATCTTTTCGCAATTAGGAAGCATTTCTTGTAGCAACTTTGTCAAACCTTCCATGTCTACTTTTAAACCATCCTTCAAACCTTCCATGTCTACTTTTAATTCATCCGTAAAACCTTCCATGTTTGATTTTAAACCATTATTCAAACCATCCATCTTAGCTTCCAATTCAATTTTGGTTACTCTTTCAGACAGAGAAATTTGTTTCACTTGGTCTCGTAATTTTGATATATCATGTTGCATTTCTTCCACTTCTTCATGCGTCATAGTAGAGATTTTTGGTTTCTTACTAGGTGTTTCCATTTTCTTGCTTTAAGGAATTTTGAAATAAAACAATGATATCTATGCTTCACTATTCCCTTTGAATCACTTCAAACTGATTTTGCAAAATATAGTTATGCTACTTTTTAAAACAAATATACACATTTTTTTTCTTTTGAGAGTTCTATCTTGAAATGATTGAAATTATGTAATTATGGATCTCCAAGTTTTGCATTTTTTTCCTGTGGTATCTTTCTACATCCTCTTTCCAACCCCACAATTCTATTCGAGATTGGATTCTTCAAGAAAACGTTATAATAAATCTCCCACGATGACCTGGTTATGGACTAGTTTACTAGAGTGAAGTTGTACGGGAAGCCACATGTCACTGTTTCAACCTTTGGCCCTGAAATTTCTACAAGAAAAACAAAATTCCATGTGATTTCATCCAATTTTTACATAATTCCAATTTGATGTCTGAAATGTAAGTTATGATGATTTTCCCTGGATCACTTGTTTCAGACAGAATTATGGAGCTCACAAAATCTGTAACTTCCTTAGATGATATCTCTAAAAATATAGTGAAGCAAGAATTGACATTTTTACACACATTTCTTTGAGATTTTGCCTCTATGTGGTAAAAATTTCAGCTTAGGAAGCCTCGTAGAAAAATAGCTATAGTGAAAATTCCAAGATGACCTGTTTGAAGAAGCAAAACCCTAGAATCCAAAGCTCTAATACAAATGTTAAGCAACCAACTCACAAATAGATAGATCTACATTTTAAAAGTTATCCTCTTCGAGGGGGAACCTCCTTTACATTACATAAATGAAAAATTCTTAGATTATTCAAATGAAAAAGCCTCATTTCCATATATAGGAGTCTAAGGGGTCACAATCTAATAATATGGAGATTACATGGGCACAACAATAACAATAAAGGGGATACACAGGCAATAATAATGAGGGAATACACTAGTATTATAGGGACCTAACAATATTTAGTAGTCTTTTGTTGTGCTATATGACACTTCTTACATAACTCTTCAAATTCCTTCTTGTAGAACTCTCCACCATTATCTGCCCTCAACACCTTTGTCTTTTTATTTGTCTTGTTTCCCACTAGAGCCTTAAATAATTTAAACATGTCAAAGACTTCAGATTTATTCCTAAGGAAATATATCCATTTATTCCTTGAGAATTCATCTATAAATGATACATAGTACACAGACTTACTTAGTGATGGAACCAACATAGGTCCAAACACATCAATGTGCAAAATCTCTAATATCCCTTTTGCCCTCTTAGCACCAAAGGGGAAAATCACCCGATTTTGCTTCCCATATACACTATGTTCACAAAAGTAAAAATCCAGAGAGAAATTATACATAGCTTCTACCATACCATTACCATGAAGTATTATAAATCCCTTCTCTCTAATATGTCCAAGACTTTGATGCCATAACATGGTCTTTTCTCCAGAGACCACTAGATTTTCTGCTCCACTTTCAGGAACCACAAAATTGTTGCACCCATCAATAACATTACTACCCAAAATTTTGTACAAAGTTCCAATCCAAACTCCCCACATCAATACTAGTTCTCCCCGAAGCATATTGCGGGTATCTTTCTCGAACATTGGTTTTACACCTCCATCATCCACCTTGCTTACAAAAATCAGATTTCTAGCTAATGCAGGAATATGCAGTACACTGAGAAGTGTTCTAGTCCTTCCACCTTACAACTTCAGCTTTAATTTTCCGTGTATAACAATTCTAGCCTTCTTATCATCCCCTAAGAAGACATCACCACCATCATAATTCTCATACTCGTAGAACAACTCCCTATGGGGAGTGAAGTGAAAGGATGCACTTGAGTCAGTAAACCATACATCATGATCTACATGTGTATTTGAAGAAGAAGCCAAGTACACATCCCCACCTTCATCTGAGGTGGTCTTTTCCGTCTTTAGGAGGAGCATCATTAGATCCCTTTCCTTTGTTAGGATATTTAGATATAGAGTCCTTTTTGAAGTTCCCTTCCTTTCCACATTTCCAGCACACCTTTAGAGGATTTCCTCGAGATTTAGATCTCCTTCTAGATTTAAATCTCCCACTCCAGGAATTATTTTTGTTTCTATTTTAGGACCATCCTCGTACAGATAAGGCATCTCCATTTTGACCCTCCATATTTTCCATGTCATCTCCTTCGACAACAAGGATGAGACTATTTCATCAAACTTCAAGGTAGTTGTGTTGCAACCTATTTCAAGAACTATACTATTCCACGAATTTGGTAGAGAACACAACAAACTCATGCACTTATCTTCATCTGAAATTATAATATCAACATATAACAACTGGCTTACCATTGTATTAAATGAATTCATGTGTTCTTTCATCGAGTTTCCATCCTTCATCTTCAGGTTATACAACTTTTTCCATAGGAATAGTTTGTTCACTAGAGGCTTAGATTGGTACAAAGTCCTTAACTTGTCCCACAAAGCCTTTGTTGTAGGTTTCCCTGATACATTCAACAATACTAAATATGAGATACACAACCATATTCTTTTATTTGATTTTCAATCCAACTTCTCCTAGTCCTCAGACGACATTGTCATAGGTTTAGTACCCATATCTACCATGATCCATTGATATTTATCCACCAGCAAATCCTCCATCTTGAGTTTCCACAACTCAAAACTCAGACCATTAAATTTCTCAATCTCTATATTTCCATTGCTCATCATATTTTTTCACCATAAGAATGTACCTTGCAGACCTCCCACTGAATAGGGTCTACAACAAGACCGAACAAAACCCCTCAACAACAAAGTGTCCCCTTGAAGATGAAAAAATTTGATACCAAATGTAGGTTTTAACCTTGTACAAAAATTACCACAGATGAATTCTAAAACTAGAAAATAAAAAATGATGAGAATATAAAACAAATACATAGAGATTTCCCCTGGATCCCAAAACCAGGACTACCAGAATGATTTTTCGTTATGTTCCTTTCAATGTTACAATACATATATATACATGTTGAAGCATTCATAAACCCTAATCCATTAATCTTGAATTAGAACATAACTACAGTGCCCTTGACTGGATCTACAAAATACCATTGGCAGAAAATGATCATGCCCAAAATCATGTCAAAAACCCAAGCACAAAACCATAGGTAGGCCTACCCACCTAATATAGGGTCTAAATTTCTTTCCCGAGGTGCAAAGAATAGGGGGGCTATCGCCTCCCTTGTGGTTCGCCCACGCATGTGACTAGTCATGGAAATCATATAACACACACCCAACATGAGGCATACCCACACCCACTGAGATAACTAAGTACAAAGAATAATGGTGAGCCCGGTAATGTGGTACTGAGCTAAAAAATACATGACACATGATACGCTAGTAGCAATGGGCCAGAAAATAATACAATGAATCCCATATACATAATGTGCCTGGAAAGACTTAGGACAAGATTGAATACAATAATATTTCAGTAGATGAGACATATTTCCCCTCAAGATGACATGCTGATGGGGGATCACAACTAAATAAGCCCTGATGGATAGGGAAGGTCTCTAAACATGTAGATGGATCATAAGAAGGAGACATGCATGTTGTAGGCGCTACAAGTGGCTGTAACCGAATCCATCACATCTGCGGAATTGCATCTAATGTTGGATCAATGTTTGTGGACATCTGGGAATGTGGGGGACAACCTGAAGGGGCACCCTCTCTTGAGGTCTGGAACATCTCACACACAACTGAGAATCATTGGGACAATCGTCGCTATCACCAAACCATCAAGTTTATGATTCTCAAGTGTGTGATAATGAGTTGGTGTCGAGCACATGAGAAACAACCAAGTCAAATGGAAATGATGATTCCCTTTGCTTGGTCCAAAGAACTAGACAAAGATAAAGGTTGGAACCAAGCTACACTTCCCTATAGATCACACTTCTAGAATAAATGTACTGAAATCAACAGAAGAGGGCCTGCTAGAGTTAAGGAAATGAGGAATCCTTAAGAAAGGCACAAGGTATCATAGTAGAGTGACTGATGGACTAACACCAGGGATGATGATGGAAGGAAATGAGATGATGGAAGAATGACTACTTCCCTTGTTAGAGCATGATAAGTATGGTTGACTTGGAAGCTACTGACTCGATTCTACAGGGGACGGTCAATTACTTAGATAAGGGATTTTCAAATATGAAGCAATAAATATGGAGAAAATATGAACACAATGGGATGGATGTGAGACAAATAAGTATGGGACATTGTAACTAGACTCATGGGGACTCGAAACAGAGTCCATAGGTGCAACGGTGATTCAACTCAGATGCTCTAAAAAAGGGTGAATCAATGATGCTACCACATGGGGGAGGCCACAAGGGGGACCATAAAAACATGAGTAAATGATGGTTACTCATGCCTAAAATTGACATGTGATTCAACCAATGTGCGGGTATAGTGGTACCTGAGTATAGATTGCTCAAATGAAGAAAAACAATTTTAATAGGTAATAAAGTGAGACCTTATGGAAAAAATGGCTTCTTGGTGAAGTGTCACACTACCAAAAATAAAGGGAGACCAATTATAACACTCTTTGAGAGATTTACAACAATGTTAAGGGTTTGTCAAACGAGGCTAGTGTTTTGTCACAATAGGTGACAAAAAAACTAGGTTTTTTCCTATAAAAGGGCTTTTTTCCCCGAATCCAATTCATTTGCATAATGAGCTATTAGAGAATTTGGATAGGAGGAACACCCTAAACCTTGTGGAGATCATAGCAGAAAAACCAACTATCAAAATCTAGATTTGTGACTTTCAAGTAGGTGGCCTTAATGATTCTTGGAAGGATGGGTCCTAGTGAAGAATCAAAGCAAGAAAGGAATACAAGAATGAACTACTAGATAAGGTATATGATAATCCATGCTCACAAAGTAAAACGTGGGGACCTAGTGTTAATTTTGACATTACATAGAGTAGAATATTTCAAGATATGGTATCAAGCATCTACGATATGAAATGTGTCTATGGATAGCTGAAGAGGATGGTACGACAAACTATCCAAGGAATCAAAGGATGATTAACCATACCTAGATCATTTGGGTCTAGGTTGAGACTTATTTTAATCAAGTGAGAAGGTGGTCAGGGGTCATCATACCCCCAAGCGTGATCTAGATTTAAACAGGACTGCAAAAAATTACAGAGATAACCATAAATACAGAGATACAATAGAAATAATACTTCATTTCATGAACGTAAAATACTGGAATATGATTACAAACAGAAATCAAAATAAATTAGCTTGGGCGATGGTAGCTTATCTTTGAGGAGATATATGGTGGCTACATGCCTATGAATTGTCTTACAATGAGGCTTGAAGGCCTCTTTATTGTTGAGAAACAATGGAAAACCCTAAACATCCAAAACCCTAACCCTAGGAGATGAAGCGCCAAACTATGGCCCCCGTTTTGGGTAAATTGGTACATCAACTTCCCAGGGTCATAACTTTGGCATACAATCTTCGCTTGACATGCACCATACCTTGTTAGAAAGATCTATAAGAGGAATACAATTTTGGGAAGAGAAACATCATTCTATGGACCCATGTAGTTCCCAGTTTTCCCAAAAAACCGTCATTTAGGGCCTCAAAATGGCTCTCGAAGTTTAGGACCCAAAAAACTGCCAAAAATAGTAAAATGTGTTACAATTAAGGAAACTTAAAAATTGAAAGAAACAATGGTGGGGGACCAAGTGGAATTGGCAGATGGCCACCAATATCCACCTGGGTAATTCCTCCCCCCTTAGGAAGCAATGGTCCCCATTGCATTGAGTTCCTCCATGAGATGAGGAAACTTCTGCTGAACTTGGTCCCTGGTGAGCCACTTGCCCTGGTGAAGGAGTTGACCTACTTTGACAACTCGATACGGTTGGATCTTCTGCTGGCAAGTGTTTTTGATCTGCATGTCCATGATCCGATCAATTGTAGCTTGTTCGATGCAATCTGGATTTAACTCTGTTGGTGTGAGTTGTTCTGTAATGCCAGATGTGTCTAGCAATGGTGGAAAGTATGGCCGAGCATGATCCAAATTTAACACTGGATGCAGGACAAGGAATGGGGGAATGTTGAACTCAAATGCATTGTCTCCCACATCCTTGGTAATGGTGTAAGGACCATATCAGAGTGGTCTGAGTTTCCGATAGGCTCCGGTAAGGCATTCCTTTTGCAAATGATAGCAAACATTGTCATCCACCTGAAACTTGTGGGGCACCCAATGTTGATCATGTCGCTGCTTGTACTTGGCATTTGATTTCTGCAAAATGTCATGGACCTACTGGTAGATATGTTGGACGTGCTCAATGAAGTTTTTTGTCTTATTTGTTTTGGACTGAACATGAGCCAAATCTGCCTGAGTAGCTGCAAATGGCATGGCCACATCAATTGGACGTAGTGGCTGGAATCCCAAGCCCACCTGAAAAGGGTTGTGGCCAGTCGAGCTGTGGAGAGCCCAATTATAGCTATGTTGAACATAGGCGAGGCTCTGATCCCATGTGCATGGATTCTTTGAATTTTACATGCACAGAATGTGTACAATCATCCTGTTGACATCCTCTGTCTGGCCATCAGTCTGGGGATGGAAGGTTGTGGAATTAGTGAGTTTGGTGTCCAGCATCAACTAGAGACTGGACCAAAATGTATTGAAGAAATTGTTGTCCTGATCTAAGATGATAGACTGTGGGATCCCAAAGTTTACCCACACTCATTCAAAGAAGAGTTTAGCAGTGGCTTCTGTTGTGATATTCTTCTTGCAGGATTTCATAATGGTCATCTTTGAGAACCTGTGGATGACCACAAAAACACAGTTGTTTCCATGCTTAGTAGAAGAGAGGCCTGACATGCAATCCATGGAGATGGATTCCCAAGGTCGACTAGGGGTGGGCAACAGAGTATAGAGGCCTTGCTTCTTGATGGTCGGTTTGGCAATCACACAAGTAGTGCAGGATTTGATGTACTTTCCGACATCCCGTCAAAGATTCAGCCAATAAAAATACTTTTGTAGTATTGTGGAGTACTAAAAAGGTATGTTTTTGATGATCATTTCAGTGGCTTTTCAGTAGAACTTTTAAAGCTTTTTGCATCATGAACTTGGAAAATGATAAATAATTATAACAAAACATGTGGGATTAATATGCAAGACTTAACCACTAACAATTGTCATTCCCTCGTGCAGGAAGGGGTGAAAACAAGGAGTTGTTGTGCCAAGGGAAAGGACAAGGACAAGGTAACCATTGTCCCTTTAACGGGAGACCGAGTGCAAACAAGGCTAAGCAGATCAAAGAAAATCGGCCCTGAAAAGAAGGAGAAGACACTGGCTCGGTGGCGGAGGGAAAAGAGATGATTAAGGATTAACGGTTCAGCGAATCAGATCGCTGCTTCATCTATCTTGTTACATAGACATCTCCGCCGTCACGCTTATATAAAGGGACAACACTGTTAGCTTTGCGAGTTCGACATGATTATGCTTTTATGTAATTTCTATTAAGATCAAAACTTTGATCATCGAGTCTCGATAAGAACTGGTTCATTGTAATTTTGTTCCATGCATTAATACAAACCTGGTGATTATTTCATCTCTGCGTCTAGATTAACCTAAAGCGGTGTACCCTTGGAGGTTAAGGGCCCAGCCCCGGAGGACACTTGCTTCTGTATTATTATGATTTGATTTCTATGTGATTTTCTTATCGTCGTTATTTGGTAATCTGATATGCTTTATAAGTTTACATCAAATGCTCTGTTAAGATTAATTCATTAAGATTTCTATAAACAGAATTGTTGTATTGACTCTGCATTATATTACTGTTCCTTTCAGAGTTGATTGAAGATTATTAGTCTTAACCGAATACTGTTATTATTTTATTACAGAGCTTTTGTGCTGTACATTCATGTTATAGGATTCATCATGAAAATTTATGTTCTTTACGATTGTTTGATTCAGAAGTAACGCTATTCTATTTTGAAATGCAGTCGTATTCCTTTTAATTGAGATTGATGCTTAGATCAGATTACTATTCAAGCGTGTTGTGTGCGTATATGGTTTCCAAGCGTTGTTCCATAACTTATCCGTAATTAGTGTTGTTCCATTAGTGTATGCTGCTTGATCTGCCTTAAGAGTGAAAGATTGTTGTTTGATTATGATTAATGCATTTGAGCTAGTAGATTAAGTTTGATTACCGCTCGCGAGACCTAGTCGTTTAGCTGTTGTTCCTTTTAAGAATTGCTATTTGATTTGAGAATTGTTGTTCCATTCTAGATTTGTCGTTCGATTTCTTATTTGCTGTTCCATTTTCCTATCTGCTATTCCATTTACTCGCATTTATTGTTTTGGTGTGAGAGACGATCTAAGGCTGTAGTGAGCCTCGACATTTACTGTCTAGCTCCCAGACCCGTGGTCTGTTCTCTAATTTCCTTTCCATCAATTTCTAAAGGGATGGGTTATCGCTGCCGAACCCTTGACTGATAAGTTGCCTAGTTTTCTGAGTGTGTGATTTACTCTTTTGAAGTAACTTAGTTGTAGACAAGCATCTGTTTACTCTTGTATTTTTGAACGTTGTACTACTAGCATTACTCTGACAAATAATAGCCTCAGACTGAGACACTCTTTGGAATAACAAAACGCTCCCTGATTGACATATTAATGTGAGGTAATTAGCGGTGAAAGATACCCTTTTTATAGCTCTACATTTTGGTGCCGTTGCCGGGGAAAGAGTGTACCCATTTGTCCTTTTTTTCAGAGTAGTGTACGAACCTGCTAGGGAAGAGTTGGATTTTAAAAATGGAAGGAAGAACCTGCGTACGGAGCATGTAAAAGCCCTACTCCCTTGTCCACTTTCCTAACAAATTTGTTGTTGCTTTGTTTGAATAGAATTTAGTAGTTCATTTGCGTGCATGACTAAGCAGAAAAAACCAGAAAAAATATCAAACCTCCACCCAAACTTGAAAAAGCTAAGGGGCCGGTGACCCTTGGCCGAACGACCTTCATAGACGAAATCTATAAGAAAACAAAATCTCAACCATCAGTAGGACCTAGGAAAAGCATTTCTAAACAGCCTACTAGTTCCCTTCAGGCCACAGGATCACCATCTGTAGCCTTTGTTGAGGTGCATAGTCAAACTGAAGAGCAGGACTTTCAAGAAATTGAAAATTCTACTCCAAAACTATTGCAGGAAGGGAATTTCAGCAATCTTTGTGAAGGAGGAGGAGAAACAGGGGAAACTGAGGAACCAAGATCTCCTATTGGAACAAATCAACCATTAAATAGCCCAGATAAGGGAAGTGCTGCAAAAATCATTGTTGAAGGAACCCAATCTCCTCAAACAGCAGGCATCCTCATTATCCCAAATAGAGGAAGTGCTATTAAAACTATCCCTGTCAAAGCCATTCCCTCTCAACCTAGGAATACCCTCCTAGATATCCCAGAAGGTTATTGGCATATATTCGACCCTATGGCTTAGAATCAGCCAAACACTCAAACCTCTACATTACAATACCCTATAGTGGATTCTGCAGCAAATGCGCCCATGAAAGAAATCCCTCTTCAACATATCCCTACATTTCAGGTCTCACATCAGAAGATCCGGATGCATTTTTATTTGAATTTGATGTGTTGTGCAGGGGATATGATTAAACCACCGACCCCCAGAAATTGAAATTATTTCCCTCTACATTAAAAGGGGTTGCTTTAAGATGGTTTATGAGATTAGGTGGTGGAGTTATAAACAACTGGGATCAAATGAAAGAATCTTTCTTAAAAAAATATCAGGATTATTGCAGGTCTAGAGAATTAAAGGACGAAATATTCCAAATGAAAGCTAGACTGAATGAAACATTAGAGGAGTATGTGGAACATTTTCAGTACAATCTACAAAGATCTCCTTATGCATCACTACCTTTACCTGATAATGTGTTAAAAACTGCATTAATAATGCGCATGAAGGAACAATGGATTGAAACATTAAACATCATGGGAAAAGGGGATATTTATCAAGAGAATTTTGCTGACATTATTGATTTATGTATCATGAGTTCGAGAGGCAGCACAAGAGTAAAACCGGCGGAACATGATCGGTTTGTAAGAGATAACAAAATTTCAACAGAAGGAGTAACACGTGTAGAAATTGGAAATTTATTGGAAAATTTTAAAACTGATATCCTGGGGACACTAACAACACAACTTGATATTATGTAGGCTAAACAGAAGCAAATGGAGGTAGAACAGAATTTGGCGATCTTCTGTCCTTGATGCAGGAAAAAGCATAGTCACAAGGAATGTCCACTAGATACAATCCAAACATGCGCCATCTGTACAAAAGATCACCTTACGAAGAGCTGCCCCTCACTTCCTGGATTGAAAGCGGTATATAAGGAAGCGGAAGAAGAACCAGAATCGGTGTACTTGATCAACCAGCGTCGTCAGTGGCAGCCGAGACAATCTGGTATGTTTCCAGACCCAACTTCTTCTTTTCAGCCTCCACAGTATAATGCTCAACAATATGGTATGTGGCAAAGTCAGCCCCAACCCCCATTTTCAAACTGGTCATCACAGTCGTTTCCTTCTTCAAACCCGTGGCTGAATCAGGCAAGCCAATCTGGTTGGCCAAATTTCCCTTACACTCCACCATATTGGCAAAGTAGCCCATACCCTTCACAATGGACTCCCCCTACTTCACAAAGTTCAGCCTGGCAAACAAACTGGCAGAGACCGATGCATCAGCCAGTAGGAACTATTCCGCTCCCTGAACCTACACTGCCAGCCTTACAACAAAATCCCCAGTCTAATCTGAGACCACAACTCCCAACCCAACCCAATCCCAATCCAAATAACAGACCGGTCCAATCTCTCCAAATTATAGAATCACCAGAAATAGGACCCGACCTGATGGAGTGTAATGATCTTCAATTAAGATCTGGACATATTATTGAAACTAAGGGAGATAAAATAGTTCATAGTGAAGATCAGTTACCAAGAGAACATCTGTTGCAACAAGAGGATGTGAATAAGTAGCAAACTCATAATCAAGCAACAACATCCTCTCCTTCGTTCCCAGAACGATTAGTCATACCTCGACCTTTACAATATCCTGATTTTGACATTCTGGGAGAATTACAAAATCTGTACATAAAAATTTCATTCCTCCAAGCCATTCAAGACATTCCCATATACGCAAAAACTATCAAAGAATTGTGCATAAAGAAACCAAGGAGGAATATAACAAATAATCCGAGAGTCCAAGTAGTCGGCACTTTATCTGATTTACTATCAGGGAAAGAAACACCCATTAAATATGAAGACCCAGGAAATCCAATTGTAACTATTCAAATTTATGGTCAGACCCTATCTAATTCCTTAGTTGACCTAGGAGCTGCAATTAATATTTTAACAACCACTACTTGCCAAAAGCTCGGCATTACATTTGTAGAACCCACCTCTACTTTGCTAGAATTGGCTGACCGATCTATGGTTAGGCCAGAGGGTACTCTACATGATGTCATGGTCTCTGTAGATTCCTGGGAATATCCAACCGATTTCCTGATAATTAATCCAAAAACCCAACTTGATGGACACTCGCTGATTTTAGGTAGACCTTGGCTTGCCACTATCGATGCTTACATTGGCTGCCGGCAAGGTAATATGACCATAACCAAAGGACCGAATATCAAGAATTTAGTTCTATATCCTCCAGCGTAGCCAAGTGTCACAATAATTGAAACTAATAAGCACCCTATATCATACCTTACTAATAACATTAGATCTCCATTAAATATACAAGAGGCACTCGACTTTAAAGACCAAGCAAAAGATGATGCCATTAATAACTTCATTAGTCAAACTGAATCTGGATCCTGCACACAGTGTCGCATGATAGAAGCAGCATTTGATAATGAATTAGAAGAAGATCCTCTGAAAGATTCACATGATCAAACAATATCGGTTACTTCTGTTGCAAATAGTAAAATTGTGGAAATTGAACCGGGAAAAACCTTAAACATTAATGCCAACCTCACACCTGAACAAGAAACAAAGCTCATCCATTTGTTAAGAAAATATCAAAAAGCATTTGCATGGGATTACCCTGATATGAAAGGAATTGACCCCCAATTATGTACACACCACATTTATATAGAAAAGGATGCCAGACATGTTCATCAACCTCAAAGGAGACTTAATCCTCATCTAAAAGATGTGGTAAAAGCTGAACTTCAGAAACTTTTAGATGTCAATTTTATCTATCTGATCTCTGATAGTAAATGGGTCTCTCCGCTTGTGGTGGTACCAAAAAAGAATGGGAAATGGAGAATCTGTGTGGATTACAGGGAGCTAAATAAAGCAACACAAAAAGACCACTTTCCTCTCCCATTCATAGACCAAGTATTAGATACTTTAGCAAGAAAGAAATTCTTTTCTTTCCTTGACGACTTCAGTGGATACAATCAGATTCAGATTGCCCCTGAATACCAAGACAAAACTACATTTACTTGTCCTTGGGGAACATTTGCCTATCGAGTTCTACCTTTTGGCTTATGTAATGCTCCTGCCACATTCCAAAGGGCTATCCTTAGTATTTTTGCAGATTTAATAAATGATGGACTTGAAGTATACATGGATGACTTTACACCATATGGAGATGATTTTGATCCAGCACTAGACACCCTAGAAAAAGTCCTACAACGCTGCACCGCTACCAGGCTTTTCTTAAGCCACGACAAATGTTATATGATGATGACTGAAGGACTTATCCTAGGACACTATGTTTCAGCAGCTGGCATTCAAGTAGACCCGGCCAAAATCCAAATACTTTTACTTATTCCCACTCCTACTACTCAAACAGAGGTATGCAGCTTTCTTGGATTTTCTGGCTATTATAGACGATTTATAGAACATTATTCACACATTGCTACACCTAAATATGCACTAACGGGTAACGTTGATTTTCTCTGGACAAAAAAATGTGAGCATGCCTTCAAGGATTTAAAGAAGCTCGTATCCAAAGCCCAATCCTTCGAGGACCAAACTGGGATTTGCCATTCCAGATATCATCTGATGCCTCAGATACAGCCATTGGCGCAGTCCTTGGGCAGGAAGAAGATAAAAAACCATATGCTATTTATTACATCAGCAAAAACTTATCCCCCGCTGAATTAAATTACACTGTTACTGAAAAAGAATTCCTAGCTGTAATACATGCTATCAATAAGTTTAGACATTATATTACAGGATATCCTGTTATCTTGTATACAGATCATTCTGCCATAAAATATTTAGCAAGTAAGCCTGTCACAAATGCCAGAATAACTAGATGGTTGATTTTATTGCAGGAATTTGATATCACAATCAAGGATCGACCCGGCAAAGAAAACCCTGTAGCCGATTTTATCTCAAGAATGCCAAAGCCAATCGATGCAGCAGCAGTTGAAGATCAATTTCCAGATGAACATCTATTTGCTGTTGCTGTTCAAACACCCTGGTATGCTGATGTTGCCAATTACCTCGCAGTAGGTAAACTACCTAAACACCTAACCCCTAATGAGTGCAAACAGATTTTTCAGAAGAGTGCTCGATTCTCGTGGAATGGGGGTTATTTGTTTCACACAGGGGCAAACATGCATATTAGGAGATGTGTTCGAGAAGATGAAATCTTTGACATCCTAAAAGCCTGTCATGATGGACCATGTGGTGGACATTTCGTTGAACGCAGAACTGGACATAAAGTGCTGCAGACAAGGTATTATTGGCCCATGATTTTCAGAGATGCAAAGCAATTTGTCCAAGCCTGTGACAGTTGCCAACGAGCAGGACGTCCTAGTCAATCTGACGAGATGCCTCTGAAGCCACAGTTAGTAATTGAACCATTCGAGCGATGGGCTCTTGATTTCGTTGGACCTATCAACCCATCATCAAATCAGAAAACATATATTTTGGTGGCAACAGAATATGTCACCAAATGGGTTGAAGTAGAAGCATTGCCAAGAGCCACAGAGGACTCTGTCATACAGTTCCTGTTCCATCTATTTGTACGTTATGGTCTTCCAAGAGAACTAATTACAGACGGTGGACCACAATTTCTTGGGAATAGATTAGCTACAACACTTAACAATTATCACATCCGGCATAAAATCACTACTCCATACCACCCACAGGCGAATGGGTAGGTAGAAAGCAGCAATAAGGTAATAGAATCAATCCTAACAAAAACCATTGTGTCACACAGGCGTGATTGGGCTGCCAGACTACCTGAAGCACCGTGGGCTTACAGAACAACATGGAGAAGCACCACTGGTTACTCACCTTATCAATTAGTGTTTGGAAAACAACCCATTTTCCCCATAGAATTCGAAATCCAAACATTACGGACAACACAGGAAGTTGGCTTAGATCTAAGCGAGGCACAGATTAATCGACTACAGCAGATCAATGAGTTGGACGAAATTAGGCTCTCTGCACTTCAAAATATTGCCCTGATTCAACAGCAGTGAGCTAAATGGCATGATGCTCTCATTAAAAACAAAGTCTTCCATGAGGGAGACTGGGCTCTGTTGTACAACTCCAGGTTTCAGGACTTCCCTGGGAAACTCCAGACTCATTGGTTGGGACCATACAAAATCCAGAAAGTACATGACAGTGGAACCCTTACTCTAATCACTATTGACGGTTCTGGATATGCCTTCAAAGTAAATGGCCACCGAGTTCGTCTCTATCGCAAACCACTCACTCGGGAGTGCTTCTGCTAGCAGCTACGCTGAGACACTGATATGGAGATTTTGGGAGAGGAAGAGAAGTCTTCCTCTCCTGCAATTCATTAAAGAATTCATTTCTTTTTACAATTTGTACATAAGTTCTTTTCTTTGAGTCGTTTTTGTACATATGTTTGAACTAACGTTTTCCTGTCATTTTTGCTGTTCCTTTTTTTCAAAAGAACAACATTTCGATTTTTGTCGTTCCTTTTCCAAAAGGATGGCATTTGTGTGTTTCTGTTGTTCCTTTTCTAAAGGAACAACATTCTTGATTTTCTGCTGTTCCTTTTCTAAAGGAACAACATTCTTGATTTTCTGTTGTTCCTTTTCCAAAGGAACAACATCTTTGATTTTGTGTTGTTCCTTTTTCAAAGGAACGACATTTGCTTGTTCTGTTGTTCCTTTTCTAAAGGAACAACATTTCTATTTTTTCTGTTCCTTTTTCAAAAGGAACGACACTATTGTGTGTTTGTTGTCCCTTTTCCAAAGGAACAACATATTTTTTATTTCTGTTATTCCTTTTCCAAAGGAACGACATTTTTGCATCTTTTTCTGTTCCTTTTTCAAAGGAACAACATTTTTGGTTGCTGCTGTTCCTTTTTCAAAGGAACGGCATTTCGAGTGTTTTGCTGCCCTTTTCCAAGGGAATAGCATTTTTTATTTTTGTTGTTCCTTTTTCAAAGGAACGGCATTGGTGTGTTCTGCTATTCCTTTTGCAAATGAATGGCATTTGCATTTTTTCTATCTATGGTTCTTTGTTGTTCCTTTTTCCAAAAGGAACACCACTAGCATGCTTTTTCTCTCCTTTTGAAACAAATTATTCCTTTTGCTGATCTGAATTGAGGATGCTTCTTGCTCCTGTTCTTTCAAGTCTTTAAGATACAGCTATGCACTTATGCAATGAATACAAAATCACAACATACTGAAATCCGCAAATCATAAATCGCTATCTTTATAAGGCTCTGCATTGGTAAGAGGACAAAAGGAAGGACACACTTATTTATCATCTTTTGCTATCATTGTTTTACTAATTTTGCTCTGATTGGTTATCTTTATCATGACGATCCCTTTAATCCTCTTTGATTATTATTTAGGAATAAGAGCAAAGGGTTTATATCTTCCTATTGAGATGATAAGACTTCTTCCACCATTCCTACTCTTAAGGAGTGTTGAACCACCCTTTGTGTATAAGGAAAAGTACTTTATGAAAAAGAAAAAAAGTAAACATGAATTATAAGTTGTCAAATGCAGGATAGGGGGTCTCATCAAGAGCCAGCCTACCATGATCATGAGGATGGAAGTGAAGTGGCATTCCCACTATGGCCACCACACCAGGGATATGGTCCAAAAGGTATATCAAATAAATAAACCTTGGAATAGGAGGTCTCATCATGAGCCGGCCTACCCACTTTTCACTCCTTCCTCATGAATGGCATTATGGCTAACTGGTTACCAAGCTAGCATAATGGCCTACATTTTGAAATTACACTCCCTAATATACACACAAAGGATCATGGTTCCAAGGGTGAAATAAACAACTCTGCCAAGGTTATGGACACCTATTGGCAGCAGAGAATTGTTAATGGTATTGAAGTCACATTGGTTACACCAATAGGTAAGATACTAATACTCTTTTGTTTCTTATATCCTAGGAACTAATCATATATCATTTCCCGACTTATATATCGCATGAAAATTTATTACCACCAATCATGGCAGAGTAAGTGACAATGACCACATGAGATTTGGAAAGTATGACAGATGTCCTATCCCTCCAGCCTCGCATCATATCACAATAGCCTCTTACGTAATATGCGATCCAATTTTACGCCTCGATTTCGGTAATCTGTTGTTTTTCTAAACATGGCATATTTTCATACGTTGTTCCTTTATGACTTTGTTGAAGATCGAGTGCTGCTCCTTTATTTGACGGCTGGGACAGCCTATCACATTGCGGGGGGGGGAGGTTAACCTCATTATTCCCTGGATTACGTGTCAGCTCACTATTCGGGAAAGTGGTGTACTAGGGTATGGCACGGCTTAACGGCATGATATTTCTATTTTTGTTACACGAATTGCTGCTCATAAGCCATTTCTGTCATACTCTATTTTTTCAAACAAGTCTTGCATCTATTTCCCTCTCTGTGTTTCAAACAGCACAAACAGTTGTTGTTCCATTGAGAATCCACAGTGAAACCATGGGAGGAAGAGTGATCTGAAGGGAACCGCAGGTGTTGACAGTCTCCACTGCTGCCCGAGAAATCCTGGCAAGAGCAGGGTGGCTGACTTATCTCAACCGCTTGCAGGAGTCTAACGAAACAGTGGCGATTGAATTCCTACATAATCTGCAGGAGGATTACTCCACAGTAAGGGGGAGACAGATAGCAGTCACCGATGACATAACCGCAGAAGTCTCGGGACTACCAGCCAGCAGACCTGTATGGAGGCTAAAAAAGGAGAGATTACAGAAGATTATAGAAATCTTCCAGGACGAAGGCCAGAGCTTGACAATTAAAGGAAAGGGAGTTCTGCCAACAACGCTAGGAGAGCCCTCGGCAGAATTGGCAAGAACGATGCAAAGCTACATCACCTGCGCGGGTAGAAAAGACGTGGTAAGACCACGACATCTTAAACTCTTAGCTGTTTTAAAGCAGAAATGCTTTGTAAATCTGCCTGCACTTTTGAATTTGTTACTTCATGACGTTGCGCGAAGCTTAAAATAGGCACAACATGTAGAGTCAGTTGTCAGTTACCATGGGTTAATTCGATTAATTGTTAGTCATAGCCTCACCCAGCAGCAGAGCAGCTGGGAAGAGCTAATCGCAATAAGCATACTACCAGTACACCAGAACGTCCAGAAAAACGCAGAGAATTAGCAAAACAAAAACATGTCACTAGTACATTTGAACGTCCAGAAACACGCCAGGAATCCGTAAAGCGTAAGAATGCCATCGGTACACCCGAACAACTAGAGAAATGAAGGAAATTGGTCCAGTTAGCTCGAATATGAGGAAGGCTGGAAAAGCTCCAGGAAAGCACCAGCCAGCCAGTAGAAATTGAGGACGAGCAATCCTCACGGCCAGAAGAAGAAGTAGAGCAATCTGAAGGAGGAGAGAAAGAAGAGGCCGAGCAATCTGAAGAGGAGGCCGAGCAATCCGAAGAAGAAAATGAGGAAGAAGCTGAGCATTCTGAAACAGAAGCTGAGCATTCTGAAACAGAAGCTGAGCATTCTGAGGCAGAAGCTGAACAATCCAAGCAGGAGGGTAAATGGGACAACAGGAAGGTAGCCCACCATAGGACCCAGTAGGAGAAGACGAATTGGCCCCAGTCTTGGCCAATATGGGTGAATATGGCCAACCTTCCAGTCCATCAGACCTCCATGACAAACCCCAAGAGGAAAATGCATTTGAAAAACCACATGCAAAAGAGGCAGAAGAAGGAAATCTACCTATTCATGATGAAGAAGAAATAAGAGATACTGAATAGGAACAATCCGTTCCTAAGGCATCGGAAGAAATTTCGGAGGAAGTAGGGGCAGAAAAAAAAATTGCCCAGGAATTGACAGACCCAGTTAGGGTTCCTACCCCAGAATAGCCAGAGTAGAACACTGAAGAAACATCCCAGGAGGAAGATCCATGGACTAGTCATGGCCCAGGCCGCACCAGACAACCTACTGTTCCTTCTAATGAAATTTTGGAAATAAAAGAACTGCGAAAGGAACAACAAAGATTATTGAGCATAATAGCCCAGCTCCACCAGCAGATCAGGATCCTGAAAGCAAGGCAGAGGGTAAGAAAGACTGCAGGGAATAAAAAGGTGACCACTCCAGTAAAACTCTGCAAGGCAAAAAGGCGGAGGACCAAAATTCATCCTGCTATTCAAAACCCTGTTTAAAATCCAGCTATCGTTCCAAATGATGTTGAAGAACAGACTGCTATTCCATTTAAAAAGGAACATTAGCAAATTGATATTCATGTTAAAATAGAATTGGATGATTTGATGACTTGTGACAAGAAAATTCAGACGGAGGCACCACCCTCAGGGGTGATAAGGGTTCTGAACTCGAAGCAACGCAATAAGAAAGTTCAGGTAAAACTCCCGGCCTCAACTGCTGCATGGAGAAGAGATCCAAAAATAGTAACCTTGCGCAAGGGGTTGAAACAAGCTCAGCAAGAAGCATAAAAGCTTAGAGAGCAAACGATCCCTCGCGAGAAGTATGAAGAACTACAATAGTAACTTAGGAACGTCAATCAATCTGAAAGCCAGGCCTTTGAAGGTTGGTGGAAGGAAAAAGAGAAAGTTGCAAAGGTAACTCGCAGGCTAGATACTGTTATCAAGCAGATGGATACCTTGTGTTATTTATACAATGACGTCTTAGCATGTAGGGCCCCTGCGAAAAATTATGCCCTGTTTTTACTGGAACGGTATTTACAATTAAAAATAAAAGTTGTTAAAGCAGGTGCCCCATACAAATTAACACTGTCAATGACTTTATAGATTGCTGTAAACACTATGGGGTGAAGGTCCAGAGACTGCTTTGCGAATTCTATTTGCATAACCTTGTATTAGACCAGGAGACTGAGCTGAACCCTGGCCCTTTTGTTGGAGACATCCAATTGCAGGCATTCATCTCATTCGAGGTTAATCAGATTAAATGGCTCAAAGCCTATAATACTTTCCAGAGGCAAGAAAATGGCCTAGATTTGTGGGTAAGGGCTGAGCCTAGGAACCCAGCACAGTTGTGGAAAGCACATAGAAACCTCACGAAGACTCCGGGTGTCATTGAAACATTAGGACCCATGCATGAGGCACTCATTCGACAAGGATTAGAATACTTTATGTCTATCAAAGACCTTGCCATTAATGCAGATAAATTTCGGTATCAAATCTCTAATCGGAATATCCAGCTCAAGGAACCGTTTAAGTATGAGAATTTTAAATTAGCTGCCAATCGTTTGCACCTTTATGGTGAAAGAATTTTGAGAGCAGGGCCATCCTGGTTAGGATATAGGTTTCGTAGTCCAATTATTTGGCACCCTGCACCCAGATACCAAGCACTGTATGAGATGCCTGAGGGTCAAACAGGCCATTTCTTTGACTAGCTAGTTAGTCATCATGGCTGTAGGCCTCCACATGAAATTCCTTCTCCAGCCTATTCTCTCACTGCCTTGCATGTCAACTACAACGTTTTCATGAGGGCATGAAACAGGGTAAGCAGGGGGGTGTGTGGAGTAGTAAAAAGGTACGTTTTTGATGATCATTTCAGTGGCTTTTCAGTAGAACTTGTAAACCTTTTTGCATCATGAACTTGGAAAATGATAAAGAATTATAACAAAACATGTGGGATTAATATGCAAGACTTAACCACTAACAATTGTCATTCCCTCGTGTAGGAAGGGGTGAAAACGAGGAGTTTTTGTTCCAAGGGAAAGGACAATGACAAGGTAACCACCGTCGCTTTAATGGAAGACCGAGTGCAAACAAGGCTAAGCAGATCAAATCAAATTGGCCCCGAAAAGGAGGAGAAGACACCAGCTCGGTGCAGGAGGGAAAAGAGATGATTAAGGATTAACGGTTTGGTGAATCCCTCAGGATCCTTGATCCTGAGGGATCGCTGCTTCATTTATCTTGTTACTTAGACATCTCCACTATCACCCTTATATAAAGGGACAACACTGTTAGCTTTGCAAGTTCGACATGATTATGCTTTTATGTAATTTCTGTTAAGATCAAAACTTCGATCATCGAGTCTCGATAAGAACTGGTTCATTGTAATTTTGTTCCATGCATTAATACAAACTTGGTGATTATTTCATCTCTACATCTGGATTAACCTAAAGCGGTGTACCCTTGGAGGCTAAGGGCCCGGCCCCGGAGGACACTTGCTTCTGTATTATTACGATTTGATTTTTGCGTGATTTGCTTATCGTCGTTATTTGGTAATTTGATATGCTTTATAAGTTTACATCACATGCTCTGTTAAGATTAATTCATTAAGATTTCTATAGACATAACTGTTGTATTGACTCTGCATTATATTACTGTTCCTTTTAGAGTTGATTGAAGATTATTAGTCTTAACCGAATATTGTTATTATTTTATTACAGAGCTTTTGTGTTGTACATTCATGTTACATGATTCATCTTGAAAGTTATGTTCTTTACGATTGTTGGATTCAGAAGTAACGTTGTTATATTTTGAAACACAATCGCATTCCTTTTAATTGAGATTGATGCTTAGATCATATTACTATTCAAGCGTGTTGTGTACGTATATGGTTTCCAACCGCTGTTCCATAACTTATCCGTAATCAGTGCTGTTCCATTAGTGTATGCTGCTTGATATGCCTTAAGAGTGAAAGATTGATGTTTGATTACGACTAATGCATTTGAGTTAGTAGATTAAGTTTGATTACCACTCGCGAGACCTAGTTGTTTAGCTGCTGTTCCTTTTAAGAATTGTTGTTCCATTTTAGAATTGTTGTTCCATTCCAGATTTGCTGTTCGATTTCTTATTTGTTGTTCCATTTTTCTATCTGCTGTTCCATTTACTAGCATTTATTGTTTGGTGTGAGAGACGATCTAAGGCTGTAGTGAGCCTCGGAATTTACTGTCTAGCTCCCAGACCCATGGTCTGTTGTCTAATTTCCTTTCCATCAGTTTCCAAAGGGATGGGTTATCACTGCCGAACCCTTGACTGATAAGTTGCCTAGTTTTCTGAGTGTGTGATTTACTCTTTTGAAGTAACTTAGTTGTAGACAAGCATCTGTTTACTCTTGTATTTTTGAACGCTGTACTACTAGCATTACTCTGACAAATGATAGCCTCAGACTGAGACACTCTTTGGAATAATAAAACGGTCCCGGATTGACATATTAATGTGAGGTAATTAGAGGTGAAAGAGACCCTTTTTATAGCTCTACAAGTATTACCAGCATTTTCTTGACCCAAAAATGCCCAGCAACCTGAATGTAGTGTGCTTCCCAAATGATCTTGGCACGCTCGCTTGAAGGAACACAAAGGTGTCCCAGGTGGCATAACAGGGCATCTTGGAGGTGAAAAGATGGAACATGCTAACCCTCCAAGAGTGTTTGGTATGCGTGGCCGAATTATCGATCGCTTTTGTAGAGAAGTGACCAATCAAAAGTCTCGTGCCCACAAGAGTTGGGCACGGTGGTTAACGCCATGATCGGTGGTCGACTGACGTAATTTGCAACATTATTTGTGTTGTGCTTCTTATATTTGATATTCAAATGGAACTGTTGCAGGTATGTGGACCACTTCTAATGGCAATCATTCTGCAACTTCCCTTGCATCTGTATGAACTGTAAGGGCTAGTGGTATATGTGGATGATTGTTTCCTTCCTGAAAATGTAATTCTTCCATTGTCGGTAGGCCTGCATAATGGAATACATCGTTATGTGATAAGTGGGATACTTCCAGACTGTGTTTGAAAGCGGCTCCCTGTGATATGCCACTGGATCCCTGTATTGAGTAAGGACTGCCCCAATAGCATAGTCAGAGGTATCTGCCTCGATCTTAAATGGTTGTTGCAAGTCTAGTAATGCAAAAACTGGTGCCGAGTAGAGGTGATGTTTCAAATCTGTGAATGCCTTTTGTTGAGATTCAGACCAAAAAAAAATTTCTTTCACTCCTCCCTTGGTTACTTGAGTGAAGGGCCAAATGATATGAGAAAATCACAACACGAACTGGCAGTAGAAGTTGGCAAGACCGAGAAATCCACAGAGCTCTACCAGAGTGGTTAGAGATGGCCAATCCCGAATGACTTGGATCTTGGTTGGATCCACATGCACCCCATGTTCATCAATAAGTTATCCCAGATACTAAACTTGGGTCATGCCAAATGAGCATTTCTCCAAATTGGCACATAACTTGTGTTGCCGTAGTGTTTGGAGAACCTGTCGGATGTGGTGGAGGTGCTCTTCCCAACTCTGGCTAAATATCAGGATGTCATCCAAGTATACCACTACAAATGAGTTGGTGAATGGCTACAAGAGGTCATCCATTAGCCTCATAAAGGTTGCAGGAGCATTCATCAACCCGAAAGGCATAACCAACCATTCAAAAAGGCCCTCCTTGGCTTTGAAGGTAGTCTTCCACACATCAGAGGGTTTGATTGGTACCTGACTCCAAATCATTCTTGCTGAAATATTTCTCCCCTTCAGTTGGTCCAAAAGGTCATCAATTTGTGGGATCGCGTACCTATTCTGGACAGTGATCTTGTTCAATGCCTGATAGTCAATACAAAATCTCCAAGTCCCATCCTTCTTCTGTACCAACATGATCGGGCTCCCACAGGGCGATGAACTTGGTCATATGTGACCTTTCTACAACAGCTCCTGAATCTGCCTCTCGATTTCATCATTCTCCAGAATGGAGCAGCAATATATTGGTGCATTAGGTAGTGACACACTTGGGGTCAGATCGATGGAGTGCTTGATCTGACAGTGGAGAGGAACCCTTGTAGGGGAGGTGAAGATGTCCTCGTACTCCTCCACAAGCTTGCCTATCTGTATTTGTCATGCGGAGGGGCCCTGTCTAGAGGTCGTGGCCACCATCTTCTTCTCTCCTTAAGGGCATATCATCAAGAAAGAAAATTTCCCAGTTTTGGAAATGAGCTTATTTCATTGTTTTGTAGTAACCAAAGAGATGGCAGTAGGCAGTGCTACCTTTGGTATCCTATACAAATTATTTCCCAAAGTAACAATAACAGCATGAGGCCTTGTCTCATATACTCATGTCGCTTCCACAAGTATGGTTGGCCTAATAATACATCACAAACATCAAGGGGAGCAACGTCACACAATACCTCATCTGTGAAGGGATTGATGTTGGATGGAAGGTGACACTACTAGCTCATGCGAAGATCCCATCCTTGGTGAAGCCACCTGATGGTGTACGGTTGTGGATGTGCTACAGTGAATAAGCCCTACCGCTTCACGACTTCTACCGAAATGAGGTTCTTTTGGCTCCCGTTGTCGATAATGAATTGTATCAAGGAGCCCTTTACCCACATCTGGGAGTGGAAGAGGCACTCCTCCTCCTTTGGATCTTCGAGTTCCTCCTTCTAGATCTTCATGGTGGCAATGGTGGCACTGGGCTCTGCATCGATAATTTGCTTCCCTTTGTCATTCCCCTTATCAGATTCTAACTCAGAGTTTGAACTTGCATCTAATTCTGAATACCTTAGCTCAGCCACCAGTGACTGCTTGGCCTGACACTCACTTGTGTTGTGAGTGGAGCTCTTATGGAACTCACACCACTTTCCCGTGTCCTTATTTAGCTTCAAAATGTTGTTCTTTGCTTGTAGCTTTGGTGGGTTGTCCTGGGCCACCCCGTCTTGGCTTTGTCCTTTGTTCAACGATTTGCGGGTGCCTTTCCCTTGCTTCAGATTTGTAGATCCAAAGTCTCGCTTCTCCTGTTTAAACTTTTGCTTGATCTTGACAGCGTATCGGTATGACGTGCCAAGTGAGGAGATGTCCAGGAACTCCATCTTGCCCTAGATGTACCTGTGTAGGCGACCATGATATTTGAGTACCAAATGAAGCTCAGAATCCTTGATACCCAACTTTGTGTGAAAAGTATAAAAAATATTGGTAAACTCTAGCACATCTTTGTCTCTTCCCTGCCGCAGCATGGTCCACTTTATGTATTTATCCTCATAGCTTTTGACAGGGTAGTACTGCTCCTTGATGAAATTCCAAAATGAATTCCAATTGGGTGTGGCTAAAAATAGTGAGGTCGTACATTCATCCTTCTACTCGCAGTAGGTTTCCCAGCAGTCCTTGACATGCTGGGCGGATTTGAGAAGAGTGAAAGTAATATTTTCCCAGCTGGAAGAATCATGAATAGAAAAATACCCTTCTAGCAGATTTAACCATTTATCTATAATGTATACATCTATCTGACCCTCAAATATGGGAATGTCAAAGTTAGCTTGTACCTTAAAGGGTGTGGTGCTTCTAGAGTAGCTGCTGGAAGTAGATGTGTCGCCCCTGGGTAGCTGCTGAAGGATCTGGGCAAAGCTGTCCATCATTGCATTCCTTTATCACTCGAGGGCCTCTTTGAGCAAGATTTTGATAATATCTCTTGCCCCCTCATATTTCTTTTCATCTGCCATGGGAGGCCACCAAGATTTGCGAGGATGGTCTTGCAAAGGTTCAACCAATTCAAGCCCTAACTCCTTATATCTCGACCTCGCTAGGGACATGAAATGAAAAACAGAGAAAGAGAAGACCGCTCTGATACCATTGATCAAAATCTAAATAGAAACACAACAAATTATAGAGATAACCATAAATACAGAGATACAACAGAAATAGTACTTCATTTCATTAATGTAAAATACTAAAATATGCTTACAAACAAAAATGGAAATAAACTAGCTCAGGTGATGGTAGCTTATCTATGAGGAGAGATGTGGCACTTACATGCCTCTGAACTGTCTTACAATGAGGCTCGAAGGCCTATTTATTGTTTAGAAACAATGGAAAACCCTAAAAATCCAAAACCCTAACCCTAGGAGATGAAGCGCCAAACTATGGGCCCCATTTTGGGTAAATTAGTACATCAACTTCCCTGGGTCGTAACTTTGGCATACGATCTCCATTTGATGCACAAAATATGTCGCTAGAAAGATCTATTCGAGAACTACAACTTTGGGAAGAGAAACATAGACCCATGTTGCTCCTAGTTTTCCCAAAAAACGTCATTTAGGGCCTCAAAATGGCTCTGGAAGTTCAGGACCCAAAAAAATGCCAAAAATAGTCAACTATGCTATAATTAAGGAAACTGAAAAACTGAAAGAAACAATGGTGGGGGACCAAGTGGAATTGGTGGGTGTCCACCAATATCCACTTGGATTAAAGCATGAGATACTTCCCCTAAGCATATGTGATGGAGGGGACTGACCTGGTATGCAAAGGTGGGAATGATGCCTCTGTCTGTGAGTTTGTGGAGTGCAGTTGTGTTCCAAGTGCTCAAATAACTGATTCAAGCATTCGACCCTACTAGTATAAGATCCTACAGAGAATCGTGAGGATATATATGGGCATAGGTGCCCCCCTAGAATGCAATGGACATACTAGATGTACTTAGAGTAACGGACTCCAATTTTTTTTTTGATGATGTGGTTTTCCATTTGTTTATGTTATGGATGGCTTCTAGTGGGGAGGATGGAAATATACAATTAGAGAAAGGAAATGATGGATTATAAATCTTCTTTGACAATGCATATATCACATAGTGTCACTATACCAAAGAGTGGCTTCAAATATAATGAACTGATGCTCACCTACACGACCTGGTGGTTGATAAAAAACAATGACTAAGGGAGTGGGTTATTTATGTAAGATGGTGAAATGTTTAAGTGGATCATTCCAAGGATGATCTCGAGTGATATGGGACTCTAGAAGTTGTTCAACATGGAGAATAATAGTGGTATGATAGTTGATACTACCAGATGCACTAGGAAGGTTGGGAAGAATTTCTTCTCCTAGACTCTTGAAAGTGGATGCCCCCTTACCCAAACATTGGGTGTCCATGTAAAGGCCCCAAGGTGGATGTGGATCAAATCCATGGGTTCAAAGTAAGGTATTATTGAACCAATCGACCTCATCATGGATGAAGTATTGGAAGGAAGTACGCATGATGGTGCATATCATTCCAAGTATAATCAGGGGTAGTCATGGTTTCCATGATGTCTTCATCAAAATGGAAGATGGAGGGGTGGGAAGAAGAGATACCACATGATGAAGAGGAGATACCTAAGGCATATTCATGAGAGACATGGTTCACATATGTACAGTCAGTTGGGAGATAGGTGACTAGTAGATATGAGATCTACCGATGTTGAGACCAAAGGGTTCGTCAAAGAAGGTTCAACAAAATTACAATAGGAGACCTTTATAGAGTCCCAATATATCGATCCAATGGATGATGATAGGTAGAGAATAGGAGTGGTACTATATTTCATCTCAACATGAAGGGGAGGGACCATGATTGGTGGTTGAGAGACCTCCTACTCTAGCGTAGGAGTGGGACAAGAACTCACAGGTAGATGAGAGGTAGAATGACTACGAGCAACCTATAATTCACAAATCACTTGAATTGTATCACAAAAATCATCAAGACGGGGGCATAGATGAGAATAATGGCCATAGTTATCCGAAAAAGCACAAGGTGATTCTTGCATAATGATCTATTCTCCTTAGCTGATTTAGGTAAGGTGACATGGACATCAAGAATGTTAGAATCAGAGAAGGTAATAGAGACCACATTCTTGATCTAAGGGAGTTCAAGACAATTATTGGTGTCATGACGAACAACATCATAGAGAGCACATGGAGGAGTGGGCTTTGGCATCTTTGGAGGAGTTGGAGATGGTTGGGGTGCCTTGTCTTTGGTTCCCTTTTTATGGGATTTCCCCTCCCACTAGATGCTTTCACAATAAGAGTAGGTTCTTATTGAGATTGATGTGGAACTAAAGCAAAGGAAGGGGTAGGAAAAATAGGTTGAACCGAGGTGAAAGCAATGTAAGGTTTGAGTTAATTTGGGGGGTGTTTACAGGAGGATCAATGTACCAGATTTGGATCCACAAGGTAATGTTAGTTAAACTCAATATAGCCATAATAAGTGTAGAACAAACTCCCGGGGTGGAAATAAGAATGATATCTGACCAAAAGGGTAATGACCTGGGGGAACTGCCCCGAGATGGTTAGGAGCTGGGGGAATAGTTCTGGGCTAAAAAATACTAGGATAGATGTGAGCAGAAGGAAGAGGACCTTGAGGAGTAGTATCGAAAGGCTAGGCTGAGTTGGGAACAATAAATTGTGGAGGTGCTGGTTGTTTTGAAGGCATACCAGACTGCTTGTGGGCAGCCTGTGATGCTTGAAGCATGCAAATACTAGATGAGCTAGGCTTAGAAGGACTAGGTGGTGGACCATAATAAGCACCAATAATGAAAAATCTTTGTAGACTCTAGGAGAGACATTGGTGAAGGAAGAGACAGCCTTATTTCCAGTCATCAATGAGATAGTGGACTAAGGTGAAGTTTGAGATTTTAGATCATAGTACGTTAGTTGATCGATAGTGACAATATTTCCATTCAGAGGGAAGCATATCTTATGGTAAATTGCATATACGACAACTAAAAAAATAGGTGTATCTCCAACCCAAGAGGATGTTATAATCTAATGGGACATCAATGACTTCAATATCAATAAAGACTATCTTGCCAGCAACAGTGATAGCAGAATTTCAATATAAGATAAGGGGTTATGAGGGATGGTCGTCCCAAGAACAAAGATTGATGGTGGAAAGAGATAGGTCAGGTGAATAAAGTTGCTTCCAAATAGTAGTCACCACCACATAGGTGGAGGTGCCTTTGTTTATGATACGCCACAAAATAGTGGGATTTGGAATGCAATGGATGAAGGTAAGCGAGGATGTTCTGACTGGTCAACATCACAGAAAATCATACGGTGATCATGGGGATCCGCAACACCAAAATTATAGAGTAGAGCTTTCTGTTGGGATGGGCATGTCTGGAGGACTTCCAGCATTGACATGGTAGCATGAAACTATGCAAATTCGTCTACTATGCCATAGCTACGTGCAGCTTTAGCAGAAGTAGAATTTCAATGTAATGGACATTTGGGGATCTTGGGTATAACCTTTGCCTTAGGCACAGGGATCTGTAAGGTACCATCAGATGGCAATAGAGGCTCGGTGGAAACTTGGGGTTGGGACTCAGTCATTGATTTAGCGGGTGACTTTTCATATTGGTGTGAGTGAGTGTGAAGGTTGACTAGTTTGATATTAACCTCATCATAATTTATCATAAGAATCTAAAAATAATTATTAGGAAATGGTGGAGCTGGAGGAGCTATATGACCTTTTGTAGTTTGAAAAAAAATATATCCTTGGTGAGGAAAAGGATTGGTAAGCACAAGCGGTTGAGATGAAGCAGGAGGAGGAGGAAGAGCTATGGGTCGTAGTCCTCTAGAAGCAACTTCTTCAGCTTCCCATGCTTGATGAATCTGAGGTAAAAAGGGACATGCATGGGTATAATGGACATATACGCCGCAACAGGAACAAGGTTTGATCATACAAAGACCATTGTTTTTCTTGGATTTTCTACCCTATTGTTGGGTTGCAGGGTTAGGCTAGTTTCCCTAAGGTGCATTAGGTGGTGGACCCTAACTAACTTGATTACCTTGAGATTGTTGGTTCTATATACCTTTCCCCTTGTTCCTTTTCTTTGGGCTAGGGGGTTGGTTTCACTCAATTGAGGATACACTTGACCTTGTGGAGGAGGTTTCTACTGTGGAAAAGGTGGAGGAGGCGTCGGGGGTTGGGGCACTGTTGTTGATGGGGATTCAGTGCTAGGTGGTGCATACAGATAGTAAGTAGATAGGGATACATTTGATAAATAGGTGGAGCAAAAACTGACCATGACATCTTTTGATCTAGATGGGGATATGTATAAAATGTGTTGGGACTTGGATAAGAGTTTCCATGTGGAATATTGGGGGTGGGATAGGTGTAAGGGGAACTCATATCTTCTTGAATTTGACCATAACTCATCAGAGGTGGAGAATATGGTTGAATTTGAGGGTGTGAAATGGTTCCAACAATACCATCAACGACATGATATTTCCCAAGTGCATTGGCAGTGTCAGGCTGAGGTAGATCAAGAATGATAGTATAAACATAACTTGATTGGGCATATATCAAATAAAATTTCAAGGATACTTGGAGCGCATATTCCTCAAATTGAGGGAAGTGAGAGGTGACATCTTTAGAAATGGTGGCCAAAAGAAATCTAAGGAACCAATCCATATATATGCGTTCTTCAAATTCAGGAGCTTTAGATATGCTCCTCCTTGTACACCATTCCTGAACATGGTTGGATAGGCGAGTGGCCAAAGTTTGACGGAAAGAAGTCAACAGTTTGTACTGGTGTCATAATAGAGAGGTATCTAGAAATAGAAAAGAAAATATTTGGAAAGAGTTAGAAAAGTGGAATGATCTGCTCTAGGTTAATCGACATACCACTTTGCAGCAGTAGCAGGAGTGCATTGGAATAGACAAATACAGGCGGAGCCTTCAGTAGTTGAATTGGATGAACACCACATATGGAATGAGCGAACATGATTTATGGGATATTCTCCAAGATTACCTTCAAACTTTGGGATTTCATAAGGAAGTTTAGTAGGCACAGCTAGCCAATTGGGATCATGGATAAGAGGATCATTGATGAGCTGGCTAAATTCAGGGAGACTTAAAGGAACCATAAAAGGAATAAATGGAGGAGGAGTGACCATAGCAGTGGAGGTTCTACTTGTGGGGTTACCCTGGTTGGTAGTTGGGTCACCACCTTGGTTTCCCGCACCCATGTTGGTCCTTGACATGGTGACGGTATGGGGTTGAGAAGATGTAGAATCAAAGGAATAATTGTAAGAAATAGTAGAAATAGAGTTAGAATGCCGACTTGATGGAGGACTGGGAGGATGAACTTGAACTCGACGGGGAGGAGTAATATGTACTAATGGAAACTGAGGGTGAATGATTCGAGTTCTCCACGACAAACAGTTAGGGGGTGCAATGATGTCAAGACTGATGAGCCTAAGTATTATAGCAAGAATGCTGCAACTCCCAGGGCTACTAGATCTACTTTATCAACCCAAGATTCGTATAAACTTGGAGGTGACTATGCTATATACACAAGTAGAAGTGAAGGTGCTGCTTGTTGTCACTACTCATTTGGCAAGAGACCCCAGGGGTTCCAAGCTAGACTTCTATAGCATCAGAAGAAGATTGATTTTGATGGAAGGAGAGCAAACCTAGTCTAGGGGAGAGTTATTCTAGTGTAGAAATGGAGAAAACAACATGAAAGCCTAACTCACACCAAACCCTAGCAAACCAATTACACAACTATGCTAAGTAGAATTAGAAATTAACACTAACCTACTGCTACTATCTAAGTTGCAGAAGAAAAAAGCATCAAAACTAGGTCAAGGGTTGAACAATGGAAACTAGGTTAGGTCTGTGTCTAAGTGGAGGAAGGGTCAGAAATCAAAATGGTGGAAAGAGATCGTAATGGGAAAGAGTGCATGAGGACCGTTAGATTAGGTGGGTAAAGGGTAAATGAATGGCTAAGATGGGATTATGTCATGGAGGCGATCGACAGATGAACAATGAAGATCAGCCAAGCCAGTTGGAGATTGGATGATACGGCAGCTGTCAAATCTGGTAGGGAAAATCAACGGTGGAGGTTGGAGCATGTAATGAAACGTGCGGAGAGGACGAGTGGGATTAGAGGGCGGTAATATGTATCTCACGTGCCCTCAAAACCATAAGTGATATTTTGAAAATTCACGCAATTAGCCTCCCTGGCTAACACGTAGCATGGGGAAACCACCCATCTCACGTGCTCTCAGCCTAATAACATTCAGACAGAAATCCAAGCGATATGGCATGAAGGTCGTCGGATCTAGCAAAGCAGATCTACGGCGAAGAGGTGACCGAGCAAGTTGGTGAGCGGGTGCGTGATAACCGTCAGATCTGACAAGGCAGATCGACTATGGGAATTTAAAAGGTAGAAAGTTAAACGCGAAAAGTGGATTTGAGTGGTGATTGGATGATTTCGCTTGTGAAAGGCATTCAACGCCTAAAAACCATTTGAACATGAATTAACAGCTACTGTGCAAGCGTTTCGGGTTGAAGGAAAACAACAATAGGAGTGAGGTCTTAGGCAAAGGGTGAAGGAACTAATGACCAAGAAATGTGTGAGTGACCATGAAATGAACCAAGTAACAATATGATGAACCACGTGTCTGCATTAAATAGCAAACCATCTATGAAAATCAAAGCCTTGTTTTTTTGGGGTTGCTGCAAGTTTCTTCCTCACACCATAGTCCCAATGGGAGGAGGTGAGGCCAAGACACCTATGAACAACCTGATGGATCTTTTCTTTACCAACCAACTGATTGAATGAAAGCATAAATAGAAAAAATTGAAAGACAACCACTATGTTCTACCCTATTGTAATGGACTGCAACTACTCAGCAAATGAACAGAAAACAAGAAACTACTTAAGGGAATGAGCAGGAAACCAGAAATTTATGCTAAACCACTGTAATGAAAATGCATCTATTTAACCAAATGAACAATCAAACCATGCATCTATGCTAGTGTTGTAATGGAAATGAACTACTTAAGTGAATGAACAGAAAGCATGAATCTATATTGTTGTTGTAATGAGAATGCATTTGATTAAGCAAATGAATAGAAAGCAGGAAGCTATGCTAGAATACAATACAAGAAAGAGGAGCTTTGGCTGCTAGGGTTGGGCCCTAACCCAAGAGCTTTAGCCCTCTGAGTTAACTCAGTGCTGGCTCAAATCAAAACTCATCTTCATTATCAAAAACTGTATTACATCAAAACTGTTACAAAGTAGAAGTTTGAATCCTTGCTAATTGACTAACTGACTATCTAGCTGACTGGTAACTAACTAACCAAAACGTTTGAGGTCCTAAGCCTCTCTATTTATACATCTGAAGTCTCAATGACTTCCCTCAAAATTAGGGAGGTATAGCTCCCAAGTTAATGGTAACTTTTCCTTTCACTTTCACTAGCTCGACTGCCTTCTAGTAGGAAGGCTACTTGTACTTCCACTTTCTTCGCTGTCATTTAATACTTCAGATTTGGTTGTTTGTACTTTCAGCTAATGGAGGGATATTCGAATGGATGGGCAGTAAATGAGGAGGGTTTACCTCCTGGAATTCCTCTCCCTTGTCCCATTTGAGTTTTTACCAAGGTCTTTTACCATAGTTCCTTACCTTTACCTTTTATCCCTGCATTTCCCTTGCTTTTATCCTTTATTCTTGCATTACATCCACATTAGATCACAAAGCAAAATATCCAACTCTAACTCATCTCATAAGAAAAATATAATCAAAAGTATGCAATAAGTTGTGAGAATAGTTGGCTTGACTAAGCTAAGAGGTGAATTAAGGTCGATTAAGGCCCATATAATTACTTAATGATGAGACTCATCATCACCCCCTATTAAATGTGTTGCTCATCCTCTGAGCAACTTAGTGGCTCTGGCAGCCTCTCTGACATCTCACTCTTTTGTTGTGGTCTTTTCTTCTTCTCCCCATTATTCCTTGATCTTCAAGCTATGTGGTAGTGTGTTATTTGTTTTAGCAGGAATGCATATTATCATTTCTTTAGCAGCCTAAACATAACCTCATAATGTGTAATTGCTTGCATTTAGACACCAAGATATCTCAATGTTAGGTGAGGATTACTTTCAATTAGATGTTGATTAGGGCCATGGGGTTTTGATTGTTTAGCTGTTTCTCTATCCTTGAGGCCACTTAGCTCTTTTCTTTCTTGCTACGTGTTCTTCTCTGGTTCAATGCCTTCTTCCTCTTCTGTTTCAACATCATGTTCCTTTGTATTAGTGTCTTCTTTATCCATCTCATCCCCATCTAGCTCTATATTTGTTGTTTCTTGTTTTGTCTCATCCTTACTGACAAAAGGAATAACCCCATAGATGAAGGTTTTGATGTCATACTATGTTGTTAAGTCATTGAAGAATGTCCATGTTATAAGGATCGCGAGGTTTTGGAGGGCATAGCCTTTTTAGAGGAAGTTGGCCACCTTTTTACTCACAAACCAGCTACCTATTAACCTTTACAACTTTTGATCAAATGATGCAAATGAGTGAGTGAGTAGGATACTTACCTATGGCCTTAATGCCACGCTACAAGTGTCAAGGATCAGAGGTGCTGCTGATGGTAATTCTTCTTCCTCTTCTATTTTCTGTTGTATAGAGGGAGTAGGAGTGTGCATGAAGGTAGGGACGATGGTAATGGATGAGGTGATGCTGTGGAAAACATAATCTTCTCCTAAATTGAAGTAGTGAAGTGAAAAAAATAATGGAATTTATGGAGGGATGCATGGTAATGAGTGGGGGAGATGAACATATGTGAGGCAGGGCCCCCTCTGGATCTTCTCTTTTCTCCTTAATTGTCCTTCTCATCCTCCTTCAAACAACAATTCTGTTTTTTTCTTTTTTTATTATATATTTTCTTTTTTGAAAAACACCTAGGCTGCCTTAGAGAGGTTTTCACCCTAGGTATCTGCCTTGGGTGCCTCAAGGAAGGTTTCCACCCAGGGATATTCTTTTTCTTTCCTTTTTTTCTCATCCTTGGGGCGCCCCATGGAGGTTTTCAACCCAAGGATGGGACTCAGGTGTCTCATGGAGGTTTTCACTTGAATCCTTATTCTGTTTTTTATTTCTTTTTCAGTGACCTAATGAGGGAGGAGATGAAACTTGCTCCACCATCATCACTGTCTTATGGATGCTGTCAATGAACTCTTGCTTAGATGAAGGCCTCTTATATAATTTCAATCTGTGTCCATTAACTAGCAATGGAATGGCTTCTTCATCTATAGTCCTAATTCGTAGTGAACCATTGGCATGGCATCTTTCCACAACATATGGTTTGAGCCATCTTGTTCTCAGCATGCCCTTGAAGTCCTTGTATCTTGAATCATATAATAGTTCCCGGTGTCCTTCTTGAAATAGCTTCTCCTTGATATGCTTGTCATGCCAGATCTTCCTCTGGAGCTAAATTATCTCTGTATGGATGAGGGCCTGCATTCTGAATTCATCTAGGCCATTTAAATGGAACAACCTTTCATTTTGTGCATGATTGAGATCTAGATCTAGTTGGGCTGCCATCCTCAATGTGTTATATTAAAATTCAATGGACAACAAAGCCCTCTTTCCATAGACCAGGTCATAGGGTGTGAATCCAATGGTGGTCTTCCATGTTGTATTATAGGCCTAGGTGGTCTCAACTAGTCTCTTAGCCCATTCATTTCTGCTGATGTTCACTACCTTGGTCAAGATGTTCTCCAGTGTATTGTTGGTCACGTCCACTTGCCCATTAGCTTGTGGATGATAAGGAGTGGAGGTTCTATGTTTGATCTTGTGATGCTTGAGTAGTTCTTCAATCATGCTGGAGGTGAATTGGCTGCCTTGGTCTGTGACTAGTTCTCTAGGGTACCCAAATTTGTAGAATATGTTCTCCCTTAGCAACTCAACCACCTTTTCTTCTGTTGCTGCTTTGATTGCTTTGGTTTCTACCCACTTAGTCAAGTAATCGGTGCACACAGTGATGTTTTGTTTTTTCTTAGGAGGGTTGATAGGTCCAATGAAGTCAATGCCCCACTTGTTAGATGGCTCGAAAGTCACTTGAGGCTGTAGGGGAATTTCATCCCTTGTAGTAGGCTTTCCCATCCTCTAGCACCGATCACACTGACTAACATACTTCTCCACATCTTGATGAAGAGTAGGCCAATAATAGCTTGCTTGCAACACTTTCAATGTTGTCCCTTTTGCTGTAATGTGGCCTCCACAAGGCCCATCATGACAGGTCAGAAGGATGTCAAAGTCTTCCTCTTCCCTTGCACATCTTCTCAAGATTTGATATGATCCAGGTTTGAACAAATTGCCCCTAATCCAAGTGAAGAGAGCACTTTTCCTGATTATCTTGTTTTTTTCTCTGGAGGTCAGGTTTGGTGGGAACTGTGTTGACACCAAATAGTTTGCTATATCATCAAACCATGGGGAGAGCACTAAAATAGAAAACAAATTCTCATCTGGGAACTGATCATCCACCATGCCTTCTTAACCTGAAGGCAGATTCATTCTAGACAGAAAGTCAGCAACAACATTTTCTCTACCTGGCTTATCAACAATAGTTAAATCAAACTACTGTAATAAGAGTAACCATCTGATGATTCTAGCATTTACATCTGGTTTGTTCATTAAATATTTAATTGCAGCATGATCAGTATGCACAAATGTCTGATAGCCTGAAATGTAATGTCTAAACTTGTTCAATGAATGCACAACAACCAAGAGTTATTTTTCTATCATAGTATAGTTTAGTTCAACCTTTGACAGGTTTTTACTGGTAAAGTAGATGGCATAAGGCAATTTCTCTTCTACATGTCCTAAGGCTACTCCTATGGCTCTATATGAGGCGTCAGTATGAATGTGAAAAGGGAGAGCCCAGTTTGGGCCTCTAAGGATTGGTGTAGTGGTTATCTTATCCTTTAAAATGTCCAAGGCCTCTTGACAACTCTTTGACCATATAAATTCAGAATATTTGGCCAATAATCCAAACAAAGGAGAGGCTAGATTGTTGAAGTCTTTTATGAATCTTCTGCAATATCTAGCTAGCCCTAAGAAACTCCTAACATCTCTCTGCTTTTGTGGAGGAGGGACCCTTTGAATGACTGCTACTTTGTTTGGGTCCACTTCCAGTCCTTGCTGAGATATTGAGTTACCTACATAGTCCCTTTAGTAATTAAGAAGTCACACTTTTCTGGACTGAGGGACAGGTTCATCTCAATGCATTTACGTAATACTTTGCCTAAGTTAGTCAAGTCCTCTTGGAAATCACAGCCATAAGGTGTAAAATCATCCATGTAGATCTCCACAGCGTCATCAACTAATTCAGCAAAAATACTTAGGACTCCTCTCTGGAAAGTGGCAGGAGTATTGCATAGGCCGAAAGAAAGGACTCTATAGGAAAAAGTACCCAATGGACAGGTGAAAGTGGTCTTATCTTGGTCTTCTGGGCAGATTTGGATTTGGCTGTACCCACTGAATCCATCTAGGAAAGAAAAGAACTTCTTCCCTACTAGGCCATCTAACACTTGGTCAATGAAGGGTAAGGAAAAATGATCCTTCTTGGTGGCTTTGCTTAGCTCCCTATAATCAACATAAATCCTTCACTTCCCATTTTTCTTGCACACTAACAATAAAGAAGAGACCCACTCACTATCAGAGATATGGTAAATGAACCCTACATCTAACAGTTTTTTCAGTTCTTCTTTGAAAATGCCTTTGAGGGTTGGATTTATTCTCCTTTGTGGTTGTCTAACTAGCTTGCAACCTTCCTTGATGTATATGTGGTGAGTACACACCAAGGGGTGTGCTCCCTTCATTTCCTTGTAGTTCCAAGCAAAGGCTTTTAGGTTCTCTTTCAACAAGTTGCATAGTTTTTCCTCCTCTGAAGTAGATAGAGATGGATTAATCTTCAAGGTTTCATCAAGCCCAAATTCTATGGTTTTGACTCAGATTGGGTTGGAATCGGCCAAGCATAAGTCACTTTGATGACTGTTCAATGTTTCTTTTACTTCTTCTTCTAGGGGTATTGAACTAGGAGTTGGACTTTGGAGTAGGTGTTTGATTAAATCATCCTCATCTTGCTATCCCCCCTATATGAAGGCTTCCAAATTATAAAGTTCCACAGAATAAAGCTCATCTCCTTCCTCCTCCTCCAACCATAAAAGTAAGTCTTGTTCTAGGGAGGGTTGAGCAAGAGGGTATAGGACTATTGTTTGGACATATGCCCATTCTTGATAGTCATATTCCCAACTCTGAAGCTAATGTAGACATCAGTTGTGGTCAACCATGGCCTCCCAAGGATGATAGGGTAATCGGTAATCTTATCCTTGGGCTGGAGAACTAGGAAACCTGCTAGGTACTCCCATGAATCAATGGAGACCATCACATCCTCCAAAATTCCCTCAGGGGTGACTGTGGAATAGTCTGCAAGTTATAGCACTATTGTGGTCTTCCTTAATGACCCTTGGAGGTTAAGCTTGATCATGGTGTCCTTGGTCATCACATTAATGGAAGCCCCAATATCAATCAGAGTGTGTAGGACAATGGTGCCATTGATGTGGACATTGACTATAGGGCTTCCAGGGTCTAAGTACTTTGGACATATTTGTTATAGACATTTTTGTGGCTTACAGCATTGAGCATGAAATGTCCATAATCCAAGGGATCCAAAGTCCCTAAAAGAGTTGTTCCTGCCCCTAAAGGATAAAGGTCAACAAATGACAGCTTCTCCTAGAAGTTCTCCACCAAAAACCACTCAGAAACTAGTCAAATCAGGATCAATTCAGAGGCTCCACTAGCTGTCTGCGTTGAAATGCAGAGGCTACACTGGCTAGGTGCGTCGCAACACAGGTGGAAGCACTACCAGGGTGCGCTGAGCGGGAAATGACAAATGGCAAGCTCATTCAACGAGGTGGAAAGACCCTGGAAGCTTCCAGAATCTTCTCCAATGACACTTGCCTCAATGAATTCGACTAGTGATGAGTAAGAGGCTCTCAACCTCCAAGTGGAAACAAGAACTGATAGAGAGAAGCCACAAGTCAAAACATAAGCTGACTCATCCTCTCTGCTTACATCTATATATGGATCTCTCACCCAGAGGTTCAGGAGGCTGGAATTTTGTACTTTGCAGAGAATTGTTGTTGGTTTGAGATTGAGATTAGTACATTGGGTGATTTATGCTTTTGTTGGAGAGAGGAAAGGATTCCTTTGCTGGGAGGTAGATGCTGGATCGGAACTCACTTGGTTGTATCTCCTCTTGGACTTTCTTATTCTATCAATAAACTATTTGAGTTTCTCCTACATGCTGTGTACCAATGATGTTTTTTTATGCTTACATGTTTAGCTTAATCTGATCTTGAGCTTTTTATGAATGTATATCTAGATCTTCGTGTAGTTTCTCTCTCTTGTGATCTTGCAGGAATTCGGTGAAGCTGGGCCGGTGAAGGAGCAAGGAGCTGAGAGCCACTGAAGAGAGGAGTGATTGGATTGACAAACTAGCGGAAGACACAGGTTAGTTACATTCTTTCTCCTCATTTACATTTCATAAAGAAGAAATACTCAATTAGTTTTTCTTGTTTGTTGCTAAGGCACTATCACACCTTAGAGTGGGGTAGGGGCATTCTGAATTGGATACTTTTCCCAACAACAAATTGGCGACTCCGCTGGGGATCGTATCTTGTTAGTTTATTTGTGTTTCTATTGTTGTTCCTCTCATAAACTCAGGAGTGCCGAATCGAAATGCATTTGCCATTTTCAAATGCAAAGTAGAGATCTGCTACTCTAGTCCATTCGCTGGGCCTGTTTATGATCTGAACAGCTGATCCACAAGTGCTCTAACAGCCCTTTGTGATAGATCTTAGTCCTCCTTTAAATCATCCTCCTAATTGTACCTAATTGATAGCTTTTATCCAGCCAAAAACTGTAGATTAAACTGCAAACCGTAACCCAAAACCCAGAGACAATTCTCGTTTCTGCTTCAGCACAGACTCCGTGAAGAGGTTCTGCATTTCAACGCAGGTCATGTGAAGGATACCTGCGCTGAAGTTCAGTTTCTCTGTGCTGAGGGTGCACTGATCAGCCTTTGCCTTGTGCAGCTGTGGTTCCCTTCTTCCTTTTGCTCAGTTTTATCTCTGTTTTTTGCAGCCTGTTATCAGTCAGTGTACCTATCTGAAACCCCTTTTCTTTGCCTCAATTCCACCTCAGTTGTATAAAGAAACTGTATTTGTTCTTTTTGTATTTGTTACATCATTTGCAGTTTCCCATTACAAAAGTAAACTAGTCATACTGTCGCCCTTAGATCTAGACCTGTCGTAAGTGTCGTTTTGATCTTAGGAGTGAGTTTGTTTGCTGTTCACAGTTGATTACGCTTTTACTTTTGTCTTTTGGTTTGAATTTATGCATTTTTAGTGTCGAAACAAGTGTTTACTTCAAAATCACAAAGTGTCGTAATCGTCTTTTTGTTTTCAAAAAGAAACTTGTTTATGTTTTCACTTGAAATCGAATTCAAATTTGTACAACAACTTTCTTTTTAGGCATCAATATTAAGAAAGAGAAAACAAATACATGCATATGTGGATTTGCATTTTGATAGTTTGCATGCTTTGATTTAGGAAAAGTGCATTTACAGTGTGCTCTATGCTCTTTGAGAAAAGTTTGTGTCTTCCTTTTCCCCTTGTAGCTAGGATTTTCATTGTTGAAAAGATATAAAAGCTTGCTTATCATCTTTAGACTGCATTTAGGAATTGTATCATACATCTCATGGTGATCCAAAAAGGCAAACTTCTAAGAAAGATCAACCTAAAATAAATTGAATGAACTTAACAACGCTTTGTAATTTAACGCACAACATAGAGATCTAGGCTAGAGACGTGTTCCGGCGTCGTAAAACCTGGTGACTGTCGATCTTGCTGATGGTTGGGTGATTCCTCCTGAGAGACGATACCGCCAGTACGGATTGTGCTCCCACGTACCGTCGAGTATATATTGGGAGACCCCTATAGGCATAAAACCTTTATCCTTAGGAAGCCGTGTTGGCCGCCCTACTGATCGCAATGCACTAAACACAGCATTCAGGAAGATTGACCGCCCGTACCTTAAAAGGTATTCTGCGGTTTTGCGAAAAGTTTGGCACACCCTCTACCTAGAACTCCAGAGCAGTTCCTTTTGGCCTTTTTCAGACTCTATAACGGAAAAAGTCCATCCGAGAATTTGTCACTTCGGGCTCGTTAAAACATTGAAGGCGACTAGAGTCATCTTTAGCTTTTTCTCGACTCTTTAAAATTGAAAAATCAAGTTGTGTCTAAGCGTCGTTAAAATTTATTTTAAACGGAATAATCACCCTCTTTCCTGCGTTGATATTTAGGTTGAGAAAATGGAGCCTACCAACCAAGGAATTCCCCTTGGTGGAAATCCTAGTCCCTTCTCCTCTTCTCCTCTTGGGGAGATGTTGGTGCGCCCCATATGGCCACATTGTCGCTTCTAGGACTGACAATTGGCTTGCCGGTCTGGCTCTTCTCAACCAATGTCGTTCAGAACACCACTATTCCTGAACAGTCGAATCAACAGTTGGACCAGTCCAGAGTTACCCACCAGCCTTTTACTTCCTCTAATTCTTCCTCTCCTCCTTCCTCTTCGCTTGACGGAACTGGTAAAATAGAAAACCAAGTTCCTAAGGAGAAGAAGGAAAAGAAGAAGAAAGAGAAGAAGAAGAAGGAGCCAAAAGCGACTGGGGGCAAACAAGTGTCATCTGACAAAAATCCACACACAGCACTGACTAGGCCTAAATCGCCATGTGTCATATGCAAGGGAGACCATTTCCACAGAGATTGTCCCTGCATCCCTCGGATACTAAGGGACTGGTCTCCCCGTTTGCACAATCCGGTGGCATCAACCTCTGATAGCCATGTTGAATGCCCACCGTCAACTAGCGAAAGTGAAGTCCTTGGACAAAAAGGGAGAGCTAGATCTCCCTGTAGACTGTGCGAAGGCAATCATGCTATCCACCGTTGTCCCTTCTTAGACGAAGCGAAAAGAGTTTTGGACGATCGTCCGGTTTCACCGTTACGACTCCCTCCTGGATATAAAAAACTCTTGCCAAGTCCTTCGTTAGTTGAAAATCCAGCTGGCCCGCTCAAGTGGTCAGCTGAAGCGCCGGTCATTGAAGATGAACCAGCTGAATCCATACTCGACAAAAGTCAAAAGGTCGAGGCGACAGTTGACCCGGTCTTGCCTTCAGAGGTTTTGTCTTCGAATGATACAGTCACTGAAGAGGATAAAGATGACACCATCCAAATTCTCTTCATCAACATAGACTTCGACGAGCATGGGGGCAATCCCCCCATTCCTTTATCGCAGGAAGGAAGTTCGTCAGAGCAATATCTGGCCGTCTACTCGGTCCCACCACCAAGCAACCTAGTTGTCTCCTTCGACTGGAACCAACTAGGAAGACCCCGTTTGTCAGCAAGCATACCATTCAGAATTATCGTCCAAATATACAGAATGGTCATGGCCGTCACCATCATTGATGAGGGGGCATCTGTGAGTATCCTTTCCTCTATTGCTTGGAAAGCGCTTGGTTCGCCAGCACTTTTGCCTGAAATGAGAAATCTGACAGGCTTTGATAAAGGAACTAGTCGACCTTTAGGGATCCTCCCCAATGTGCCTATCACATTGAAAGGGAAGACCGTTCAAATGAATGTGATGGTCGTTCAAGGACCCTTGGATTATAACCTACTCCTTGGACGAGACTATATATATTGCATGGGAGCCATCGTCTCCTCACTCTTTAGAGTAATGTGTTTTCCGCACGAAGGAAGAGTGGTCAAACTCGTGGACCAGCTTTCATTTCCCGGATCACGCATCGCAAATAGTCATATACCTTCCCTAAATGGTCTCTTCACGCAAAAAATGTCTCAACCCACGGTCCGTCCTCCCGATGAGCGCGAGTGATTCGGAAGGATATGACTGGAACCCAGGGGGCATGCGTCCTGGTCTGCTTCGGCAGGAAAACTTTGGGTATAGGGTAGGTTTCCACGGGAGAATATGACTAGTCTATACCCCGTCCGTCTTGGAAGAGGGGTTATTCTAGAATAAGATTCTCTTGTCAAAGTTATGTGTTTGGCACTCATTGTCACTCACCTTTGTTTATCTCGGTAGACATCGTCGAAGAAGTGTTTTGTTTGCTGCACAAATGAGACATTCTTTGATAACCTGAAAGAGGTAGGCCTTTCTTGGTAGAACAAATGTTTTATCTGCAAATTGAGGGGTAACCTTGAAATCATACTTTATACCCGGGGGCATGCAAACCTTTTGGAGTGCAAGCAAGGGGCGGCTATTTATTTTTTAATTTTTTAGGTCCTCCCTTTAAACCTGTAGGTCTAACCCTTTAAACTCGTAGGATTAGTCGTTTCCGAACTTGCATAACAAAAGGATGCGGGGCATAGCTTTGTAAGGCGCAAGCTCCATAAAAAATGGCATCTTACATGAGACATTCTTATCATATGACTGGATTATCGAGCAGTTTTAGCACATAGTTCATGCTCGTTAAAAAATAAACATAAGATCGAGCAGTTTTAGCACATAGTTCATGCTCGTTAAAAAATAAACATAAGACCGAGCAGTGTTTTTCCACGTTTAAGCTCGTTAAAAAATGAACTACCCTCCGGTAAATAACCACCGTGAATGTAACATTATCAGCCATTAAAGCCTTGGTCGTGTTTGCACCGTCACCTCCACTTTTCCATTGGTCGATCATTCACCTCCATATGATTGTTTACCCATTTTGAGGAATAGCTGCGAAGAGTGATTTCACTAGCCATCCTTGTGACACTGCCGTGATTGGAAAATTCCAACCCTTACCTGGAATCAGTTGCTAACCCGTTTTATCACTCGTTCCTCAAAAGACGAGTCTTCTTTAAGCTCTTTTCATCTGACTCGTAAAATATGAAAAGATTGCCGAGTTTTGGCCTTCCAGCTCGTTAAAGCGACCGAAAGTGCTATCCCTCCTCTAGATTTTAATATTTTTGGACTTGAGGGATTATTGCACAAAAAGATCGAGCGCTTGTTTTGTTCGGCTCGTTAAAACTATCGAAAATCCATCCCTTCTGTATTGTTTTATACTTTTTCGGACTTAAGGGATTAGATGACGAAAAAGGACTTTCAGAGTTGACTTTACGTACCTTTTTAGACTCTCTAAAAATGAAAAGTACCGAGTTATCTTTGTCGTTAGACTCGTTAAAAACATTAAATAGCGACAAACTTGTCTTTAGATGAGAACGAGCTTCACTATCGCTAGGCTCGTTAAAACATAGCGATGGGTTTGCCCGAAGGGCAAATTATAGAACAAGCATATGTTATCCTCCTCAAGCTTGACAAAAATAAAGAGGTACTGGTCAACAATGACTGGGGAAAAATTGGGAAGAAACTCAAAGAACTTTTATTGGTAGCAAGTCGCTCTTGAACATGACACTTCCACTCTGTGCCTGAGTCGGGTTGGGTTGTTTCATTCACCGGTCACATCACCATGGTCTCACCATACCATCCACCTTTGGGGTAAATGCTACCAATCCATCACATAAGTGTCGCCGATATGTTCAAGAGAAGTCATCTAGAGAAGTCAACCGTGTCCCATCCACTACCATACATTATCCTTCATTCTTTCATGACCGCCACCCTGAACCATATATCATCAGATCGTTTTCACCTCCATCAAAATCATTTGCTCCGTTCCGTGTCACTGATGTGGGATACATTAAGGCCCTCCTTTGATGGATTGCTTCTTGTCGACATTAGCTCATTATCCAAGAAGTTGATCTAGGAACACCCCCTTCAGTACTTTGAAGCTTGCATTCCTCAATGGCAAGTTTCTCACTTCCGGCGACAGGTATACATCAATGACCTTCAACCGAAAGATTTTGCGTGGTGTTCGACACCAAGTCCTTTATTCACACCACGTGAATTGTACTGCAATACCTTGAGGGTCATTATCATTATCGGTGATTCCTCTCGCGCTTGTTAACATTTTACATCATTGACTGGTAATCAAGCGATGTCTTTCCATGTTCGACTTCAGAACATTTCTCACATGGATCGACTTGTACTTAGAGTAAAGATCGGACGAGATTGAAGACCCTGGATCTAGTTTCATCCATCCGGGCTGCGATATATATTCAGGAAAAATAAAGACATTGACATGTACAGCATTACAGCACAGATAATCATCCTACCAAAAGGATGATGATTTCATCAAAATCATCAGTCTACCATGAGACAATTGTCTGTTCTATGTACAGAAAAATGAATTTATAAAGCTGAGCATGGGAATGCCCGCCTCAGCTAGATCATGAAAGCAGTATGAAAAATAATGTATTGTATTGTATCTTATTACAGGTCTCCTCCCAGCATTGGAAGAACTTTGGATCCTCCTAATAAAGCATTTCACCCGATAAACGACCTCATACTTTAGGGGGCAACTGTTATAGACATTTTTGTGCCTTACAGCATTGAGCATGAAATGTCCATGGGATCCAAAGTCCCTAAAAGAGTTGTTCTTGCCCCTAAAGGAACAAGGTCAACAAATGACAGCTTCTCCCAGAAGTTCTCCACCAAAAACCACTCAGAAACTAGTCAAATCAGGATCAATTCAGAGGCTCCACTAGCTGCCTGCATTGAAATGCAGAGGCTACACTGACTAGGTGCATTGCAACGCAGGTGGAAGCACTACCAGGGTGCGCTGAGTGGGAAATGACAAATGGCAAGCTCATTCAACGAGGTGGAAAGACCCTGGAAGCTTCTAGAATCTTCTCCAATGACACTTGCCTCAATGAATTCGACTAGTGATGAGTAAGAGGCTCTCAACCTCCAAGTGGAAACAAGAACTGACAGAGAGAAGCCACAAGTCAAAACATAAGCTGACTCATCCTCTCTGCTTACATCTATATATGGATCTCTCACCCAGAGGTTCAGGAGGCTGGAATTTTGTACTTTGCAGAGAATTGCTGTTGGTTTGAGATTGAGATTAGTACATTGGGTGATT